>SJXQ01002881.1:57490-132260 GCA_006408695.1 Aepyceros melampus
CATGCATTATCCCAGCAATGGCAAGGAAGCAGGAGATGGGGGAAGGATGGGTGAAAAGGCAACCAGCAGCTAATGATAGACCCCTTAGGAGCACTGATCAGGGGGTGGGTAGGGAGAATCTCCTTTTGGTACCCTCTGTGGCATTAGGGGCTCCCGGATACTTTGGACTAGTGGCTGGGGCTGCTATCTTCATCTCATTCTCTTGAACCATGGCGATGAGAAGTGGTCTCCTTGGATAACACATTGTGACTTTCTAAAAATCTTTTTGGTGTCCAACCAAACTGCATTCAGGACTCAGCATGCCTGTTGAGATGGTGCTGATTCTGAGATCTAGATGGACCTGGACTCTCAGTGCTATCTTCATGTTGGCTTTTGGAAAGGGGTCCATGATAGTTCTCTATTACAGACACTTGTAAGGAGCCTTGGTGAATCATTCAAACATCTGAAACTGAGTTTGTCTACTTTATACAAAATTTACAATTATAACTGTCCCTTTTATTCATGCTAAGAACAAATGAGACTGAATCCTTTAAATAATATATTATCAAACTGGTAATAAGGTTAATGATTTAATTGACTTAAAAGTAAACTAGACTCCAATTCATCCCTCTTAATATTGGCATCAAGAGAGGACCAGAGGTCCCTGACAAGTAGGAGCAAAGTTCTTGGGCTAGGGTCTGGAGTGTGGAGGGTATGGAAAGAAGAACTTGACTTTCACCTGCCAGTAGCCCTCTTTTTCAAGCCAGTCTTCAAGCCTCAACTACCACCAAGCCCAAATCTCTCACTCCATCCAGTATTTGATGAGTTGCCTTGGCCAGGAGATGACTTTCGTATCTTTCTAATCTTTTAAAAAATTTAGGCATTTGATCTCATTTTGTAGCATATTTCCCTTCTTAGTATAAATTAAAACAAATACTTGATCCCTTCTTAAAGAGTTTGTAGGCAGTAATGAGTCCAAGTTAAGCCATGTCCAGCTGGCTACAACAAGTTCAAAGGGCTTAAGAGAAAAGGGCTTTCTGGAGGAGAGATATACCAAAGAAGGTACTATTTTCCTGAGGGTCTAGACCTGGCAGGTATTTGTCATCTTGGTGCCAGGCTGACCAACTGGTTCTATCTGTTTTGGCAATACATGGTAGACAGCGGTAAGCTTCAATTGTCCACACTAACCTCTAAGCCAATAAAGGGGTTTCAGGCCATCTTCAGAGGTTAGCACTGGCTCCTGCCTTTGTTATCAGTACTTATGCCTAGTGGGCCCTGTTGTGGGCAGGAGCGGTGGTAGGCAGGACCACTAGGGACCCAGGCTAGCTCCCTAGTGAGTCAGAATCATCTGATCTGGACAAGTCAACAATCCACCTCAGTCTGGACCTATCCAATAGTCAAGGCTCTCACTACAGGCTGTAGAGTCTCCTGTTGTTTCTGTAGTGGGCAGAGTGCAGTAAATTACATGCCGTGCCCTCAGCTGAGGGAGACTGGCAGATTAAAATAAGCAACTGGACAAATGGCAGTGTTTGGCTCCAATCGGGACATACTCAGCAATGTTAGAGGGACAAGTAATTTTTTCTGTTATTGTTTCTTCATTGAGATTCCTAATTGTTAACTGAGAGTCATGGCGTGGTAAGAGGGTTATAAAAGAAGAACCTTGAAACACATGAAGGGGAGCCTTGGGGTTTGGGTGCCTGGATGCTTCCTAGGGTATATAGTGCTCTGGTTGCAGCGCCACCATTATCTACTGTTTGCGGATCATGCCCTTGATAGCCGACTCCCGGTTGACATATGTAGCCCAATAGACCAGATTGAAAATGGCAAAGAGCACAGGAAAGATGATGCGGGAAATCTTGTCAACCTTGCTGACACTGTTGTAGGTCTTGGTCTCAGTCGGGATATCCTGCACATAGGTGGTCTTGGGTGAAGCAATGATTGTCGGGGTGGAGGAGGTGCTCGGAGCAGCCCCTTGGAGATGGCAGAGAACTCAGTGTCCTTGGCCAGGTTGATGGGATAGGTGGTTCCCACGATGTTGAAAGTGGTGCTGGTTTTCTTGGTCGGGACTGCTGGTGTTTTCTTCTAAGGGCCAGAAAAAGTAGGGGAGAATGGGGGACAAAAGGAAAGCTAATTAATTCACTATATAAAACATCTTCAAAGGCTGTGGGGAGGAGGAGACATGAGGGAAGTTAGGAAAGAGGGGCCATGAAGCCAATAGCACTGAGTAGCCAGCTTTGTACAAAGGAATAAATTGAAGATGACTTTGAAAACAAAATCTGCATCATCCTGGTTTACTAGCTATTGTGCCTTTGGCCAAGTGACTTCTCCCATTAGAGCTTTAGTTTCTTCATCTGTAAAATGAGGATCAAAATATTTGCCAGGGTTGTTGAGAGGATCAGATGAAAGAATGGTGGTAGAAACAACTGGAACACTGAAATCTTGTCATGTGTAGGATCCTATGCAATCATGTGACTTGATCCTCACAGTAACCGTACAACGTAAGTGTGTGAGATTACTCCCATTTGGCAGATGAGAAAACTCAGCTTCAGACTGAGTGGCAGAGCCCACACTAGCCATCTGGGCTCCCAACTTTTAGCCAGGGCTGCACTGTACTGTTCTATAGGTATGAGACACTGTTTGGTTACCCGAGACATAACTCCAAAAGGCTTCAACCATCAAGTGGCACATCTCCTGTGAGGAAGAGAGCTTGGTGAGTCTGAAAGTCATTTTGTCTTAAAGACATACATTCTACAGCATGTTAACATGCATCATTATAACCCTTCATGCAGGCAGGAGCTACAGCCTCTCTAGTTCAGTTCATTTCAGTCACTCAGTTGTGTCTGACTTTTTGTGACAGCCTCTCTAGGGAACTTCCATTTGCTTCCCTCTGACAGCACAGGCAGGGATCCTGGGGGCTTGCTATGACTCTGATCTTTGTTTCTCCAGATTATAAAAAAAAACTCAATGATAAATAAGCATACACACATGTGCCATTTGTTCTCACATATATGACTTGTATATACATGGACCTTCCATGTAGAAAAGAGAAAAGGTGACAAAGCTCAGGCCTGGGTCAGAAGAGAGAGGCTGAGGAACAGGAGAGGCCAAAGGCAGTGGCTGAGGGCATAGTCTGGGTGCTGAGCTCATAGTGTTTGCTGCCTCATTTCCCACTCTGGCCTTTTCTTCCTTTCATTCCTCTTTGTTTCTAGGTAAAAGTGGGGACAGATGAGCTTCAAAAATGCCCAAGAGTATTTGATGGAAAGTGATGACCAATGTGTTGCCCTGATTTCACATACCTCGAATTTTTCTTTCTCAACGTGCCTTTGTTTCCCAGCATCTGTTTTACTTCTTTGCACGCGTTTCCTTCCTGGATTTCTCTACTCTGGCCCTCTCCTCCCCTTTCTCATAATCTATTTCCTTTCTTCTTTACTTCTGAGTTCCCCCCATTTTCTGACTTGTTTTTCTTTAGACCACACTGCCATTGATCTTCCTGGTCCTAATAATAACTTTTGCCCAACAGCTACTGAATATCTGCTGGGCCAAGAACTACGCTAGATGTTTCAGGATAGGTGGGAAGGTTAAAAGTTGTCCGTTTCACTCCTTGTTTTGTAGGAGTTTGCAGTCCAGTGGAGGGGGGGGAGGGGGAGAGCCCTGTGAACACACCATTGCCATATAATGTGATCAGAATTCTAAGAGATATGAACAAAGGGTAATGGGAATTCAGTAGAGGAGGGGGTGATGGGAATTCAGTAGAGGGAGGGGCAAAGTACCTTCAGGTGCTGGAAAAGGTGGCTCAGAGAAGGCAATGAGGATGGCAAGCTGGGTCATGAACGATGAGCAGGAGCTCACCAGATGAAGATGTAGCCAAGGCAATGCACAGGTCAAGGGCACTGCTACTTTGAGGAATGACAAGGAGTCTGCTCTATGTGGATGAGAGTGTAAATGATAAAGGCCTGTCTGTGCTGGCTTCAGGGTTTTCCTCAGGGAGGATAAGAGGGACAAAGAAGTGGATGTGGTTTAAGTAAATGAACAGTCTAATAGGACACTGAAAAAGCAAAACCATTCTTTCTCTTTGAGGACTGTAGTTACATTGCTACAAGTGGAAGGGGGACAGAACTCTAAGGGAGTCTAACAACCTTGTAAATGCTTTAAATACTACATGGGACTCACTTATAATTAGTAAATTCATCGTGTGAATAGAGGCCTGCTGCTAAATGCCTCTGCTATTAAATAAATGAGCACTTCACTTGTTTGCCTACTTACTCATTTGCTTGCTAATCTCTTTTTTTTTCATGGTTAAACAAAAAATAAAAGAAAATAAAAGAAAGAAAAAAAAACCCACTACCCTGACTTTGCTAGAAGCTTTCACACTCACATATATTATTTCATTTAGTCATCTTATAAGCTGGTTATGACCACGTCTTTGAAATAATCATTCTGAACAGCAAACACTTTGTTTAGCTCTGTAGGCACTTTGTGTTCTATACGCAGAGAAGCGGCAGTTGATTTAATCACAGATTTTTTAAGTAATAAAAGAAAATTACCTTTTAATTTCCCTCGCCCTTTCCATCATGGAACTTTTTAATCAGCCACTATAATTTTTACCTAAATTGTCAAAGAAGGGAAATCAAAGCAAAAGTTGTAGTGCTGAGAAGACAGAAACAGGAAGCAGAGATTAATGGTTAATAATTCACATTTCTGCATCTAGTTTTCTAATACTTCTCTACACCCTGGAATCTGGTAGACACAAACTAGAGTCTCTTAACTCTGACCAAGCTATGATTCTGTGCCTACCTCTTGAGCCAATGCTGGGCTCTTAGCTGCATTATAGATATTTACAGAATGAAACCTGACCCCCCAACTGAAGATTCTTCATGTGATTTCTAATTTATTCCTGCTGAGTCTTGACCTCTCCTATCAGTTCAGTTCAGTCGCTCAGTCGTGTCCGACTCTGCGACCCCATGGACTACAGCACGTCAGGCTTCCCTGTCCATCACCAAATCCTGGATCTTGCTGAAACTCATGTCCATCAAGTGGTAATGCCATCCAACCATCTATTCCTGTCATCCCCTTCTCCTCCTGCCTTCAATCTTTCCCAGCGCCAGGGTCTTTTCCAATGAGTCAGCTCTTCGAATCAGGTGGCCAAAGTATTGGAGCTTCAGCTTCAGCATCAGTCCTCCCCATGAATATTCAGGACTGATCTCCTTTAGGATGGACTGGTTGGATCTCCTTGCAGTCCAAGGGACTTTCAAGAGTCTTCTCCAACTCTTGAGAAGTATGACCTCTCCTATCTAGTGTGACTTCTCCTATACAGACAGAGATATATAGAATATCTCTATAGTTCATCCTGGAGTAATTCCCATACCACCAAACTGAAACTCACTCTTCCAAATTCCTCCAAGCATTTTGACTTCAGGGCAGGACACTATTCCTTCTAGAAAGCTACCTCATGTGGACTGGGAATGAGGTAGTGAAAACTGTTATGGACTAATGCATATCCAACTTTAGAGTTTTTCTCAGATGACGTTCACATTAATTGTTTTCAAAGTGCTAATTAGAGAGTTAGTTGAAGCCCTGAATGTACTTGAGACCTCCAGGACCTCAGAGTATATGCAGATAAAGTCCTATGACTGTGTTAACCTAACATCCATCCAACTTTCCTGAACCCGTTTTTCAGAAGTGGGTAAAGTAATGGAGTGTATACTATGTTGGATTCAAAGACAAATCAGACAAAGACCCAGTTTTTACACCCAAACAACCCAATTTTTAAAATGGGTTCTAAAATAGACATTTTTCAAAAGAAGATATAGAAGTGGCCAATAAGGATGTGAAAAGACGCTTAATATCACCAATCATAATAGAAATGCAAGTCAAAATGAGATACCACCTCATACCCATTAGGGTGCCTACTATCAAAAATAAGAACAATAACAGTAACAATAAAAAAGGAAATATGAGGGGGGAGGTGGTGGTCGGGATTGGGAGTTCATGTACACTCGTGGCTGATTCATGTCAATGTATAGCAAAACGAATACAGTATTGTAAAGCAAAACAAACTAAAAAATAAAAATTAAATTAAAAAAAAGCATCAAAAAAAAAAAAAAGGAAATAACAAGTGTAGACAAGGATATGGAGAAATTTGACCCCTTATGTATTGTCGGGAATGTAAAATGGTGCAGCTGCTATGAAAAATGGTACATCAGATCCTCAAAAAATTAAAATATGACCCAGCAATTCTACTTTGGAGTCTACTGCCCCCCTCAACTGAAAGCAAGGTCTTAAAAAGATATGAGTACACCCATGTTCATAGCAGCATAATTCTCACTAGCCAAAAGATGAAAGCAACCCAAGTATGCATAGAGAGAAGAATGGATGAAGAAAATGTGGTCCATCCATACAATGGGATATTATTCAGCCTTAAAGGAAATTCTGATGCATGCTATAGCATGAATGAACCATGAGGATGTTATGCTAAATAAAATAAGCCAGTCACAAAGACAAATATGATTCCAGTTGTATTCAGTACTTAGAGAAGTCAGATTGCTAGAGACAGAAAGTAAAATGGAGGTTGCCAGGGGGAGAGTGGAGAGGAGGATAGGAATTTCTGGTTTCATGGGGATAGAGTTTCAGTTTTGCAGGATGAAAAAGTTTTGAAAGTTGCTTGTACAATACTGTGAACATACTTATTAAAAACAGTTAAGATGATAAATTTTAGGCTGTCTAATGAAGATTAATTAAATAAGAGAGAACTAAAATATAAGAGAGAATACACACACACACACACACACACACACAAACCAGAAAGGCACAAATGCTGAGTCAAGTGAATTCAAAAGAGGAAGGGAGCATGCTGGATTAGGAAGAGGTCAGTAAGCCAATAGAATGGGGAGAGAAAATGCAGGTGCAAGGAAGTAATTACTTGCACCAGTTTACTGACAGGGTAGGGGATATCCAGACCATATGTAGGGATGGACCTGGGGCCAGTGGATGAGAAAGGAAAGAGTGGATGAGACTCAAATATTATCTATGGTTTATTAGTTGTGTTTATCTCTTAGTGGGTAGACCTGTGTCCATGCCCAGTTATTTGCTTGGCATGAGGTGTCCTAGAACTGGCACCTATAGACTGTTGGGCCAGGGCGGGGCTGGGTCATGAGGTTAATAAGCTAGAGGAAGGATTCCAAAATGGAGTTTGCTAGCACCAGTGTCTACATGGTAGAATGAGTTCTCCAGAATGGCTGCCACCAGTGTCTATGTCTCCAGGGGGAGCTGCAGTTGACCTCAGCTTCTCCAGGAAACTCTCCAAGATCAGCAGGTGGGTCTGACCCAGCCTCCTATTACTGCTTTTGACCTGGATCCCAGAGCATGTGAGTGAAGTCTCTATGTCCCCCCAGCTCTCTGGGACTCTCAATTGTATGCCTTACTGGTCTTCAAAGCCAAATGCTCTGGGGGTTCATTTTCCTGGCATATGACCCACAGGTTATGGAGCCCACCTTGGGGCTCAGACCCCTCACACCTAGGAGAGAACCTCTGTAATGGTAATATTCCTCTCGTTTGTGGATTGCCCACCCAGGGTATGAGACTTGTCTATATCACAGCTCCACCTGTCTTGTTTGGTTCCTTCTTCATATCTTTAGTTGTAGAAGGTCTTTTCTGGTAAATTTTGATCTTTTCCATGGATGGTTGTTCTGCAGATAGTTGTGATTTTGGTGTGATTTTGAGAGGAGGTGAGCGCTGGGTCTTTCTACTCTGCCATCTTGACTGATCTCCCTGTTTGTTTCTGTTTCAATCAATTCACCAGTGATAGAGTATGTTTGTTGTCAGGGCATTTATATCTACTGTAGAAAAGGGTGGGAAGGCTACCACTTTATGAATACAAATTAACCCAGAGTGGATAGCATTCACCCCAGAGAGAACATACCAAGTGGTGATTGTGGCTCTTCTTACAGGAATGCCAGAAATTTTAAAAAGCCATTAATGATAAAAAAAAAAAAAAAACCTAAACTTTTCCAAATTATGGATGGAAGTTGAGTATCTTCTAATGTAAAATAAAGTGTTATTCTAGAGCATTCAAATTTCTTATTTGAAAATAAGAAAAAAGCCTAAGAATCACTGTGTTTCCAAAACTTAGGTAAGAATTTATGACTATTTTAAAAGAACTTCTAAGAATAATAATTGTCTTCTTTTTAAATATAGAGTATTATTTCTTCATTTTAATTTGCTCTTACTTTTAATTTTCAAAAAATGTAATCTAGGTAATAATGCACATAGTTAAAAAGAAATAAATGTAAAAACTTATAATGCCTATACCCTAACCTTGTCCTACAACATAATTATTTTTAACTTTCTATCTTTATTTTAATTTTCTAAATTTTCTAATATTTATATATTTCTAAGTAATAGGCTTATACTGCTATCAGTTTTATACATAACCATTTATATTTTCATGATGATTTACCTCACTTACACAACCCTTCCTCCATCTTCCATACAATTAT
The DNA here is from genome assembly GCA_006408695.1 of Aepyceros melampus. Lineage (NCBI taxonomy): Eukaryota > Metazoa > Chordata > Mammalia > Artiodactyla > Bovidae > Aepyceros > Aepyceros melampus. Next base: position 65,965 of record SJXQ01002881.1, read on the forward strand.
AGCAGTCTTTCTAGTGCAATCAATAATCAATGGTAACACCATTATAAAAGACTGGATAAATACCTCTAGCCTCTTGCTATAAACTGCACTGGGTTCTTCTCCAGGTTTGCTTGCTGCATAGCTTTCATCTTAGGAACTCCCTTCATCTATCTCCTCTGTAGGATACCCTCTTCTCTGGTCCAGTGTCTTTCTCTTTTTTGTTCTACTCTCGTTTTAATAGAACATATTCTCTGGTATTTTCCTAAGGTGAAATCCATGAGAAGTGACATTTCTGAGTTCTAGAAGGTCTGAAAATAACTACCTTTCCATGTAAGTGATACTTTGGCTAGGCATAGGATTCAAGGTTGAAAATCATTTGTCCTTCAGATCTAGATTTACAGCTCCACTGTCTTCCAGCATCCAATGTAGCTGAGAAGTCTGATGCCATTCTGCTAATCATTTCTTTGTAAGTAACACTATTGCCTTTCTAGAATCTCTTTAGTCTACCATTTATCCCTGGTTTTCTAAAATTTCAAGATGATGTGACTTTATGTGGGCCTATGAGGACACTTTCAATCTGGAGGCTTATGTCTTTCCTTTTGTAAACGTGTCTTATATTAGTTCTTTGCTAATTTCCTTTGTTCCCATTTCTCTGTTCAATCATTCTGCAGGTTCTGAGTTGGATGAATTTCCTGGATTCATCCCTAAGTCCCTTAACCTTTTCTTTTTATTCGTCAATTATTTCCTTTTTACCTTACTTGTAGAGAGATTTTTTTTTCAGTTTATTTTCCCATCTCTACTGAAACTTTTATTTTGGCAGTTATTTTTTCAAATGTATATTTTGTTTCAAATAAAGCAACATATGTATATATGTATATTTTTTCAGAAAAACACAAGATGTTAAACTCTACAAAAATGCATGTGTCTTCAGCAGACAATGTTTGTCTGATCAATGAGAATTTTGTTTTCAACATTAACTCGCCAAAGACAATCAATGGACTGACATCACTGCTACAACATAGGTTGCTACTGAGCTTCTGATCTTTAGTCACATCTTGATTTTTGTTAACAAATGTGTAAATACTGCCTGGCAGAAATGCTGCAATGTCTTGAGAAAAAGTGCTAACAGATCAAGCAAAGCCATGAAAGTTATGAAACAAGCTAGAGCTGATTATTGGGGTTTCCCTGGTGTTTCAGATGGTAAAGAATCTGCCTGCAATGCAGGAGACCCAGGCTTGATCCTTGGGTTGGGAAGATCCCCTGGAGAAGGAAATGGTAATCCACTCCATCATCCTTGCCTGGGAAATCCCGTGGACAGAGGAGCCTGATGGGCTACAGTCCATGGGTTGCAAAGAGTCAGACATGACTGAGTGACTAACACTTTCACTTTTTTTCACAAATTATTGAGAGGATCACACAACCAAATAGGGTTTGTATATTCAGACTGACCCTCTTGTGGCAGGGAATTGGGTCAGCACCTCGAGCAGGAAACTGAAACTGGTGAAAACTGCTTTTTTTTCCCTCTCCTAGCTCAGGCCACCAACCCCACAGCTGGGACAGAGAGAACCGCAGCATATGTGGAAACTTCTATTTCTCATTACACTGTGAAACCCTGGAGACATTTCCTCAGAAAGGCTTGACCTCTGAGTTGTCTGCAGAGTACTGCCTTCACTGGGGGCTTTGTCCCCAAAGCAGCCTCTTGGTTTTTGGCACAGCCTTTGTTTTGGGGATGGAACCCCTTGTGTGGCTTGTCTTCTGTGTTCATGGAGGTTGTTGCCCTTCCTTACTGGATCAGCTTCATTACCACTTGACGGTTATTTTTCATTTCAGAAGCTCTTCCTTATTCTCTGATTTCCTTTTATATTAGCATCCTCCTTATTTTATGGATATGATATATTTATAAATATAAGATTTACTTTTGTTTTGCTTAGATTCTCTTTAATTCCCTAAATTATTTCTGTTCCTGCCAAGATGAGTTTTTTTTTTAATCTTACTCTTCTCTATTACAAATTTTACTTTGATAATGCTTCATATCATAGTATTTGGCAACATAAAAGATGTCTGTGTTTAGTGTGCCTGAGCTGGGCTTATGACTGGTAAACTATGACTGAAGATTATCTGGAGGGAGGTCATTTTATGGGATACCCCAGAATGTCACTGTATTAAGGTCTTTTCTATGGAGACATTCAGCTTCTTTAGAAAAGAAACTTCTGCTGGTCTTTAGGAAACTACACATCTGGCTGTTGACATTTTATATGCTGGCAGGCTCTGGGCTCTTGACTACTCTGTACATAGGCCTTTATCCAGTCCCCTTAATTGCATCCCCATGATTTATTGTCTGTTGTATGAGGCATCTTGAATGCTGAGTTTCTCCAGGGTTATATCTCTCTCCAACTTGATAAATCAGTTCTTATTCTATCTTTCCACATTCATTTTTCTTAAAAAATGCATTACAATCTCTTGTCTGACTGAAAGCCCTTCTTCAGTTCTCCTGGTACTTGTGGGTTTATATCTGTTTTATTCTTTACCCTCATTTTAGTGGGATTTTTAAAGGAAGTGGTGATAAAACGTGTAGCTGATTCTCAGAAGCCTACAGTTCATCTGTTTTGCAAAGTGCTATTTTAAGGTGGTCATTTGTCTTCATTTGAAAATGAGGTATTTGTTCCTACCTATCCCTTCTTTTCCTTTCCTTTATCTTTCCCCTCACATTCTGTCTAATCCTTGACCATAGTACAGATCAGAAATAGACTTCTGAATCATTTATATTAGTTTTAAACAGTTTTGTGCTCAACTATTCTAGTTTTATGAGGCAAATAAGGTTTAATATGTCTCTCTAAAGGAAGCAAAATAAGTTATAGTTAAATTGCACTGTTTTTTACTTTTAATGCACTTCATTTTTTCTGTGGGTCAGTGGTTCTGTTAGTTGCTTCATACTGTAGCAGCTTCCACAAAACAGTATTCTCATATTAGAAATCCATTTTTATACATTTCATAGTTGTTTTCAAATCTCACCAACATCCTTTCAATAACTTAAATCAATTGACAGAACTAAGGAGGAATACTAAGATCACCATCTTTGCAGAAGACTTTTAGATGATTCTTTTTGTCCTTTTTTTTTTTTTTCATTTTTAGCACTCCTCGGAATTGGAGAAATGGTTATCATTTTTGACATCCACAGCTACACTGTTCAAGTGCTATTTCTACCTTCAAGCCACCACTGCATCTCTTCCCAATCACCAAAAATAAGTCTACCACATATTTCATAAGATATTTATGACTGCCTTTCAGATATCTGAAATTAGCAATCATCATTGCCTTAATGCATCTGTCCTTTCTCCATTGTAGTAACCAAACTGGAACAGCATATTTTAAACATGGTACAACCTGTACAGAATAAAAGGGGTTTATCATCTCATTTGTTCTAGGTAACTCCTAACTCAGACTTAAATCAAATTTGGCTTTTCAAGAGTTACACCACGTGGATGGCTTACATTAAATGTGTTCTTTCCCTATATCATAGCATCTTATTTATAACATGCAAATCTTGTTAAGCTTTTTTATCCCTGAACTTTTTTGGAATATATGTGTAAAAATTTGTTGTATTTAGAAATGTTAACCTTTTGGTTTCAACCTATTCTTTCAAACTTTAGAAATTCTCTTGGACTCTACTTCAGAAGATACTTTTTCATTAATGCCAGCTTACAAACTTTAATCTCCTATATTATGTATCTTTATTCAAGTCCCAGATGACAGTATTTAAGAGGGCTTCCCTGGTAGCTCAGATGGTAGAGAATCTGCAGAGGGTCAAAGGTAAAGCTTGGTGGCTTATTACAGCAATATCCATTCAGGTTGATGTCCATCCATCAATCAGATTATATTTGACTTCAATTGGTCAACCAACTGTATCAGCATAATTGTAATATTTTTTCAACTGCTATTTCTTCTTCATGAAGACATAATTTTAAAAAGTTAGATGTCTTGATAAAGCCTGTATATTTCCTATTCTACCAGTCTAGTAAACTTTCCATGAATTTTCTTAAGGTTAGTTTGGCACAATTTCTTCTTAGTTAAATCAGGCTATATGTCAGTAGTTAGTGCAAACTGCTCTTAAAACATCTGTTTAATAAGGGTCTTTCAGTTTAATATGTCAGAATAAGGACATCTTTGCTTCCTTTTCTTCTCTGGAACCAACCAAAATAAGGAAAATGATATATGAAACCAAAACTCCATCTTTGATGAAAATTGGAAGTATTTTTTAACCCTCACCCCAAAATGTAAGGGCTCTCAAATGCAGTAAAAATTGAATCAGGGTGAAGAAGACATTGAGGATGCCTAATACTCCAGCACTCTTGCCTGGAAAATCCCATGGATGGAGGAGCCTGGTGGGCTGCAGTCCATGGGGTCGCTAAGAGTCGGACATGACTGAGCGACTTTACTTTCACTTTTCACTTTCATGCATTGGAGAAGGAAATGGCAACCCACTCCAGTGTTCTTGCCTGGAGAATCCCAGGGACGGGGGAGCCTCATGGGCTGCCGTCTATGGGGTCGCACAGAGTCAGACATGACGAAGTGACTTAGCAGCAGCAATATTCTAGATTTCAGGCTAAAATGTGGATGGCAGGACCTGAGTGAAAAACAAATGACCTCTGTTTTGAAACAAATGGTTTTCAGGCTGGTAGTGAGGACATCCTGGAATATTATTTGATTAGCACATAGTAGTGAGGAGGTAGAGACTGGAAACATTAAAGGGTACAATATTACACATATGCACACAAGCAGGCACACACTACACCATACATAGAGGTCTTTCTTGTGGGTTATTTATAAGAATTTATATAGATGACAGATGATGGTCAAACTATTCACTTTCAACAACTTATTCTCAACCACTCACAACTATCCTATTCATTGTCTCAGTCCCTCCCCAAAATGATACTTTCACACATAGCAGTGTTAGTAAAGAACTCCTCTAATACAACTTCAAGTAATAGTTGAAAAAGAATATGTTACTGATGCAAAATACATTACAATGAGGGGAAAGAACCAATAAAGAACTGTGTAACAACACACAAAACAAACAGAATACATTAAAAGCTAAGTCAGCAGAAATCATAAAATTAATATAAGGAAAAATACCACTACTATAGAAATGAAGGAGAACAGACACAGTGAAAATGTTCAGAGACACAGAAGACAGGCTTGAGAAAACTAAAATGGATAATAACAGTTGGAAATTACTAGAGAATAATGGTAAATAAGGATTACAAAGTTCTATTATATGTATAATCTGTGCTTTTAGGAAGATAACAAAGCAAAGACAAGGACAGTTGTGAATCTATAGACTTAAGGGTAACATGCTGTCCTAGGGAAAACTCATACAGATAGATCAAGATCTATCTATCCTTGTAAAGTAAGTGGTATTTGTAAATAAAAGACACATGCATATAGGTTTCTAAGCCATAAAATCATCTCCTCATTATGTGAAAGATTCTCAGGGTGGTTTTAAATTTCCTCATAATAATATTCAGTTCTAGAACCAAAAATAGCAACCAATGTCTATGTGGACATTAGAGAAAGAGAATGTGACCACAAATTGTATAACAGCCCAAATAAAATTCAAGTATAAACACAACTGACAGATAATTTTATACATGTAATATTGTCAGTAATGTTAGGCATTACTGACATAAGATAGTAGGAAATATGGTTCCCACAAACACTTCCTAAAGAAACTTCCAGAGGATAGCCTTGAGGTAACTAAGCGATGAACATAAAAATGGATAAGAGGACTATTTTGAGAAGAGAGTCTTTTTAAATATAGAACTGTGAGTAATAAAATACAGAAATTATGACTGCATAAAAGCATGTAAATACTATAAAACTTGACAACGTGGAAACAGTTGTATAACAAAAGTTGAGCAATGACAGGAACTGGTAGAAAGCAAAGGTGAGAAGCAGGATAAGTATAATAATTTCCTTATATCTTACAGTGGGTGAGGGATCAACAGACCTGGTTTATAACTGATGAATCAAGCATTAGATGGGTAAATATATTTTAAGGATACAAATGTTAACAACTAGACTAAGAATAATAATAAAACCAACCAAGAAATTCCTATGGTAGAGTAGACGGAGGAAGAAGAAATATACTTATTTCTTCATGATTTATAGCAAAGAGTTAATAAATTTTATCTAAATAAATAGTTAAGATCTATTCTAAAATTTTCCAACTCACCAGTCTATATTCTATGGAATCTATTCCTCCAGTTTGAAAAATCTTCATTATGTTTTCTCTTCTCCGTGATTCTGGGGCCACACCTGCCCATTCTTTTTAGCATTGTGGGTTACTCTTCATCTACAGCTAGAGATCTCAACTGTTTTAAAGCAGTCAAAGATACCAAACTTGATTTTACTGTATTTATGTTTTTTTTATTCCTACCAATTCCAGGTGGTTTATTGGGATTTTTTCTTTCTCATCCATTAATCCAATTAACATTTATTCAGCTTTTACTATGAGTCAGATGCTGTACACAGATGCTAGCTAGTTAGACAAATGCAGGCAAGTCCCTGCCCTCAAGAAGTTCAGTCTAGTGAGGAAGCAGACAAATAAGCTAATGTAAATAAATGCTTTTCATATCATGAGCAACCTCACCCACCCCCAGAAAAGCTGAAGCTATCTCATGATTCTGGAAAGTTTCTATGGAGAAAACAGCATTTTATCTGGTTCTTAAAGACTGAGCAGGTCTTTATCAGGCAGGAAAATAAGAAAAGAACATTCCAGGTAGAGAGTAAAAATAAGCAAAGACATAGAAGGAATGATGATCATTTTTGTTTGATGGTAATGGGAACATATTGCCAAAATGAGGGGCAAAAGTGGCCCTACAGACTGTTCTCTGGGTGGAAGATAAAGACCACTCTTCTGGGTGACTTTGTTAAGTACAACATATTCTCCTTGGGTTCAGCAGTATCACACTTAGGTTTGATCCCTCACCACAAGACATCATCCCTCCATGATACCAACCCTCTTTTCTTTCCCCCCAGCAAACACTCCACACTGCCAAGAAGCACTCCAGTTGAGAATTGGATTGATGACCCCAGTGAATAGCACACAGCCCTGGCCAGTCCCCACAGGCTGCAGGCTGCCCACTCCTGGTTCCAATACAGTTCTCTCAGGGAATGCTTCCCAGCCCCCACCTTTCCTGTATCTTACCTTCATCTCCAGGGCCTCTGGCACCTTCTTGCCTTCCCAAGCCCAACTCCGTTTTGTGAAGTAGTTCACGGTCGCAAACTCAATCAGCGCAGAAAATACAAAGGCATAACACACGGCTATGAACCAATCCATGGCCGTCGCATATGCCACTTTAGGTAAGGAGTTTCTGGCACTGATACTCAAGGTGGTCATGGTGAGAACAGTGGTGACACCTAGGGAGAGAGAAAACAAGAACTAGTTGCCACTAAAAGACATTGAGTGTACCTGATGATATCCTTGAAAGGAGGAGCTAAACCCACCCAAAATGACCTCTTTTAAAGTAGAAAACAAAAAGAAGATAATGTTAAAATGGAATGGTTCTACGTAGTAACCACCCCATCCTAATTATCACGGGAATAGGAATCTCCAGTATAGCATTTAAGGTTGCCTTTTAACCTCAGCTTAAACACTTCCATTGAAGACTAGGTTGTAGGCAACTTCTTTCAGTATAACAGAGCTTTCTTTTATTTTTTAATTTAAATTTATTTATTTTAATTGGAGGCTAATTACTTTACAATATTGTATTGGTTTTGCCACACATCAACATGAATCTGCCATGGGTGCACACGTGTTCCCAATCCTGAACCCCCCTCCCACCTCCCTCCCCATACCATCCCTTTGGGTCATCCCAGTGCACCAGCCCCAAGCATCCTGTATCCTGCATCAAACCTAGACTGGTGATTCATTTCTTATATGATATTATACATGTTTCAATGCCATTCTCCCAAAGCATCCCCCTCTCCCTCTCCCACAGAGTCCAAAAGACTGTTCTATACATCTGTGTCTCTTTTGCTGTCTCGCACACAGGGTTATCGTTACCATCTAATTAGAAAAGTCCACCTTATGCTGAAACCTGTGTTCCTCTAACTCCTAATCCACTGATTGATCTCAGAGGTTCTGTCTGGAGACGTAAGAAAGACACCCTGAATTTTTCTTTCTGGGAAAGAATTTCAGAAAGTTGGAGAGAGTGGCCATGGTTCTTGTGAGTCTTTTCATCTCTAGAACATGACAAGCTCCTTCTTTTGTTTCTCCTCCTTCTCCATTCTAGTAGATGCCTTCTCAACAGATCAGAACCTGGCTATGACTCAGGACATGGTCTGATATTAGCTGGAGTTTCATTTCATTTATTGTGGACACTATTCCCCTAATAACACAACAAAATATTGTAGAAAAATTATCCTTTAGCTACATCACAGTCTAGGTCCTATTGAACTCATGAACAACCAAAACTATTCTCACATTTATTTCTTATGAGTTTTTGCCAAACCAGAGCTTGGTTTTAAATCAATTGATTCTTTTTCTTGGTGGTATTTATTAACCTAAATTTAAGACTTTCTTTTACTCATTTTTAAATTATATTAATTTTTTTCCTAATCTGTTCATAGTTTAGATATGCATGTGAACTTACTCTCAAGAGTCTTCTCCAGCACCACAGTTCAAAAGCATCAATTCTTCGGCGCTCAGCCTTCTTCACAGTCCAACTCTCACATCCATACATGACTACTGGAAAAACAATAGCCTTGACTAGAGGGACCTTTGTTGGCAAAGTAACGTCTCTGCTTCTCAACATGCTGTCTAGGTTGATCATAACTTTCCTTCCAAGGAGAAAGCTTCTTTTAATTTCATGGCTGCAGTCAACATCTGCAGTGATTTTGGAGCCTAGAAAAATAAAGTCTGACACTGTTTCCCCATCTATTTCCCGTGAAGTGATGGGACCAGATGCCATGATCTTCGTTTTCTGAATGTTGAGCTTTAAGCCAACTTTTTCACTCTCCTCTTTCACTTTCATCAAAAGGCTTTTTAGTTTCTCTTCACTTTCTGCCATAAGCGTGGTGTATCTGCATATCTGAGGTTATTGATATTTCTCCCCACAATCTTGATTCCAGCTTGTGCTTCTTCCAGCCCAGCATTTCTCATGATGTATTCTGCATGTAAGTTAAATAAGCAGGGTGACAATATACAGCTTTGATGTACTCCTTTTCTTATTTGGAACCAGTCTGTTGTTCCATGTCCAGTTCTAACTGTTGCTTCCTTAAGAATAATGGATAATAATTCTTGACTTTTAATATGATGGTCATTATTTTTGCCCTTTTACTTATATTAATTTACTTATTTAATTATTTCAAACTGCTTTTACCTTTAGTTTAAAGCTAAGAAAATTGATAATATTTTCACCAGATTATTATTCTAATGTTATGTCATCCTTCAAGTTTTCATTTTCATTGTATAATTTTGATCATTAAACATATTTCCATATCTACTTTTTTAAAATATATTTTAGCTACAATATAGAAGATACTCCACTTTAAAAATGCAATAAAGTAAAACTAAATAAATCTTTCTTTTAACCTTGGTTTTGAAAGATTGCTTTTCATTTCCTAACTGACCAGGGCATGCTGTGAGTTGCTAACTTTTTGTTTTAATTTTCATTTGGTTTCATTTTCACTGTCATTTCACAAGAGGAGTAGAATCACATTTCAACTACAATTTATTAAAGCTATTTCCACAGTTAAGTGGGATTGTATAAACTAATATGTATCATATAAACTTGAAGAAACAATACATTTACTATTTATAATTTTCTTAAAGATCTTGTTATAGAATTTATCATGTATAATTCAGTTGTTTCACTGTTCAATTTACAGTAAAAAATGCTTTGTATATTCTAACCAAATGTATCAGCCTGTCATCCATTAGTATTTTTAATTTCATAATTTTCAAACGAGATAACCTGGCTTTGTATCAATTTCATTGAAAAGAGACAAATCAATAAGATCATATTAAAGTATTTATTGATATAAAGGATGCGTATTTTTGTTCTGTACGGAGGCTTAGGCTACTGTTAATTAATCATACTTGTCTCTTTGAAAACAGCGTGAGGAAATTACACAATCTGTGTGTTCATTAGATGAATTACATTTGTAAACGTGTTTGTATGAATGACTCATTTTCCTGAAAGTGATATAAATGACTGTAATTACCCAATGTCATCATCATTTATGTGGCATGATTTTTACAAGTTTTATTTTCTCATTGACTAACATGTATCATTATTTCATGCTGTGACATGGCACTTAAAAGTAACCTATTGGAATTTTTGATGAGGATTAGATAAAATTATACATGTTTGGTGCATGCCCCTACTTTCTATGCTTAGACATTGGTTTTACAATCTTCAGTAGTACCTGTAGTAATTATGTTGTATATTTTCACATACTTGTTTGATAGGGATTGTAATTAGACTATGAATAATTTTTACAAGGTCCTATATTTTCAGGTAATGAAAGCAAGTCATGACTTCTTTATATGTGTTTGATTTGTAAACAAACCAATAATACCACCTGAATCTTGAATCCAGGGTTTTCTTTGGAAATTTATTATGGAAATATTAGATAAACCTCAAACCATTTAGGATGTTAGAACTGGTGAGATCCTAGCTTAAATCAAAATAATGTCTTATTATCCATGAAATAATTTGTTTTGTATATATTTGTTAGATAATTTATAATGTTATTTTCTTACAAATGATTTTTAAAGACATTTCTAACACACACATTTCATAAATTTTATGCAACTCTGTCCATTAATGCCAAGAAATAAAATCTTTAACTACATTACCTCTGGAAAAGATATTATAGGATAGTCCTTTAAGACAAATTCAAGGAGCATGACTACCAATTAAGGAAAAATATGAAAATAAGGGAATAACTGTCATCAATGCTTTTGCATCAGTTATTCTAGTAACCTGGAGTATTTCCAGCACCATTGACAACATGGACAAAATTTGAGAAGTAGGTTGATGTGATCCTCAGTTTGTCCTGAAACAAGTATATACAGTTTCCTGACCCCTCCCCGCCAACACACCCATACTTAACTTCCCTCTCTCCATCAACACCCAAGCCTCCATGCTTTTTTCAGCTTCACTAGGCAAGTTTCTTCTGGAGAAGGAAATGACAACCCACTCCAGTATTCTTACCTGGGACATCCCACAGACAGAGGAGCCTGGTGGGCTACAGTCCATGGGGTCAGAAAGAGTTAGACACGACTGAATGACTCACATTTTCACTGTCACTTTCTTTATTCTAAGACCCAGACCTCCCTTTTCTGAGAGCATTTACTTCAGACAACTTTTAAATTTTCTCTGCCTCTTTGAGATATAAATCTATTAAAGAAAATCTTTTGGCAGTTTCAAGACCCAGGGAATGCCTTTCTCAGTGACCTGGGATCCACTCCAGGAGGTGTAATCCTCAGGAAGGAAGACCCCACTTAGGTCTCAGTCTCTGTGGGATGGGGAACATCGGCCTCTAAAGGGCTGCTGCTGCTGCTGCTGCTGCTAAAGTTGCTTCAGTCATGTCCGACTCTGTGTGACCCCATAGATGGCAGCTCACCAGGCTCCCCCGTTCCTGGGATTCTCCAGGCAAGAACACTGGAGTGGGTTGCCATTTCCTTCTCCAACGCATGAAAGTGAAAATTGAAAGTGAAGTCACTCAGTCATGTCTGACTCCTAGCGACCCCATGGACTGCAGCCTACCAGGCTCCTCCGTCCATGGTATTTTTCCAGGCAAGAGTACAGGAGTGGGTTGCCATTGCCTTCTCCCTCTAACAGGCATCACTTGACAACTTGTAAACCTATCTTCTGTGATGGTGACGGGAAAGTTTGCTTTTCCTTTGAGCAGGAAACACAGGTGGCCTAAGATTCCCACTTCCCAATCCTAGCTCTTAAAAATTCTTCAGCCCTTTCCTTTTGCAGTAAATGTGAGCTCAGACTGACCTCTCTCTTCTCTATTGCAGTGACCATGAATAAGTTCTTCCTTGCCTCTTCAAATCGACTCTGTGCAACATTTGCTTTGACAATATTCCTGCATCTTCTCTTTGCCTCTTTTTCCCTTTCTGTCTCTGTAGTAACTTCACTTCTGTTCATACTGACACCTGTCTTTGGGCATACTGAATGGCAGTACTGAAAATATGTGCCTTCTGTTAAGATATGTGGTCAACTGGGGAATCCAAACAGGTAGAAAGTAGCCTATAATTTACATGCTCAAAGGAAATCTGCCTGTTTCCTCATTAGTGCTTTCATATAGTCTTAAAAATTTTTTTTATTCTGTATTGGAGTATATCTGGAGTACATCTGATTAATAATGTTGTTCACCCGATCATTTCGGGTGAACAGTGAAGTGATTCAGCCATACATACACATGTGTCCATTCTCCTCAAACTACCTTCCCATCCAGGCTGTCACATAACATTGAGCAGAGTTCCTGGTGCTCTACAGTAGGCCCTTGGTGGTCATCCATTTTAAATATACCAGGGTGTACATGTCTATCCCATCTCCCTAACTATCCCTTCTCCCAATTCTTCCCTCTTGGCAATGATAAGTTAGTTCTCTGTGTGTCTGTTTCTCTTTTGCAAATAGGTTCATTTGTATCATTTCTTTTTAGGAGATTCCTTTTCTCAAAGGAAACTTTTGACCATCTGATGAACTAGTGTGAACACTCTTATGCTTGGGGAAAGAGCCCATTTCTCACACACAGAGATGTGTACATATGTTTATCTGTAGCCTTGAAATTAGTTAAAGTGATAGAAAACATATGCTCATAAAAAAGCAATTAGCTAAACAATGTCTGCTTCTTGCCTTCTAGTTTTGTTCTGTGGCCATATAAACAAAAATTGCATACTTTGGTTAAAGTCAGTGAAAAAAAATAATGATGAAAACAATATTAGATACAGCAGTTACATATTATGAATGTGTATACATGAAAATCAGTATGGTTGGTAAAAAACTGTTACCATTTGTTAAAGTAGTAAATTCAGTGACCCTCACTCATATTTAACCTGCAAAGGTCTAAAAACCTACCCAAGTATAATATAAAAAATCTGCTAGATGAGAATTTTACTTGGAACTTTAGCTCAAAATATTAACTATATTTAACTATAGTCAAAGCTATGGTTTTTCCAGTAGTCGTGTACAGATGTGAGAGTTGGACCATAAAGAAGGCTGAGTGCCAAAGAATTGATGCTTTCAAAGTGTGGTGCTGGAGAAGACTGTTGAGAGTCTCTTGGACTGCAAGGAGGTCCAACCAGTCCATCCTAAAGGAAATCAGTCCTGAATATTCATTGGAAGGACTGATGCTGATGCTGAAGCTGAAACTCCAATACTTTGACCACCTGAAGCAAAAAGCTGACTCATTGGAAAAGACTCTGATGCTGGGAAAGGTTGAGGTTAGGAGGAGAAGGGGATGACAGAGGATGAAATGGTTTGATAGCATCATCGACTCAATGGACATGAGTTTGGGTAAACTCTGGGAGTTGATGATGGACAGGGAGGCGTGGTGTGCTGCAGTTCATGGAGTTGCAAAGAGTTGGACAAGACTGAGCGACTGAACTGAACTGAACTGAACTGAACATCCTAAATGGTACTAGGTTTATCTAATATTTCCATAGTAAATTTCCAACATGCTACAATCCATGAGGTCACAAAGAGTCAGACATGACTGAGCAACTGAACAACAACAAGGTCTAAACATATACATATGAGGTATATTAAAACATCGGAGGCTAAGAGGATATCATCACGATACCCTTCAGGACATCATTCTGTGCCTTGCTGAAGTGAAGTGAAGTCACTTAGTTGTGTCCAACTCTTTGTGACCCCATGGACTGTAGCCTACCAGGCTCCTCAGTCCATGGGATTTTCCAGGCAAGAGTACTGGAGTGGGTTACCATTTCCTTTTCCAGGGGATCTTCCCGACCCAGGGATCGAACCTGAGTCTCCTGCATTGTAGGCGGACGCTTTACTGTCTGAACTACCAGGGAAGGTAGCACATAATAAATTCTGCCCATTTCCAAGCAGTAACCCAATCTGTAAGGTCCATTTCAAAACCACCCAGATAGAGTCCCCTAACCACATGAATACTTTCTCCAAATTTACTTGTGTTGAGAAAATGCTAGGATGTCAAGGTACTATTCTATCATATTGCAATAACTCTAAAAGCTAGATTCAACTGCTCAGCAATTTTACCCAGTTTCATGAATTCCGTCAGTAGTTAGCACAATCCATGGAGGCTATTAAACAAAAATTTCCAAAAGATAAATAGTATTTTGAAATCCAAGCCTTGTTTGATTTTGACCTTAATAATATCTTCATATACCATATATTAAACTAGTTTAAAGAACTATCTCTCACTGAGAAAATATCTCAGGTGTATGAAAAAAATAAAGTTAGCTTTCTTGCTTGAAAATATCCTTTAAAAAATATAATGTGACTTCTGTGTTATTGACAGATTAGCTGTGAATGTAAGAGTTTTTACTTTTTCTTCTTGAAAAGATTGAACCAAAAGCGAGGTCATTCAGCAGTACATCTGCCGTGTGTCGGGGTGTGACAGAATGAGAACACTTAGAGCCCAAATTAAAATGTCTCATGGTGTCTCCCAAGTGATTCCAAAATGGAAAAAATAAAAGCCAAGGTCAGAAAAATGCCACCATTTGAACAAGCTGTCAAGCAGCCTCCAAGGAAATATGTTCAGATGGCTTCTATATACATAGAGTAAGTTAGTTAAGTGAGAGGATACAATTCAAATGTGCCTTCATTAAGCCTATCAGGGATTGAAAGAAAGACATCTTTCTCCATTTCCTCTGGGAAGAAAGGGCTTACTTTTCTTTCTTCCTTTAATTCTCTCTGCATGCTCACTCACTCAGTCGTGCCCAACTCTGTGACCCCATGGACCGTGGCCAATGCTCTGTCCATGGGATTTTTCAGGCAAGAATGTTGGAGTGGGTTGCCATTTCCTCTTTCAGGGGATCTTCCCCACTCAGGGATCGAACCCACGTCTCCACATCTCCTGCATTGGAAAGTGGATTGTTTACCACTGAGCCACCTGGGAAGTCCTAAATTCTCTCTACTACTCCAAAATTCTGGGATGGGGATCAAGAAATTGCCTCTGTATTATGGTATCCAAAGGGATTCCCTTTGCATGGGGCATCAGGGGAAGAAGGTCACTAACAAATCAACTTTCTAGGTCTTTGCAGTAGGAACTGTGAGACTGTTAGGTCCAGAAAGTGCTTACATATACTGACTCCCTCACCAGCAGACTCTAGTACCTGCCTGTCCACCTATATGTCAGTTTCACATAGCTGCTCACGTTTTGGTGTTAACAGGTGTATTAATATAAACTATTGATTCCCCAAATTTGCAAGAATTGTAGTCACAAAGTTTTACTATTTGTCTTAAATATGGAATTCCATAATCTTATAGTTGATTGTTAAACATTTATAAGAAAATGAAAAAAAAATAAGGTTTTTACTGTCATGAAGGAAATAAATGATATAAATGAATCATTTACTGGTAAGAGCTGCAGGAGTAGGAGATTGTTCTTCCTGTTCAGCTCACTGGGACAGAAACTGAGAAGAGAAGCTCTGTTGGCAGAACAGTGTCAGAGACGCAGACACATCATAGGACATTACTCTATGACATGCATGTGTGTGTGTGTGTGTGTGTGTGTGTGTGTGTGTGTGAGTATTCAGTCTTTCAGTCATGTCCAACTCTTTGTGACTTCATGGACTGAAGCTCACCAGGCTCCTCTTGTCCTTGGAATTTTTCAGGCAAGGATACTAGAGTGGGTTTCCATTTCCCTCTTACAGGGTGTCTTCCTGACCCAGAGGTTAAACTTGCATATCTCGTGTCTCCTGCATTGACAGGCAGATTCTTTACCACTATCATCACCTGGGAAGAACACTCTATAACATAGGTCCTCTAAGCTCTTTTCCTGCTGCTGCTAAGTCGCTTCAGTGGTGTCCGACTTTGTGCAACCCCAGAGATGGCAGCCCATCAGGCTCCCCCATCCCTGGGATTTTCCAGGTAAGATCACTGGAGTGGGTTGCCATTTCCTTCTCCAATGCATGAAAGTGAAAAGTGAAAGTGAAGTCGCTCAGTCATGTCTGATCCTCAGCGACCCCATGGACTGCAGCCCACCAGGCTCCTCAGTCCATGGGAGTTCCAGGCAACCTCATGTCTGGTCTACATTGGCTTGGTGCCTCAACAATAATGCTTTAATTGAGCTGCTGTGGACAACTGTGCCCTTGTCTCTTATCAAAGATTATTTTAAGGAATAGCCACATGGAGAAAATTATCTTATCTTTGGCAAAATTGCAGATGGACATTACCCAGTACAGCAGTTAGTGTCTCTTAAGACTTTATATCATACATTTTTTTAGCCATTGAATGCCATGTGTATCTACTTAGCATGTTGCATATGTATGTATATACTCACACACAGTCTGTCTTTCACGTTTCTTTCTTGAATGAAATCTACCTAAAATCATGTTTCAGTTTTATCTTCTTGAAAAAGCAAAATTAAACTGATTTTGCTGTTCTTTTGGTTCCTGAGACTGTTTCCTCCTTCCTTTCCATCATTCTACATATTTCTATTTCATGGCTTTTACTTTTATTTGTTCAGTTTTGTATGCCTCTTCTAAGCAAATGTAAAGTTTTGGAAGTTGTCAGGAAATCAATAAATGTTCAAAGAATTGTTTTGAATCTATAACAATGATGTATACACATCACAGATTTACTTGCAGATGAAGCAACTGAACATCAAAGATGTTAATGAACTTGCTCAGTCCCACATTGAGCTGATAGTACAGAGAGGTTTGACTGAGCAGACTCAGAGCTGCTCATTCTGTGCCGCACTTACTATTCTTAGTTCTGCTTTCAGTTCCCTCCACACAGCCTCTCTCAGTGCCTGAAAGTTAGTTTCCTTTAGTTATGCTCATGTGGGTCTTGGAGGATTTCTCTGTCTTAAATGTCACTTTCAATCTCTGTAGGCAGATGTGGTGCAAGAAACTAGCTTTCAAAGAGGGGACTCCAGGATGACAGAGGTATTGAGAGACACTTGAATACAAAATGTAAATCCACTTAAAAGAGACTACTTCTAGTTGTTATCATTCAGTGTGCTTCAAACCACAAAACAGGTCAATAAATTCCAGACATTGTTTTTGATGTCTATGATATTAATGCATCATAAGGCTTCCCTTTAAATAACTCTTCATGAAAAGAAAATAGAAAATGTCTAGGTGGAAGCAACAAATTTAGAAGAAGCATCAATTGAAAAAGAAAAATTGTTAAGGACTGAAAGACTAATGATGGTGAAATGATTCTGAGACAGCTAGCAGTGATGAGTCTCATCTCATATTGAAATATTCAACCTTGTTACGCAGTTTTTAGGGGAATTTACAGAGATTTAGGGGCTTCCCAGAGGGCTCAGTGGTAAAGAATAGGCCTGTAATGCAGGAGACGCAGGTTCCATCCCTGGGTGAGAATGATCCCCTGGAGGAGGAAACAGCAGCCCAGTCCAGTATTCTTTCCTGGGAAATCCCATGGACAGAAGGGCCTGGTGGACTATAGTCCATGGGGTCGAAAAAGAGTCTGACATGACTTAGCGACTAAGCAACAATAGAGATTTCACTGTGGTTTGAGCTGATCTATACAAAATAGAATAGATTAAATATATACACTTCTAGGGCTTCCCTGGTAGTCCAGCAGTTAAAACTCCATGCTCCCACTGTGGGGGTGCGGGTTCGATCCCTGGTCAGAGAGTACGATCTCACATGCCAGGCAGTGCAGCCAAAACAAACGAAAGACAAGAAGGGGACATATGCCTTTTTAATTTAGCCTTTCTTGAAATGTTGTGTTACTTGCAACATTAGAAAAAGAGACAATGCATTTTAGGGTTCATGGTAAAGGATAGTAGAGCCAACTTCCTGGGAAATGGAAGCTAGCTGGCTGTGTTATCATCACCAAATAAAAGTGAGGGTCTCATGGTAAAGGCAGTTGACAAGTCATGACAATATTTTTTAAGTGTAAAATTTGAGAAGGCAAAAAAAAATAATAAGGGCAGTAAACACATGAAGATGTAATGTGGTAAGTACCAAATGAGATGGTGTTCAGACCATTCCAGAAGAAAGGAAAATATGTCACCAGATTTGGTCTACTGCTTCAACAAGGAAAGAGTGTATTTTTAGCCTGATGTACAGAAAACATACTAGACTTGGAATTGTGCATGGAGGAGATATAATGCTATAAAATTCAAGTGAACTAACTTTGGGGAGAAATAAGCAAGGCTATTTAAAGAAGCCCAAATTCAATTCATATCATTTTTAATTTAGAAGAGAAAATCTGGAGAATAAAAAACATACATGTATTCAGACTCATTGAAAAAGACTGTGATGCTGGAAAGATTGAAGGCAGGAGGAGAAGGGTGCCACAGAGGATGAGATGGTTGGATGGCATCATCAACTCAATGGACATGAGTTTGAGCAAGCTCTGGAAGATAGTGAAGGACAGGGAAGCCTGGCATACTGCAGTCCAAGCAGAGAGTCAGACAAAAGTTGGTCTCAAAGAGCCGGACATAGCTGAGTGAATGAACAACAACAATAAAGAGATATACCTCTCTATCGTCTCCTCACATAAATGAAACTATGCATTTAAGAAAATCTGTTATTTCTTGTGCTCCCATCTTACTGAAAGTGAAAGTGAAGTCGCTTAGTTGTGTCTTACTCTTTGCAGCCCCATGGACTGCAGCACACCAGGCTCCTCTGTCCATGGGATTCTCTGGGCAAGAATACTGGAGTGGGTTGCCATTTCCTTCTCCAGGGGATCTTCCCGACCCAGGGATTGAACCTAGGTCTCCTGCATTGCAGGCAGATGCTTTAACCTCTGAGCTACCAGGGACAGTAATTTGGAGAAACAGGTTGAAGAAAAAGGGAAACCATGCTGCATTTCAGCTGGAAAATACGGTTGGAATATGCAAGTCCTCTAAAGGAATGTGTGTACTAGGTAGCTACTGGTGCGTAACAAAGAGCCCCAAGCTCAGTTTCTGAAAACAACACCCGATTGTTACCTCGGGTTATGGCTTGGCTGGTTGCATTTCTCAGGCTCTCACGGGGATGCAGTCACTAACACCATCATTTCCCCTATTCTGCTTTCCTGCTTAGCACTTTTCAGTGTCTAAAGTTCTTGTGTTGTTTACTCATGCATTTTCATTGTCTCCCCTGCCAGTGGATATACATTCCATGAAATTGTGTCTGTTTTGTTCACTGCTATAATACCCAGTATAATATAGATTTTGGTATATAGACTTTGGCATTTTACTTGGCAGAAGTGTTTTATTCCTGTGAGCCACAGTGGTCTGGTGTGGGAGGAATTTTCCACACCAAACGATGCTAGTGATCACTCATCAGGTGGGACCACAGGACCAGCTCTGCAGCACAGCAGCCTCAACCACATGGCACTTGCTTAAAGGTTAAACACATGGAGGGGGAGGGATGCAGCAGCCTTCTATTAACCAAAGTGCTCTGTGTTAAAATAAGCACTGGGCATTCCCAGTGGATATTTTAAGTGACGGTAACCAATGATTATGTGTAACTGTGTTCAGTTAAACCCGTTCTACTTCACTTACAATTTGAAGAGAGTGAGCAGCTTCAGCAACATTTCCTATCCTTTTTTTTAAAGAAACTTTTTAGCATACTTCAGAAATCATCATACAAAGTAGACAGTTGGAAACATGCCTTTGTTTTTAATCTCATAATTGTTAATATTTCTGTTTGTCACAAAAACTGAAGATCATAGTATTTATATGTTATGTGAGCATGGATATGCTTACAGAATAATTTTGATCCATTTTAAGTGATATTATCATTATCTTTTAAAATTTTAATTGGAGTATAGTTGATTAATAATGATGTATTAGTTTCAAGTGTATAGCAAAGTGAATCAGTTATACACACACACACACACACACACACACACACACATATATATATACATATATATATATATATATCTCCACTCTATTTTAAGATCCTTTTCCCATATAGGTCATCACAGCATATTGGGTATTTCCCTGTGTTTTACAGTAGATGCTTATTAGTGATCTATTTTATATAAAAATGTAGTAGTGTGTATATATCAACTCCAGTCTCCAAATTTATCCCTCCCTCCTCCCTTATTCCCTGGTGACTGTAAGTTTGTATCCTATACCTGTGATTCTATTTCTGTTTTGTAAATAAATTCACTTGTACCTTTTTTTAAAGATTCTATAAATAAGTGATATCATATGATATTTGTCTTTCTCTGCCTGGTTTATTCACTCAGTATGATTACCTATATCTTTATATTTTTGTTCTGTGATCCTTCAAATTAATCTGGAATGCTTTTTTAATGACATGATGAGTGATGTTAATCTTACATTTTGCCTGTGAACAGATAATTGCATAAATTCCATTATTTACAGTGTTCCTTGCTGATTTGCAAAAGACTCTGGTACTGGGAAAGGTTGAGGGCAAAATAAAAGGGGGCAGCAGAGGATGAGATGGTTACATAACATTATCCACTCACGGGGTCACAAAGAGTTGTGACTAAAGAAAAACAACCATTGATCTGAATGTAATGCTTTACTAAATTTGCCAAAGGGTTGACCCCACAAAAGCCAACAAAGACCTCCATCTTGCTTCTCTTCATTTTAAGGTAAATATTGGGAGGCTTACACATGCACTTACCTGGATTCCTTTGCTGAGAGAGGTAGTCATGGGATTTAGTTCTTAAAGCTATTTTGAAGAAATTTTTTCTAAGGCAAGAGCACAGTCCTTATCGAGTTGGGAATTTACCTAAAGAAGATGTCTTACTAAGTGTTTGCCTTTGAGAATTTGAGAAGGTGAAGCCCTTCTGGGGTTTGGGTTAGATTTTTGCTTGGTAACATAATTTACTGTTACACAATGTGAAGCTACCTGTGTGCACCTGGATTTTAAGGTATCATTCTGCAAGGAGGAGATGAGAGACAAATCAAGTTGTGGCAACTAGGTGTCTTGGAGATGATCGCAGTGAAAAGAATGTCACATGACCAAGTGACTTCAGTAAATCTGATATGTAGCATTCAACTTTGTTTTACATAAACTTTATTTTTTAGGAAAATTTTAGATTTTCCACAAAAACATTTAGTGGAAGGTGCAGAGATTTCCCATATATTCCCTCTCCTCAGTCTCCCCATTATCAGCAACCCCCCTCCCAGCAGACTTGTATACTTGTTATGATTGCTGAAGCTATGCCAAACATCATTATTACTCAGAGTCCATGATTTTCATTAAATTTCAGTCTTGGTGTTATAGTTTCTATGCTGCTGCTGCTGCTAAGTCCTTCAGTCGTGTCCGACTCTGTCCTTCCCCATAGACAGCAGCCCACCAGGCTCCCCCGTCCCTGAGATTCTCCAGGCAAGAACACTGGAGTGGGGTTGCCATTTCCTTCTCCAATGCATGAAAGTGAAAAGTGAAAAGGAAGTCTCTCAGTCGTGTCCAACTCTTCATGACCCCATGGACTGCAGCCTACCAGGCTCCTCTGTCCATGGGATTTTCCAGGCAAGAGTACTGGAGTGGGGTGCCATTGCCTTCTCTGACAGATTCTATGGGTTTGGGCTATTGTGTGATGGCATGCATCCACCATATTAGAAACATTAAGAATAGTTTCATTGTTCCTAAATTACTTTGTCATATACCTATTCATATTTTCTCCCTCCAGCTTCTGGAAAACACTTATTTGTATTGTCACCATAGTTTTGCCTTTTCCAGAACTTCATCTAGTTAGAATCATACAGAGTGTAGCCTTTACAGATTGTCTTCTTTTACTTAGTAATAAGTATTTAAAGTTCCTCCATATCTTTTCATAGCTGGATAACTTATTTCTTTTTAGCCCTGAATAATATTCCATTGTCTGAGTGTGCCACCATCTATTTATCCATTTACCTACTGAAGGGTGTCTTGATGGTTTCCATGTTTTGACTGTCATGAATAAAGCTGCTATAAACATCCGTATGCAGATTTTTGGACATAAATTTTTAGCTCCTTTGGGTGAATACCAAGGAGCATGATTATTTGGATCATATAGTAAAAGTATGTTTAGTTTTGTAAAGAAACTGCCAAACTGCCTTCTAAAGTAGCTTCCAAAATGGTACTATTTTGCATACCCACCAGCAACGAAGCTTTCTATTTTAACTTTCTTTTCTCTACTGGCTTGTACTGTAAAATACCCCTATTAATTTAGCCGTCAGTAAACATCTGTTCCTTATTATCTGTTAGTTTGGTTTTGTGGAATACAGGAAGGGAGGCAGTGATTAACATGATTCAAAGTGGTACAGAGAGAAAATGACACCCATGGCAGACAGAAAAACGAAGAAGGTGGTGGTTCCCTGGAAGAAAGAAATAAGGGTTAGTGGGTTCCCAGGAAAACATAAACCCCTTGGGAATAGGCAGAGCTGTTGCATGTAAGAGTGATCTGTGAATTCCTGTATTATGCTGGATGTGAGCTCAAATCATCTTAGTTGAATTTTAAAGTAAAATTTAAAGATGTGTAGGTGTTCCCACATTTCTTATATTTTTCAGGTACCTCTCCAATGTGAGACACATGCACAGTGAGATTTGAATAATTAGTGAAAGTTTTCTACATAACTTATCTTCGTATGTTTTCTTTTGTTGTGAATTTCTCGTGTATCTTCAAAAGAATGTGGGCCAAGACTTTCTCACACACCTTATTTATGTCATGTTTCTCTCTTGTTTGGAGAAGGAAATGGCAACCCACTCCAGTATTCTTGCCTAGAGAATCCCATGGACGGAGAGGCTTGGTGGGCTATAGTCCACGGGTTGCAAAGAGTCAGACATGATTGAGCGACTTCACTCACTCTCTCTTGTTACACATATAGCAAGTCTGAGAGTTCATTGAGAACTTTCCCCAGAGCTCCTGCTTTTGTAAGCCTTCTCGCCGGTATGTGTTCTTACGGGTACTCTAAGTCTGTAGGAACAGCCAGTTTTCCCACTTTCCACACTTTCATACGGCTTCTCTCCACTGAGAGTTTCCACAGGTTTGGTAATGAATGAGGAATGAACACATTCATTATATTTTTAACACATACAGTGAACTTTTACAGTGTGACCTCTGACATGTGCCCTAAGGATGATGGACAACCGTATTCCACAATTTATAAGGTTGTCTCCATTTATTCCCACTTATAAGGTCATCTCCATCTTGGATTCTCAAGATGTGATTGTGTTAGTCATTTAGTCATGCCTGACTCTTTGTGACTCCATGGACGGTAGCAGGTCAGGCCTTCCCTCCGTGGAATCCTCCAGGCAAGAATACCAGAGTGTGTAGCCATTCCCTTCCCAGGGGATATTCCTGACCCAGGGATTGAACCCAGGTCTCCTGCACTGCAGGTAGATTCCTTACCATCTGAGCTACCATGAAGCCCAGGTTCTCAAAGAAGTCCTCAAATATGAGTGGTACTTGTAGGCTTGTCCACACTCCTTATACCAACAGACATTGTGTCCAGGTGGGATCTGCTACGATCCCACCTTCATCTCTATGGGATGAAGGGTCCATGAGAGTATTTTTCACAACATTCATATGGTTTTATCCTTGTAGGACTTTCTTTCAGCATAATAAGATTTAAAATCGGAATGAAAGCTGCCCTGCATTGATGACCTTTACTTTCATAGAGGCCACCATCAAACGACCTCTCAGATGCCTTTTTCTTCCTGTGATGAACTTCGGTGCCATATTATTCCATGTTTCTCTTCAGTGGAGGACTAGGAATTATTCTTTGTGATTTTTTTCCTATTTTCTGTTCCTTGGAATTTTTTGTCCATGAATATGGTGCTGAGCAACCAGTTCATTGGTTATAAGTTGAGTCTTACATGGGTTTTGGTGCCAGGTTCCTGGAATTTTCAAAAATTACATCCTCGTAGAGATGACTTTGACTAGGATCCAGCAAAGCCCACTCCTGGGGGTCCTGCAGGACCACAGTATCCACAAACAAGGCAGATGGAGAAACTCCCGGACCATCTGCAGGCAGTGCGGAGGTTCAGTGCCAGGGACGCAGGAGTGTGGGTTGAGAAAAAAGTCATCCACGATAAAACCTCCCAAGGGGAAACTCAGCCCAAAGACACGCTCCTGGGATACTGATCCCCGAGGAAGAGGCGTCTTCTGGTTCAAATACCTAAAAGTCCCTGTTCAAATCAGCAATACCACCCAAGAGGCAATTTAAAGATAGAGTTAGAGGGTAGAAGCAGGACTGTCTTGAGAAATCTGCACTTGGCTGAAAAGAGCTTGGACTACAAAAGCAGGCAGGAAGGTGATATGTTTGATTTTTTTCCCCTCCAACTGATCCCTGATATTTCTTAGATTGTTCATTCAACTCTTATTCTTGTTACAGGTGAAACCAGGATAATACGGCACATAAAAATAGAATGCTAGACCAGAGAACCTGAAAGAACCTTAAACAAGCAACTTGAATATATCATTAGCTTATACCATTTAAAGGGCAGTTTGGAAATCTCTTAATAAAAATAAATGTTTGAATTTGAGCCTGTGTCTCCCAGACCAGAATAATTGCTGATGCTGAAAGAAACTGACACTTGCTCGAACCACATCTCAACAGGACAACACGTTTCAGAGCTTTTGTCATCACTTCCGATTGCTGGGTTCCACAGTGACGGCCTGGAAAAAAATGATTTCTGACGTTGCCATGTTCTCTTAAATGTCCGGAAAGAAATTTCTTTAGAGAGGCTTTTCTGTGACTGTTTCCATTTAACATGTGGTCTAGTAAAAAATAGAAATTAGAAACTACTGAGCTGGGATCACTGTCATCTTCTGTGGCCTTGAAGAGTTTCTTTGTTTTTCTTTGAAATATCATCCCTTCACTTTGCACCCACTGCTATGCTTCTTAATATACAATCTTAATATGCAATCTTAATATACAGTGAAAGAGAAATACTTTAAAGGTAAATACTATAGCTAAAGTTATTAACTACAGTTAAAGGTAAATAAATCCCACCTTTTGGAATACTAGTTTCAGACAGCAAGTCAAGAAGGAGTTAAGGAATATAAAAATATTTTGAGGACTTCCCTGGTGGTCCAGTGGCAAAGACTCCAACCTCCTGATGCTGGGGGCCAGGGTTCAATCCCTAGTCAGGGAACTAGATCCCACGTGCCACAACTTAAGATCCAGAGTACCTCAGCTAAGACCTGCATGGCCAAAATGAATAAACAGATCTTTAAACATATTTTGAAATTCGCTTCTCGGGTTAATTCTTCCTTAAAACATTTATTTTGATCGTTTTTGGCTGTGCTGGGTCTTCACTGCTGCTCGGGCTTTGTCAGGTTGCAGCGAGTGGGTGCCACCCTGTAGTTGAGGCGCACACCCTTCTCCTTGCGGTTGCTCCTGTTGCTGCCAAGCACGAGCTCTGAGTACAGGCCCAACAGCTGTAGCGCCTGGGCTTAGCTGCTCTGCTGCATGTGGGATCTTCCTGGCTGCTGCTGCTGCTAAGTCGAGTCAGTCGTGTCAGACTCTGTGCGACCCTATAGACAGCAGCCCACCAGGCTCCGCTGTCCCTGGAATTCTCCAGGCGAGAACACTGGAGTGGGTTGCCACTTCCTTCTCCAATACGTGAAAGTGAAAAGTGAAAGGGAAGTCTCTCAGTCGTGTCCGACTCTCAGCGACCCGGTGGACTGCAGCCCACCAGGCTCCTCTGTCCCTGGGAGTTTCCAGGCGAGAGTACTGGAGTGGGTGCCATTAAACAGGGATCAAACCTGTGTCTCCTGCATTGCCACTGGGCCACCAGGGAAAAGCTTATATTAATTTCTTTAGTAAAAACTTATAAATAATATTCAGAATTTATGGTTGTCTATAGCTATACATTTATATATATATATATATATATGTACACACACACACACACACATACCTTGATCTATTTAGTCTATGAAGTTGACAGGAAGTCTCCAATTATTTTGGGGGAAATGAGAAAATCTAAGGAATAAACACTTTTTAAAGAATGACATATACGCACAGAAACTATTTTCTTGCTTATTGTCCTCACCTGTTGTATAGATTTTGAGCTATAATGTATATTAGAAGTCCTTATAAAAAGAAAAAATACTTTGTCATCATTCAAAAATTTTCTATCCAGGAGAAAGAAGAAAGAAAGTAGATGAAGACAGAAGTCAGAAGAATATACTGAAAAGTGTTTTACCCTGCTCCATTTTATTTCATTTCCCTAAATATACCAACTTTAGGGAGAACGAGTAAATTGACCCAAGATCACTGGATAATCAAATTAATGTACTGTTCTACTAAGAATATTGGAAGAGAACTCTGGAAATAAAATCTGCAGTTACTGTATTGCTGAAGATAAAATTAACTTCCATGTAGATGTTTTTGAGTACTTCAAATTTTATAAAACATGGTATTGAGATTAGGAGTTTTGTTGCATGAATCAAAATGAAATGATATAGATTTAAGTGAAATAAAGCAATCAGTATAGAAAAGTCAGCAAGACTTCTAAAAGAAGTGAAGAAATTTATATTCCAATTTACATTGAATTTTTAGAATTTTGTTTTTATTGTTGCTAAAAAACATAGCTGGGTTTTCTGGGAGTGGTGGTTTTGTGTTTATATGCATATCTGTTCCCTAAGAATGGAAAAATAAATGCATTTTCTTTACAAAATTGAAAAGTGGCACTGATATTTGTATGATTAATGTTGAGCATAATGTTATACCTAAAATGATTTCAGAAAAGTTTTGTAACACTTAATAATTTTTATTGTGTAGTTTATTGTTAAATGTCATGTGTAAGAAATTTCTAATTACTCAGTCTTACTTCAAACAATTTAAAAGTGAATCACCTAAACATGAAATTAATAATATCTTTGGGTATTGACTAAAACATTTAAAAATAATAACATAGAGTAATTGAAAATAAAATGATCTAAGGGCCTAACATGGTTAAAAATGATTAAGTAAGAATTTATATCAGATGTTTAATTCAGAAATGAATTTGTGGTAAATCAAGAATATAACAGTGCTGGTTGAAAGTAGGATGCAAAATATAGGTTAATTTAATGAATTACAGAATAAACTATGCATAAGTGTATATATTTATATACAGAAAACAAAAACAAATTAATAAATTATTAATAATAAAATTAACATATACATATAAATATGCAAACAAAGACTATTTAGAGTGTTCTGTACAGCACCAGAGATGTTCAAAGCAGTACAGTTTGGGAAGCAATGCAATTTCTATAGCTATTAAGTAACATTTTCATATCAGATAACTACATTAAAATGAATTTTATATTTTGCCACACTAATCAATGTAACAGATGTCACAAAACCCTTAGGCAAATTAAAATAAGAAAGGCTCCCAAGAGCAAAGAAAAGCAAAATGATAATTAGGAAAATCAATCTAGCAGAAATCCAGAAGTAGAGAAAATAGAATATAAAATTGGTTGATCAAGCATTGTTTGATCAGCTTTGAAGTGTATTTGATTCTTGCTAACTCTTTTTTTAAATGCTGGATCCTTCTCTCATTGAAACAGTACAGAAGGATGAGTTTCTGGACTTAATATACCAGGGAAGGAATGATGGGGACAAAGTTAAAAAGCCAATTTGCTAATTTAAGGTTTTAATACACATTATCAAATTTATGGAACAAACAGGACTTTGATTTTAAATAATCATGTAGTTTTAACTTCGATGGATTTAATTCAGAATGGTTTTGCAACAAAAAAATTGATAACGAAAACACTTGATCACATAGAATGATTTTCTTAGTGTTTTTCCAAGGGAGGAAGGAGAAGAGGAAGGCTCCATTTACTTCTTTTGTTCTCCCTTTAGAACAGGACTGTCTGTAGTGTTTCTCCCCTGGTTGTTCCACAGCTGGATTTTGGGAGCAGGTAATTTGTCTTTTTAGTCTCACCATCCCACAGCTGGCGAGGAATAACCTCCAGAAGCTGCAGTGAATGGATTATACACAGGAGTCTCATCTACACCTGTGCCTGATTTGGGTTTGGATTTTGAGTTGATGAGATTTACATAAAATTTTGCACTCCTATTAACGAAATGGGACTTCCCTTGTGACTCAGCTGGTAAAGAATCTGCCAGCAATGAGGGAGAACTGGGTTTGATCCCTGGGTTGGGAAGATCCCCTGGAGAAGGGTAAGGCTACCCACTCCAGTATTCTGGCCTGGAGAATTCCCTGGACTGTAGAGTCCATGGGGTTTTAAAGAGTCGGACATGACTGAGAAACTTTCACTTTCACTCTACATAGAGATTAAATAAACAGGAAGTCAATATACAGCCTTTACTTAGTCCTTTTCCAATTTTGAACCAATCTGTTGTTCTCTGTCGGGTTATAACTGTTGCTTATTGAACGCATACAGGTTTCTCAGGAGGCAGATAAGGTGGTCTGGTATATCCATCTTTTCAAGAATTTTCCATTGTTTGTTGTGGTCCACATAAAGGCCTTGGAGTAGTCAATGAAGGCTTCAGTCTAGATTTTCATTTCCAATTGCTGAGTCTATCTCATAGAATTTGGGTTTCTCAGTGCAATAGAAAAAACACATTTTTTTATGGATGGTGTTAACTATCTCACTTCATGTTTTTGGCCACTTCTATATGTTTCATTCCTCAATTACATTATAGCTTCTCTCTTTTTCTTTCTCTCTGACCTGTGCTTTCTAAAAGATTCTATTTAGCCTCTGCATTTGTGAGCACCTGGAAACAGAATGGAATTCAATTCACTTTATGGAGTGCTTTGAACTGGCTCTCTTTGGCTGGATTTGTAAAATGTAATAGAGGGTGTCATGGAGGGAACTTATTTTGGAAATCCAGAACTCATTTGCATCCATATTGTATTTTTGTGTCAAGGATTTAAGAAGGTCAAACACTCTCACTGAGTTCATAGAATAGATAGAGGTCATTCTTCCCTGCGGACAGAAACCCTTGGTGATATTTATTCATGAACCAGGACAATCTCAACAGTAAAATAATTCATTGCCCAAAATATCTTTGCTGGAAAATTCAAATAGCCAGATGGTGGTGGTGCAGCCTTATATCCTTTCAGAAAATGCTGTAGTCAACAGATTACAAGTCAGTGAAAGAAAGAGGAGTTGATATTCAGTGTAAATGTAATACAATCATAACCATGTATCTTCTGTAGGCAGAGAGGATAAGAGGGCAGAAGAAAACAGTATTTTCCTTAGTACAGGTCATAATATTTTGTTCTGAAAACAAATATACTTGACTTTGACTCTTACTCAATAACTCAACTGTGTAAGAATGTTCAGGACATCTGGTCTCATTAAAAAGGTAACTGCTAGAATGTATATAAAGATATGACAAAGACTTTTCTGTATCATAAAATTCAATAGTTTAACTCTCAATTGTTATTTAGCTTAAATGCAAATCTATCAAGTCTTTTTTCCTAGTTTGTCATTAATAATTAGGATCAAATGTTACTTGCAATTGAAGAACTCCAAATAACTGCTACCTAGCTCCTGATGTGTGCTCAGTCGCTCAGTCTTGTCCCACTCTTTGTAACCCTATGGACTGTAGCCCCTCAGGCTCCTCTGCCCATGGAATTTCCTAGGCAAGAATTCTTGAGTGGGTTGCCATGCCCTCCTCCGGGGGAGCTTTCCGACCCAAGGATCCAACCCACGTCTCATGTCTCCTGCATTGGCAGGTGAATTCTTTACCACTAGCACCACCTGGGAAGACCCAGCTCCTAATACAGTGTTGACTAATTACAAGGGACTTCCCAAGGCCATTTTTGCTGCTCATGTGGTACAGAATTGGGTCTTAGGAATATTCTGGCCTTAACATTGAGATGTATAATGTTAATAGTTGTAGTATCTTATAAATACAATTATCCACAACAGGCTGCTTTCTTTCTTTAAAATTTCTGAGGGGGCAGAGAGCTTTATGTGTTTGAGAAATATGTTAAATGAGAATCATCATTTTAGCTGGATGACTGGTCACAGAAAACTTGAACTAAAGAAGTAAACATACAGGGAATTGACTAGTCGCCCAGTGGTTAGGACTCCAAGTTCTCACTGCCAAGGGCTCAGGTTCAATATCTAGGTGGGGAACAAAGATCCCATAAGCTGCATTGTTAATTGTTGTTTAGTCAGTAAATTATGCCCGACTCATGGACTAAAGCACACCAGGCTCTTCTGCCCATAGGATTTCTCAACAAAGAATACTGGAATGGGTTGCCATTTCCTTCTCCAGGGAATCTTCCCAACCCAGGGATCAAACTTGCATCTCCTGCATTGGCAGGGGGATTCTTTAACACTGAACCACCAGGGAAGCCAACAAACCACAAGCCATAGCTGAAAACAGAGAAGAAGCAGTCATGTTAAAGACCAGTGTATCATTTTAGAGCAAACATATTTTGTTCTACAATTTTCATAAGTTAAAGCACTCTGTTTGTCGAGGTACAATAATCTTCAGGTTGAGAATATTTGTGTCTTTGCTCCATCATGCTTCAGGGCCTCTGTCTACGTTGTTCTCTTTTTAGAATGTGCTCCCTCCCTCCTTAGCCCAACCTCCTGTCATTCACTTCTGCATCTGTTAACTTTGCCTCAAGTTTCAGCTATCAACTCAGAGGTAAATTTCCCTGGGAGGCCTTGCTTATTCTGCCCATACTGACTTAAGTCCTCTGCTTTCATTTGAATCTTTCTTATTTAGCATTAACTGTAAATGAAACATTACTATTGATATAATTACCTGATTGGTGTCAGCTCCTATTTTAAGTCATGTTATCTGTAAAGGCAGGCAATATGTTGGTTTTTTATTATTAGAAAATATTCACAGTCAAGCAAGATTATTGGAGTGGGTTGCCATTTCCTCCTCCAGGGAATCTTTCATACCCAGGAAATGAACCCAAGTGTCTTGCATCTCCTGCATTGGCAGGCAGATTCTTTACCACAATGATTCTTTACCTGGGAATCCCCTCAATCTATATCTCCTAAAATCTCCTTAAGTCTCATCAGCTTGATAGTCTTTTATTCACCTGCCCACACAGTTTTCCACCTGGAGATTCACAAATACTCCAAACTTTCCTTTTTGCCAACTCCTCTCAATACTTGCTCACTCAAAATGTTCTTTAAAAGACATACCATTTTATGATGCTTCATTATAACATATTGATGCTTTCCCAATCCTAAAATAAATTCCAACATCTTTTATGCATTTCTCAAGTCCCATGTGAGTTGGCTGCATCTGTCTCTCCTTGTCAAGAACCCTTACCTTTTATACTAAAGCATAAGTATAGCTACCTTTCACTCCAATGGGAGACACTGCCTCTGTCTTCCAAGGCCTTTGCTGTAAAAGCATCTCTGTGGAAAAGAAGGTACCCTGTAAGCACAGACATGCAGAAACATGAGATTCCACTAAAAAGCTGAATTTCTTCACGTCCAGAAATTCTCCCTTTTAGACAACTCCTATCATATAAAACATTTTTTACTTTTTCAGTTTTGCAATGCTCTCAGATTTCAGTTTTGGCTCTCAGATTTCAGTTTCTTCTGATTGGTACATCCTTGCCTGGTTGACCTGTGTGTCACCTGGAATCTTGAAGTGTTGAATCAGGGTCATGGGCTCTTTTATTTTCTAATTGTAGCAACATTTCTGAAACATAATAATTTCTTAATGTTTCTTTTATTAAGTAAGTGAATGAGGTCCACCTTGAGATCCATTATTCAGGGAAACATACAACAGCTAGATGAAAACTGATAAAACCACATCTAAGTGACCTCCTTGCATCACCAGGATTTCATGGATGGTGATATATAATTGCTGCTGCTGCTGCTGCGTCACTTCAGTCATGTCCGACTCTGTGTGACCCCATAGACGGCAGCCCACCAGGCTCCCCCATCCCTGGGATTCTCCAGGGAAGAACACTGGAGTGGGTTGCCATTTCCTTCTCCAATGCATGAAAGTGAAAATTGAAAGTGAAGTCGCTCAGTCATGTCCGACCCTCAGCAACCCTATGGACTGCAGCCTACCAGGCTCCTCCTTCCATGGGATTTTCCAGGCAGGAGTACTGGAGTGGGGTGCCATTGCCTTCTCCCATCACATATTCTCTGAAGCATGATAGAACTGTTTGGAGAAAGAGCAGAGGAAGTCTTAAAGGAAGGGACTATGGAAAGGAGAATGTAAAGAAAAAGAAGATGATGTTAAAAGCATTAACACTAATAAAAAGAAAGATAAACATACTTTTCAGGCAAGTAAAAGTTAAGAGAATTCAGTACCACCAAATCAGCTTTACAACAAATGTTAAATGGACTTCTATAGTCAAGAAATAAAACAAAAGAAAAAAGATCTACAAAATCAAACCCAAACAATTAGAAAATGGCAATAGAAACATAAATATCAATAATCACTTTAAATATAAATGAATTAAATGCTACAACCAAAAGACACAGACTGGCTGAACTGATATAAGAGTAAGACCCATATATTGCTGTTTACAAGAAACCCACTTCCCATTTCAAGACACATATAGACTGAAAGTGAAAGGATGGAAAAATGTATTCCATGCAAATAGGAAGCAAAAGAAACCTGGAGTAGCAATCCTCATATCAGACAAAATAGACCTTAAAATAAAGAAGATTATAAGAGATAACAAAGGACACTACATAATGATCAGGGATCAATCCAAGAAAAAGACATAACAATTGTAAATATTCAAGCATCCAACATAGGAGCATCTCAACACATAAGACAAACACCAACAGACATAAAAGGAGAAATTGACAGTAACACAAGAATAGTAGGAGACTCACACTCTACTCACACCAATGGACAGATCATCAAAACAGAAAACTAATAAGGGAACATAAGTCTTAAATGATTCATTAGATGAGATGGATCTCATTGATGTCTTCAGGACATTCCATCCAAATGCAGAAGAATACATCTTCTTCTCAAGTGCACAAGGAACATTCTTCAGGATAGACCACATCTTGGGTAACAAATCAAACCTCAGTAAATTTAAGAAAATTGAAATCATATCAAGCATCTTCTCTGGCCACAATGCTATGAGACTAGATATCAATTACAAGAAAAAAAAACTGTAAGAAACACAAACCATGGAGATTAAACAACACAACAGGTTTCTAAGTTATTTCTAAATAATCAACAGGTTATTGAAGAAATAAAAAGGGAGGTAAACACATTTCTAGAAACAAATGACAATGATAACATGACAACTCAAAACTTGTGGGATGCAGCAAAGCAGTTCTAAGAAGGAAGTTTATTGCAGTACAATCCTACCTCAAGAAACAAGAAAAACATCGAATAGGCAGCCTAACTTTACAGCTGAAGCAGTTGGAAAAAGAAGAACAAAAAAAAAACCCCAAAATTAATAGAAGGAAAGAAATCACAATGATCTGAGCAGAAATAAGGGAAAAATAAGTGAAAGAAACAATAGTAAAGATTAATAAAACTAAAAGCTGGTTCTTTGAAAAGATAAACAAAATTGCAAACCCTTAGCCAGACTCATCAAGAAAAAAAGAGAGAAGAATCAAATCAACAAAATTAGAGATGAAAAAGGAGAGGTTACAACAGACAATGCAGAAATACAAAGGATTATAAGAGAATATTATGAACAACAAAATGATAACCAGGAAGAAATGGACAGATTCTTAGAAAAGTGCAGTCTTCCAAGACTGAACCAAGAAGAAATAGGAATTATGAGCAATCCAGTTAAAAGCACTGAAATGGAAGCTGTGATCAAAAATTTCCCAAAAAACAAGAGCCTGGACCAGATGGCTTCACAGGAGAATTCTATCAAACAGTTAGAGAAGAGCTAATGCCTATCCTTCTAAAACTCTTTCAAAAAACTGCAGAAGAAGGAACACTTCCAAATTCATTCTATGAGGCCACCATCACCCTGATATCAAAACCAAAGACAACACAAAAAAAAGAAAACTACAGGCCAATATCACTAATGAACATCAATCAAAAATCCTCAGCAAAATTTTACCAAACAGAATTTAACAACACATCAAAAAGCTAAAACACCATGATCAAGTTGGGTTTATTCTAGGGATGCAAGGATTCTTCAATATATGGAAATCAATCAATGTGATACACCATATTAACAAATTTAAATATAAAAATCATATAAACACCTCAATAAATGCAGTAAAAGCCTTTGACAAAATTTAGCACCTATTTATAATTAAAACTCTTCAAAAAATGGCCATAGAAAGAAGCTACCTCAACGTAGTAAAGGTGATATATGATAAGCAAACTTTATTCTCAATGGTGAAAAACTGAAAGCATTTCCCCTAAGATCAGGAACAAGACAAGGGTATTCACTTTCACCACTGTTATTCAACATAGTTCTGGAAGTCCTAGCCACAGCAACCAGAGAAGAAAAAGAAATTTTAAAAATCCAGATCAGAAAAGAAAAAGTAAATCTCTCACTATTTGTAGATGGTATGATATTGTACATAGAAAACCCTAAAGATAGTATCAGAAAATTACTAGAGCTAATCATGAATTTAGCAAAGTTGCAGGATATGAAATCACTTGCATTTCTATATGCTAACAATGAAAAAGCACAAGCTGGAATCAAGATGCCAGGAGAAATATAAATAACTTCATATATGCAGATGACACCAACTTATGGCAGAAAGTGAAGAGGAACTAAAAAGCCTCTTGTTGAAAGTGAAAGAGGAGAATGAAAAAGTTGGCTTAAAGCTCAACATTCAGAAAACGAAGATCATGGCATCCGGTCCCATCACTTCATGGGAAATAGATGGGGAAACAGTGGAAACAGTGGCTGACTTTATTTTTTGGGGCTCCAAAATCACTGCAGATGATGATTGCAGCCATGAAATTAAAAGACACTTACTCCTTGGAAGGAAAGTTATGACCAACCTAGACAACATATTAAAAAGCAGAGACATTACTTTGTCTACAAAGGTCCGTCTAGTCAAGGCTATGGTTTTCCAGTGGTCAGGTATGGATGTGAGAATTGCAGTGTGAAGAAAGCTGAACACCGAAGAACTGATGCTTTTGAACTGTGGTATTGGATAAGACTCTTGAGAGTCCCTTGGACTGCAAGGAGGTCCAACCAGTCCATTCTAAAGGAGGTCTGTTCTGGGCATTCATTGGAAGGACTGATGCTGAAGCTGAAACTCCAATACTTTGGCCACCTGATGGGAAGAGTTGACTCATTGGAAAAGACCCTGATTCTGGGATGGATTGGGGGCAGGAGGAGAAGGGGATGACAGAGGATGAGATGGTTGGATGGCATCACTAACTCGATGAACATGAGTTTGAGTAAATGCCGGGAGTTGGTGATGGACAGGGAGGCCTGGCATGCTGCGATTCATGGGGTTTCAAAGAGTCAGACATGACTGAGCCACTGAACTGAACTGAATTGAACAGTGAAAAATCAGAAAGAGAAATTAATGAAGCAATCGCATTCACCATTGCAAAAATAAATTAAATATATAGGAATAAATTTACCTAAGGAGATTAAAGAACTGTACACAGAAGATTGTAAGACACTATGAAAGAAATCAAAGATGACATAAACAGATGGAGAGATATTCCATGTTCCTGAGTGGGAAGAATCAATGTTGTGAAAATGACTATACTACCAAATGCAATCTACATATTCAATGCAATACCTATCCAATTACCAATGGCATTTCTCACAGAACAAAAAATTTCACAATTTATATGGAAACACAAAAGACCACAAACAGTTAAAGCAGTTTTGAGAAAGAAGAATGGAGCTGGAGGAATCAAGCTTCCTGACTTCAGGTTATACTACAAAGCTATTGTCATCAAGACAGTATGGTATTAGCACAAAAAACAGAAATATAGACCAATGGAACAAGATAGAAAGCCCAGAGATAAACCCATGCACCTATGGGTACCTTATTTTTGATGAAGGAGGCAAGAATATACAAAGAGGCAAAGACAGCCTCTTCAATAAATGGTGCTGGGAAAACTGGACAGCTACATGTAAAAGAATGAAATTAGAACACTTCCTAACACCATACACAAAGATAAACTCAAAATGGATTAAAGACCTAAATGTAAGACCAGAAACTCTTAGAGGAAAACATAGGCAGAACACTCGATGACATATAGCAAGATCCTCTATGACCCACCTCCTAAAGTAATGGAAATAAAAACCAAAGTAAACAAGTGGGACCTGATTAAACATAAAAGCTTTTGTACAGCAAAGGAAACTATAAGCAAGGTGAAAGGACAACCCTCAGAATGAGAGGAGAAAATAATAACAAATGAAACAACTGACAAAGGATTAATTTCCAAAACATACAAACTGCTCATACAACTCAATACCAGAAAGAAAAAACAAATCAAAAAGTGAGAAAAAGACCTAAACAGACATTTCTCCAAAGAAGACATGCAGATGGCTAACAAACACATGAAAAAGATGCTCAACATCGCTCATTATTAGAGAAATGCAAATCAAAACTACAGTGAGATATCATCTCACACCAGTGAGAATGGCCCTCATCAAAAAGTCTACAAGCAATAAATGCTTGAAAGGGTGTGAGAAAGGGAACACTCTACACTATTGGTGGGACTGTAAATTGATACAGCCACTATGGAAGACAGTATGGCGATTCCTTAAAAAAAACTAGGAATAAAACCACCATATGACCCTGCAGTTACACCCCTAGGCATATACCCTGTGGAAACCAAAATTGAAAGAGACACAGGTATACCATTGTTCACCGCAGCACTATTCACAATAACTGGAACATGGAAGCAGCTTAGATGTCCATTGACAGATGAATGGATAAAGACGTGTGGTATATATACGCAATGGAATATTCAGTTCAGTTCAGTTGTGTCCGACTCTTTGCAATCCCATGAATCGCGGCATGTCAGGCCTCCGTGTCCATCACCAAATCCCGGAGTTCACTGATGTCCATCTAGTCAGTGATTCCATCCAGCCATCACATCCTCTGTCGTCCCCTTCTCCTCCTGCCCCCAATCCCTCCCAGCATCAGTCTTTTTTTTTTTTTTTTTAGTTAGAAACTAAAGGTTTATTTATTTTGAAAAAGACAAAAAAGGCCAAAATTATATATATCAATAACTGTGACAGAAAAAACATATATCCTCATATATACATATATGAAATTACATGAAGAAAATGCTTAGTAAGATGTTTGAAACCAAGAATGGGCTTGAACGGATTTCTAATGAAATACAACTAAAAGTTTTGCTTAAAGTGTCTAGGCAATGTTCAGCAATATTCAAGACATTATGACAACTCGTCTATACCCCAGTTGCAAAGGTCAGCAAAACAGGCTTCAAAACATGTTGTTTTAGCAGGGTAGTTTTGGGTAATGATACTGTTTCCTTATGGACAACTACTTAACTCATCCACTATGTTGAGGTCTTCTTGTCTTTAAGAGTGTGCTGAATACAAGGATGAGTGAATTCCAGTGATAGAGAATGTAACAGCATAAAAATACTGAAGCATATATTTAAAGCAAAAGAGAACCCTAAGTCTGAAAATAAGCCAAGAGTAGTTTTACTCCTGATACAAATAAATACATCCTAAGACTTGTATACCAGTCTCTTTTGTATGCATAATAAACTCTGATATGTAAAATATCTGAGCAATTTGTGAGGTAAAACCTTTCAAATTTTACCATATGTGCTTTTTTCTTTTCTTTGCTCTACTTTGCCTTTTGGCCTGTTTCTAAGGCTGCCAGTGAATACCCTCTGGAACTGCTTGATATGTCGGGTCCCCATAACCCCTCCTTGCCACTCTGGTTTGATGAGATGCTTGGAGGACTCACAGGACTTAGCACATCACTGTACTCATGGCTATGATTTACTCCAGCAAAAGCATTTAGAGCAGAAGAGCAAAGTGAAAGGTGTACAGGGCAAAGTCTTGGGGGGAAACCAGGCATAAACTTCCAGAGTCCTTTGCCAAGAGAGTCCCACAGGATGTGCTTAATTCCTCCAGCAGCTGAACTGTGACATGTGTGAAAGGTTGTCTACCGTAAAACCTCATTAAAGACACAGTGCCAAAAACAAACAAACAAACACAAAAGATGCCGCACTGGAGAATTCCGGTTCAGTGGTTAGGACCCCATGCTTTCACTGCCAGCAGCCCGGGTTCAGTACCTGGTTGGAGAACTGAGATCCCACAAGCCACACAGCAGGGCCAAAACAATACAAAAAAAGAAACAGGCTGTGCCAGAGGGGTTATTGTGGGCTAGTCTTTTCCAGTGAGTTAACTCTTCACATCAGGTGGTCAAAGTACTGGAGTTTCAGCTTTAGCATCATTTCTTCCAAAGAAATCCCAGGGCTGATCTCCTTCAGAATAGACTGATAGGATCTCCTTGCAGTCCAAGGGACTCTCAAGAGTCTTCTCCAACACCACACTTCAAAAGCATCGGCGCTCAGCCTTCTTCACAGTTCAACTCTCACATCCGTACATGACCACAGGAAAAACCATAGCCTTGACTAGACGGACCTTAGTCAGCAAAGTAATGTCTCTGCTTTTGAATATGCTGTCTAGGTTGGTCATAACTTTTCTTCCAAGGAGTAAGCGTCTTTTAATTTCATGGCTACAGTCACGTCTTCAGTGATTTTGGAGCCCAGAAAAATAAAGTCTGACACTGTTTCCACTGTTTCCCCATCTATTTCCCATGAAGTGATGGGACCAGATGCCATGATCTTCGTTTTCTGAATGTTGAGCTTTAAGCCAACTTTTTCACTCTCCTCTTTCACTTTCATCAAGAAGCTTTTTAGCTCCTCTTTACTTTCTGCCATAAGGGTGGTGTCATCTGCATATCTGAGGTGATTGGTATTTCTCCCGGCAATCTTGATTCCAGCTTGTGTTTCTTCCAGTCCAGCATTTCTCATGATGTACTCTGCATAGAAGTTAAATAAGCAGGGTGACAATGTATGGCCTTGACATATTCCTTTTCCTATTTGGAACCAGTCTGTTGTTCCATGTCCAGTTCTAACTGTTGTTTCCTGACCTGCATACAGATTTCTCAAGAGGCAGGTCAGGTGGTCTGACATTCCTATCTTTTTCAGAATTTTCCAGTGTATTGTGATCCACACAGCCAAAGGCTTTGGCATAATCAATAAAGCAGAAATAGAGGTTTTTCTGGAACTCTCTTGCTTTTTCCATGATCCAGCGGACACTCAGCCATAAAAAGGAACACATCTGAGTCTGTTCTAATGAGGTCAATGAAGTAGAGCCTATTATACACAGTGAAGTGAATCAGAAAGAGAAAGATAAATACTGTATTCTAACACATATATACAGAATCTAGAAAAATGGTACTGTAGAATTTTTTTACAGGGCAACAATGGAGAAACAGGCATAGAGAACAGACTTATGACATGGGGAGAGAGGAAGAGAGGGTGAGTGTATGGAAAGACTAACAGGGAAACTTACATTACCACATGTAAAATAGATAACCAATGGGAATTTGCTCTATGGCTCAGGAAACTCAAACAGGTCCTCTGTATCAACCTAGAGTGTGGGATGGGGAGGGGGATAGGAGGGAGATTCAAGAGAGAGGGGATATATGTACACCTATGGCTGGTTCATGTTGAGGTTTGACAGAAAACAACAAAATTCTATAAGCAATTGTCCTTCAATAAAAAATAAATAAATAATAAAAAAAGAAATACAAGGATACTCTGTTTGAATGTTAGATTAGCCAAGTGTGGGAGGGGGCAGGCATTTGAAGGAGAGGAGAAGGACCTAGAGAGAATTGTGATGCAAAGAGAAAATGGACTCAGTAATGCACTGCTGACAGGGCTTGAGTCACCAGGACCACATTTGTTGGCAACAGGCAGGGTTGGGAGTCAAAGGTCAGTGTCGGGAGTCAAAGGTCAGTGTCGGGAGTCAAAGGTCACTGTCAGGGTTCCCGGGGCTTGTCACAGGTTGTAAGAAAACCCTCCAAGTGGACACTGAAAAGTGTGAGTAGACGTGGGGCAAAAAAGAATAGCTTGACCAATTCTGTTAAATGAGAGACAGTGGATATTGGAATACACAAATCTTTTGTCTATGCTTCAGTTTTCTAAATAAATTGTCCTGCCTTTCCCCAGGTGTGTGTGATTTAGCCAACATAATGCCTTCATTGGGCACCATTTTTTTTTTCTCATATGTTGAATTTAATTTAGCCTGGCTTTAGAGACAAAAATAGGATGTTTAATATTCATGTATGTAGGTTCACTATTCACACTTTCAGTCAGCTATTTGCCATATTCCCTAATTTCAAAAATATCAACAGATGAATTTGAGACTAAGCCTATTATTGCATCAAAATTTGCATATTTATTTTATTTTGAATATGATTAGGAAAGAACATAGATCTTCCTGCTCACAGGTAAATTCCAAATAAAATGCTGAAAATCAGGTTAGGCTAAACATGAAATGTTTATTTTGGCATTTTATTAATTCTAGACTCCTTTGACCATTAAGTTAATCTGCTATAATATATTCTTATCTGGTTATAACTAAGTTTCATTGTGGAACACATAGGTTCCTAAGTGCAGTTTGTAATTTAGTTTCTGTAATTCACTATAGTTCTAATAATACTAAATGTAGCTATTGGGGAAAAGGATGTCAGAATAAATCTGCTATTTCTGCTGTATATTCAAAGCCATTAGAATTAAATCAAGTAAATTATATCAGGTGTTTATGATAAAATTCATTGGTCATCACTAAAAATCAGACAAATGAATTAAAACTAAAACTCACATTTCTAAATGATTTCAGTAAATCTTAGACTTGTGGCCATTGCTTGCTCCTTCTGCCATTCAGTCATCTAAGACAAGCAGATGTTTTCTCCCCAACTATGTCACATAACATTTTATTGCATAGGTATACTTTTAATGACCATTTGCCACTTCCCAGTATTATGCATGAAATTTTTATCTTTATTTTTTAAACTTTTATTTAAAAATTTTTTGCAGGTACTGGTTCTTTATATAAATATTGCAGATTATTCATCCTTCAATCTCATAAGAAGTTTGATTATTTTTGTGTGTAGCCTCCTCAGCATCATTCATCGATATCTTTGCATTACTTTTTCTTGTCAGTCCTCATTTAAATGGATTTAGTGCCAAAAAATGGATGTGAGAGTTGGACTGTGAAGAAGGCTGAGCACCGAAGAATTGATGCTTTTGAACTGTGGTGTTGGAGAAGACTCTTGAGAGTCCCTTGGACTGCAAGGAGATCTAACCAGTCCATTCTGAAGGAGATCAACTCTGGGATTTCTCTGGAAGGAATGATGCTAAAACTGAAGCTCCAGTACTTTGGCCACCTCATGCGAAGAGTTGACTCATTGGAAAAGACCCTGATGCTGGGAGGGATTGGGGGCAGGAGGAGAAGGGGACGACCGAGGATGAGATGGCTGGATGGCATCATGGACTCAATGGACGTGAGTCTGAGTGAACTCCGGGAGTTGGTGATGAACAGGGAGGTCTGGCGTGCTGCGATTCATGGGGTCGCAAAGAGTCAGACACGACTGAGTGACTGAACTGAACTGAACTGAACTGATCAACTTTTTATATTTTGTTTTTCAGTAATCAAGAGATGTAGGAAACTGACTCTTATATGAGCAGAGTGTTCACAAATGACCTTGGACATCATGCTGAGGAGCTTGCATTAAGATCAGCACTTTGCACTTTTGAAAAATCTTAATCAAAGGACTCAAATTGTCTGTTCTGCTTGTTAGAGAGAATATTTGAAAAGCCGTGTGGGAAAAGAATTGGTTTTAAAGCAGGAAGCATCATTATGGGAAATCATTGAGTCATTTCAAGATCAAACCCTGCTTCCAATTAATCCTTTCCCCTTTTCTTGTCTCTCCATATTGCTTGCCCTTCGATCTTAAGGATTCTCTTGAAAGAAACACCTTTTTCCAAACAGAGAAGATTTGTAAGAAATTTTGTTGATTTGCAGTTGAGGCAATCGAAGCCCTCTACACTGGACAGTTGAGAGACAGTACATAGAATTGATCTTACATTCAATGTCGTATTCGTTTAAGTACATCAGAGCTGAAATCTTCCTTGAGTGTTCTATTGAACCTTTAGTTTGCACGTGAGCATATGCCTGCTTCACAGAAGACTGTCATACAGACTGGAGAGAGGGTCAGAATCAATACACTCTCCACTTTTAGTTGTCTTTAACATCAAGGTAGAGATTATAATGCTGCCTTGGAGATATTGACTTGATCACAAGCACGAGAATTAATATTCACACCTATGAAAGATTGCAAACTATTCTCTTAAAAACTTTACGTGAAATAATCATTATTACAAAACACACATACACACTCTCTTAAATTATGCCTTAATTGCTGCTCTTTGCAAAGAACAATTAGCTTGTCAGATATTGCCACTACTTCCACCTCCACTGTCCACACAAGACAAATGAAATACAAAAATCATCTCTATCTTTAGCAACTTGTGATGTGTTTAATGAGATAGAATTAATGCCCATAAAATATTTTTTTAAATGAATACGATATAGAGTATGCTGCTGCTGCTAAGTCACTTCAGTCGTGTCCGACTCTGTGC
Organism: Aepyceros melampus; assembly: GCA_006408695.1. NCBI lineage: Eukaryota > Metazoa > Chordata > Mammalia > Artiodactyla > Bovidae > Aepyceros > Aepyceros melampus. The sequence continues at coordinate 108,634 of SJXQ01002881.1, forward strand.
AACCCCATAGATGGCAGCCCACTAGGCTCCTCTGTCCCTGGGATTCTCCAGGCAAGAATACTGGAGTGGGTTGGCATTTCCTTCTCCAATGCATAAAAGTGAAAAGTGAAAGTGAAGTCCCCAGTCATGCCTGACTCTTAGTGACCCCGTGGACTGCAGCCTACCAGGCTCCTCCGTCCATGGGATTTTCCAGGCAAGAGTACTGGAGTGGATTGCCATTGCCTATAACCAAATGCTAAACTCTTTATGAATCATATCTATGCAAAGAAGTTTTTTGAAGAAGAAGAGATCTTTATAAACGAAAATAATCAAGAAGAAATTCATTAGGAAGGTGGGAAACTTCTTGGTCTTCCATTTGGAGAAAGTTTGAAAATATTGTCAGTTAACAAAAAGTTAACACATGCTCTAAACATATTATATCCATCCCATAATTGTTGGTGATCAGTCATTCAGTGGTGTCTGACTCTCTGAGACTCCATGGACTATAGCCCGCCCATGTAGCTCTACAGAGGACTATAGGCTCCTCTGTCCATGAGATTCTCACAGCAAGAACACTGGAGTGGGCTGCCACTTCCTTCTCCAGGGGAGCTTCCTGACAGAGGGATCCAACCCATGTTTCCCACACTGGCAGGAGGATTCTTTACCACTGAGCCATGGGGAAGTCCCATAATTGGTTCCTTATAAATATCACATGATGCTTTCTTGTCCCCATTCATCAAGAGAAGGAAGTCCCCGTGGCTGGTAAGATCACAGTGTATCTGCACCTGGGGTTCTTATCCGTGTATTACTTGAGTTTCAACAAAGAAAAGCATGAGCTGAAGGGCACTGGTGCTGAGTGCGTTAGCTCATTGCCAAGAGATCTTGTGTTCTGAAAATAGTGATTGTTGAACTGAACCCCCCATATTGTCTCGATATGCAACTTAAAAGCAAAACTTTGGTGATGGCAAATTTCAATCCTGAAATGGAATAATCATTAATCCCAAACCATGGATTACTAACTAACACTTTCACAAAAACTTTAACACTTGCACTTACACTTTCAGCAGGACATAGATCCATGGTTTTTTAATAATCATTAATCCAACTGATAATTTAGAAAACAAAATGAAACTGGTTAACTTCCTAGTGTACTAAACGTAAATATATCTAAACACTTTAAAATTTTGGATCTACAAGGTACTACTTCCCTAACATTATATGCTTATTGTACTCTTATTAGAATAACATTTATGTAGCAAATTACTCTTCATTTCTGTGTTTACTATGACAGAGAATATAAGTAGAATTATCATCATATCATATATTTTATGCACAAAATATTACTAAACATAATCTTTGTGGCATGAGGAATTTTTTTAACTTTTGTTGTGGCAAGACGATATAATAGGATATCATTTCATTTCATGAGATATCACAAGAATTTGCTTAATAAAAAGTATCTCCATTATGTAAAAGAAAACACAACTTCAGGGTAAGAAAGTGCATCCAGGCAATACTTCTTTTCATAATTATAATTACTTTAGTTTGTTTCCAACTCAGGAGAATTTTTGATGTGTGTATTACTTTCAAATTATGCTTTGAGTCTGTTCGCAATCATTGAACAACTTGGAGAAAGATATTTGCAATGTCTAAAATTAGTTATGAACAAATATCTTATGTAAGAGAATCCCAGAAAATGTTAAACTAAAAAGACAAAACCTCATTGGGGAAATTGTCAAAAGAAGATGTAAACAGGCAATTTATATAAGAGAACCCCCAGAAGAATAGCAAGCATATGCCAAGATGCTCAAACTCATTAGTATTTAGAAAAATGCAAATTAAAAGAGCAATATGATATTGCTTTGTAATATTACACTGATTAATACATCACACACTAGGAGATGTGAGATGCACAAAACTGCACAGAGGTAAGAAAGTTCGTGTTACAGCCTGCTCAAGAGCAATTTGATACCGCACAGTTAGATTAAGTTCAAGTCACACACCATATGACTTGCAATCCCGCTCCAGGGTGTAAACTCCCTAGGGAAGCCCTAACATATTCTGTAGCAGGGCATCCTGGTGGCTCAGATGATAAAGAATCTTCTTGCCGTGCAGGGGACTCAGGTTCAATTCCTGAGTCAGGAAGATCCCCTGGAGTAGGAAATGGCAGCCCACTCCAGTATTCTGCCTGGAGAATTCCATGGACAGAGGAGCCGGGTGGGCTACAGTCTATGGGATCACAAAGAATCGGGCATAAACGAGTGACTTTCAGCAGGACATAGAGAAGACACACTTTCCGGTGTTGTGCAAATGTGGAAGTGACTAGCAAATGTGGAAGGTGCGTGTTATTGCGGACTCAACAATGCTCTGGAAGGATCCTCTAGCTGTGCACTTTAGTTCCACGAGTGGATTTGACACATACACACACGAAAGTGCCAAGTGAAAACAATTACGCAACACAATTTTGTGCATATAATGGTCTGAAGGAAATGAAAATATCCTTAAGCACGTGCATTTATAAGACACATATAAGGGCTTCCAGGGCAGCTCAGTGGTAAAGAATCCGCCCGCCAATGCCGGAGACATGGATTTGATCTCATGGTCCGGGAAGATCCACGTGCCCCGGAGCAACTAAGCAAGTATGCTACAGCTACTGAGCCTGTGCTCTAGAGCCCCCGGGGCCTAAACAAGAGAAGCCCCCACAGTGAGAAGCCCTCGTGCCTCAACTAGAGAAGAGCTCCAGCTCCAAACAGCTAGAGAAAAACCTGCACAGCAATGAAGACACAGCACAGCCAAAAATAAATAAATAAATAAAATTATATAAAAAAAGAAAACATATGAAAAATGTATGCTAGTAAATTCATTAGGATGGCTGCATCTGGGGAGCAAGGGAGTCATTATTAAAGATTAGAAAGGGATTTTCTCTTTTTTAAAAGCTGGTAATTGGTTTAGTTAACATTGTCTTCTGTAAAAGACAAATCCTTGAAATCTCAGTGGTTTAACACATAAAAGCTTTATTTTTGATTCACATTACAGTTCAATAAGCATTTTTATAGGAAGGCAGCCCACCAGGTGGTTTGCGCATTCCACCCACCTACAGTCAATGACTCATGAAATCACTCACAGCTGGGGGACAAGAGGAAGGATGGGGGTTTTCATGGGCCACGTATGGAAGGTACTCCCCCTCAGTTTAGATCCCAGTTTCTCCACATTCTGCATAGTGCAAGAAGAGCTAGTGATGGCTAATCAAATTGTGAATCAACAAGAAGATAAAGGTCCATCTAGTCCAAGCTATGGTTTTTCCAGTAGTCTTGTATGGATGTAAGAGTTTGACCATAAAGAAGGCTGAATGCCAAAGAATTTATGCTTTTGAACTATGGTGTTGGAGAAGACTCTTAAGAGTCCCTTGGACTGAACAGAGATCAAACCAGTCCATCCTGAAGGAAATCAGTCCTGACTGTTCACTGGAAGGACTGATGCTGAAGCTGAAGTTCCAGTATTTAGGCCACCTGATACAAAGAATTGACTCACTGGAAAAGACCCTGATGCTGGGAAAGATAGAAGGCAGGAGAAGAAGGGGATGACAGAGGATTAGATGGTTGGATGGCATCACCGACTCAATGGATATGAGTTTGAGCAAGCTCTGGGAGCTGGTGATGGACAGGGAATCCTGGTAAGCTGCAGTCCATGGGACACAGCCGGATGACTGAACTGAACTGAACTGAGAGAAAAGCACTAATTTGACTGAGGCCTTATGTTTGATAATTATGTGATAATAAAATCTGAATATCTGAACCTCAATTTCATAAAAGTGAGATATGGATTTATTTTTCCAAAAGCTTTTGCAATATATTTATGGGCCAATTCAGAGTTTATGAAAATGGATGGATAGTTTTAAAGGGCCATGATCAGAAGGAGTTACACAATTCAAAGTTGACCAAATGAAGGGCAAAAATGAACGACTATTTTTAATTTTTCTGCACAATATAATGCATTTACAGCATGTAAGAAGACATTTTCAAAGTGAGATCATGTTTCTATAATTAACCGAATCTCATCATAAAAGCACGTATTTTATTTTTCACTTTTATTTTGGAATAGCATTCATTTCAAATCTTAGATGGAAGGATCTTTCAGCTTGGTTAAGATGTTATCAGTATTTTTTTTCTCCTGATGATGATTCATGACAGAAGTTACGTGATTGATTCTGAGTGGAAATGACAAGGACACCCCAAGGGTTTTCCACATCCTTCATAAATAGTAATTGATCAAACTGGGGAAGCATCCCTTAATATGTAAATATGGACTTTAAAAATAATGCTGTTGTAGCATTCAGTTATGTGTGTGTGTTAGTCACTTACTTGTGTCTGACTTTCTGTGACCACAAGGACTGTAGCCCGCCAGGCTCTTCTGTTCATAGGATTTTCCAGGCAAAAATACTGGAGTGGGTTGCCATTCCCTTGTCCAGGGGATCTTCCCAACCCAGAGACTGAACCCACCTCTCCCACAAGGTGGACAGATTCTTCATCATCTGAGCCACCAAGAAAGCCCAGCTTTCAATTAGTTATAAACTATTAATCAGCACATTGATTCCTTCCATGTATTTACATTTGAAGCTGAGAATTAAAACAGATTTACAATTAACTCAGGCCTAAAAAAAATTCAACTGAAATATACCCAAATAACAGTCCAAACAGAGAGATTAAGCCTTTTTCCATTCTAATCTTCCCTTGCACTGACAGTCATAATCTGTCCCTATGTGACCATTTGACAGATTTCAGTCAAATATGTCCTGATGCCTCATGTGATATAATAGGACATGTTTTTATTCCGAGGACTGTGTTTGTGGTTCATTGCCTCTTAATTGTTAATATAATTTTGTATGAACTTTGGTAATATGCATACTCATAATTTTTCTGTGTCTTCATGATGACTGAATTGTATCATATTGTTGGTTTATGTTTTTGCATTTTTGCATGCATGCATGCTAAGTTGCTTCAGTCATGTCTGACTCTTTGGGACTCTATGGACCATCACCTGCCAGACTCTTCCGTCCATGAGATGCTCCAGGCAAGAATACTAGTGGGTTGCCATTTCCTCCTCCAGGGGATCTTCCTGACCCAGGGATTGAACCCCCATCTCTTATGTCTCCTATATTGGCAGGCAGATTCTTTACCACTAGTGTCACCTTGGATGCCCTTCTGTGTTTTTATTCATCTCCAATTTTGCCTCCTCTTTATTGCATTAGTTGCCCAGGAGAAGTTTAAGTAGCTTTCTAACCTGGGTCCAGATTGCCTTGGCAGTGTGTGAAGGACCTAGGGCTCAACTCCTAAGTCTGTCTTTCCTGCAGACTAAGTGGCTTCCCTCCCTGCTCAGCTCACCTGCTTTGACTGTTTCTTTCAAAGCTCACAATTTCAACATAGAAACTTGCAACAATAGGTCATATAAATATTTTGTCTGTTGAATTCTCATTCATATATTCATAATCATAACAACTCTCACATGGCTGATATGTATAAAGCTTTCTTGCAAACCTGGGAGATTCTTTAACAAATTTAAGTACTTGAAAAATTAGGATGATTGCTTATATTTCAGGAAAAAACACACATGAATTGCCTATTTTACAGAATGAATGATAATTTTTCTGAGACTCTTGGGTTCGTGTAGTGTTGGCCAAATATGATATATATTTTTCCTGCAGGTATTCCCTATAAGTATGTTGGGTTATACACAGAAGTTATATTTTAATACATGTGTGTGTGCTAAGTTGCTTCAATCATATACATCTCTGTGGAATGCTATGGACTGTAGCCTTCCAGGCTTCTGTGCGCATGGGATTTTTCAAGATAGAATGCTGGAGTGGGTTGCCGTGCCCTCCTCTAGGATATTTTAGTATTTTAATAAAGGACAGAAATGGTATGGACCTATGAGAAGCAGAAGATATTAAGAAGAGGTGGCAAGAATACACACAAGAACTGTACAAAAAAGATCTTCATGACCTAGATAATCACAATGGTGTGATCACTCACCTAGAGCCAGACATCCTGGAATGTGAAGTCTAGTGGGACTTAGGAAGCATCACTACGAACAAAGATAGTGGAGATGATGGAATTCCATTTGAGCTACTGCAAATCCTGAAAGATGATGCTGTGAAAGTGTTGTACTTAATATGCCAGCAAATTTGGAAAACTCAGCAGTGGCCACAGGACTGGAAAAGGTCAGTTTTCATTCCAGTTCCAAAGAAAGGCAATGCCAAAGAATGCTCAAACTACTGACAATTGCACTCATCTCACATGCTAGTAAAGTCATGCTGAAAATTCTCCAAGCCAGATTTCAGCAATATGTGAACCATGAACTTCCAGATGTTCAAGCTAGTTTTGGAAAAGGCAGAGGAACCAGAGATCAAATTGCCAACATCTGCTAGATCATTAAAAAAGCAAGAGAGTTCCAGAAAAACATCTATTTCTGCTTTCTTGACTATACCAAAGCCTTTGACTGTGTGGATCACAAGAAACTGTGGAAAATTCTTCAAGAGATGGGAATACCAGACCACCTGATCTGCCTCTTGAGAAACCTATATGCAGATCAGGAAGCAACAGTTAGAACTGGACGTGGAACAACAGACTGGTTCCAAATAGGAAAGGGAGTACGTCAAGGCTGTATATTGTCACCCTGCTTAATTAACTTATATGCAGAGTACATCATGAGAAATGCTGGGCTGAAGGAAGCACAAGATGAAATCAAGATTGCCGGGAGAAATATCAATAACCTCAGATAGGCAGATGACACCACCTTTATGGCAGAAAGTGAAGAAAAAAATAAAGAGCCTCTTGATGAAAGTGAAAGAGAAGAGTAGAAAAGTTGGCTTGAAACTCAGCATTCAGAAAACGAAGATCATGGCATCTGGTCCCATCACTTCATGGCAAATAGATGGGGAAACAGTGGAAACAGTGGCTGACTTTATTTTTGGGGGTTCCAAAATTACTGCAGATGGGGACTGCAGCCATGAAATTAAAAGATGCTTACTCCTTGGAAGGAAAGGTATGACCAACTTAGACAGCATATTCAAAAGCAGAGGCATTACTTTGTCAACAAAAGTCCATCTAGTCAAGGCTATGGTTTTTCCAGTAGTCCTGTATGCATGTGAGAGTTGGACTATAAAGAAAGCTGAGCGCCGAAGAATTGATGCTTTTGAACTGTGGTGTTGGAGAAGACTCTTGAGAGTCCCTTGCACTACAAGGAGATCCAACCAGTCCATCCTAAAGGAGATCAGTCTTGAGTGTTCATTGGAAGGACGATGTTGAAGCTGAAACTCCAATACTTTGGCCACCTGATGGGAAGAACTGACTCCTTGGAAAAGACTCTGATGCTGGGAAAGGTTGAAGGCAGGAGGAGAAGGGGACGACGGAGGATGAGATGGCTGGGTGGCATCATCGACTCGATGGACATGAGTTTGAGCGAACTCCGAGAGTTGGTGATGGACAAGGAGGACTGGTGTGCTGCAATTCAAGAGGTTGCAAAGAGTTGGACATGACTGAGCGACTGAACTGATGTGTGTATATATATATATACACACACACACATATATATAATCCAATATATATATATGTTTGTGTGTGTGTGAGTGTTAGTTGCTCGGTTGTGTCCCACTCTTTGCAACCCCATACCATAGACTGGAGCCTGCCAGGCTCCTCTGTCTATGGAATTCTCCTGGCAAGAATACTGGAGCGGGTTTCCATTTCCTTTTCCAGGGATATATATGTATATATATATGGGTTCAAATAAATACATATATTTAAAACTACTATTTGGTAAAACATAAAAAAATCATACATATTAAGATTATATATATATATATATATATATATATATGAAGGGTTCAAAATAAATAGATTTAATGGTATATATTTTCAGCTAACATGGACGGTATGTTCAGTCACTCAATCTTGTTTGATTCTTTGCTGCTCTGTGGACTGTAGCCTGCCAGATTCCTCTGCCCATGGGATCTTCTAGGCAGGAATACTGGAATGGGTTGCCATTTTCTTCTCCAGAAGATCTTCCCCACACAGGGATCAAACCTATATCTCTTGTGTTTCCTGCATTGATAGGTGGATTCTTTACCACTAGTATCACCTGAGAAGTAGAAATGTGCTTACATGAGTGTTGAAAAGAGGTTCATGTGCGTCTGGGATGAACATTCTATCTGTGACATCCAGTTATTGAATGAGACAGCCTGTGCAAATGCTCTGATTTTTCAGTTGGATTTGCTCATTTCAACAGCTTAGATCTATCCTTAAAAAGCAAGCTTGCATCATCATCCCTTTGCAAGAGAATGATGTATTTGTTGACTGTGAACCAGAGTCATAAGAATTGCTTAATGATGGTGAATTGTATTATTTTGGCAATCTGAACAGTCTTTTCCAGCATACTGAAAGTAAGTTTAATATGAATAAGAAATACTTAAGAGACTTGATAAAAAGCTTCATATGTAGTTTCCTGAACAGGGCGGCCAGTGCAGTAGTACAATAAATTACTTCCTCATCATTTTTCAGACATTACCAAATCCCTCTACATACGCAAAATAATGTGCTCAACAGAATTTAGACATCACTTCATATGACTTATGCAAATGGAAAAATGGAATTAAATGCGCTTACGTCACTTCATTCAGGAATTAATTCTCAACACTGAAATCTTTTAGAAGGGTAGTTTTTCTCTTTCTGCAACTTGCTTATGTAAATTGAGTACTACTGCTGATTAACACTGAAATAAAAAGAATCATTCTTTATATGGGATGCTTACTCAAAAAGAAAGTAACATTGAGAAATTTTTCCTTTAAACTTTCTTTTTTTCTCTTTACTTACACCTGGCTTTGATGTGAGTGTGAAGCTGGAAATACTGGAAATGCCTTGCAGTGTCAACACTATGTTGGAATCCTCATGCTAAGCCTGGCAAAGTAGAATGATAGAAGGAGCCTGAGACAGTAAGGGCATTGAACAGGAGACAGCTTATCATCCCTGAAAGAAATCTCTATAGATACCTTTTATGTTGTAAAAATCAGTGCCTATTTTAGCTTAATTGGTCAAGTTTCTGTTACATGCAGCTAAATGCACTCATAATCGGTAAGAATTTCTGACGAAAATTCAGGACTGTTTACGTTCAAATCCTGAATATTGCGCTAGATTCATTACTTCTTGAGAATATTTGAATAGTAATGCTTCCTGCCACCAAGTAGAGCAAGTTAGCTATTTACAAGAATACCAAGACTCCTTTACTAGGAATGAAAAAATATGAGATTGTAAAAAATCAACAATGTGCTGAAAGAAAATTTACACTATAGACTATCTCTCCTGAAATAAGATTAACTATTTTTTAGTAAAACAAAAGCTAGTGGAGTTTATTATCAATAGATCATAAGAAAGAAATAGAATGTCTTCAGATGAAAGAAGAAAACCAAATGAAGGACTAACATGCAAAAAGGAATAGTGAGCGAAGAGGGGAAAAATGAGACGGACCTCATATATAATACATATAAGTTTAAATTGCACAGTGGCTAAGAGCAAGCCTTTGAAGCCTGGCTGCTAGGACTTGAATTCTACCTTACAACTTGCAGGGTGATATTAAGCAAATTATTCTCTTTTATTCTATTTTACCAATTGTTTAATGGGGAAATAATAGAAGCTATCTTAGACTCACTGTGAGGATTAAACGAATTTTATACCTAAGGTAGAGAACTATTTTGAGCTGTACTAAGCGCTCCATGGTTAGGTATTATTACCGCTGGTGATGTTATGCAGGAAAACCTCTGTTGGGACTGTATGTGTGTTAGTTGCTCAATCCTGTTCAACTCTTTGTGACCCCAAGGACTGTAGCCCACCAGGCTCCTCCCTCCATGGGATTCTCCAGGCAAGAGTACTGGAGTGGGTTGCCATTTCCTTCTCCAGGGGATCTTCCCAACCCAGGGATCAAACCCATGTCTCCTGCATTCCAGGCAGATGCTTTAACCTCTGAGCCACCAGGGAAGCCCAAGGAAACAGTATAGGTAAAAAAATATAACGTATAAGAATTAGAAGACAGACACTAGAATAATAGCGAGACTGTTCTTTTTTTATGAATGATATTTGATAACTGTTTGAATACAAGGGATAAAATAGCATAAAATTATTCCAAAATTTTGAGCTGGCATAATCTTAGTATTGTGATGCATTTATATAAATAAGAAAAAAACAAAAACAAATAGAGTTGGTAAGTTGGGTTAGTGTTGTATTTGAGATTCTAAATGGATATTCAGGTAGAGATTATGATAAATGTTCACTTAAAAATTTAAGATCAGTATTAAGAAAGCCAGACTCAGAAGAAACATTTTGGGATGGTCACAAATGAGTAACATTTGTCCAATATTGCATACATTACTGCTAGCTCTGAACTTGATCCTACATAGTCTTAATTAGTAATGATTTTTTCAATGATTAGAAAGCTGAAGGTGTACGGGTAATTTAGCCAAGGCTACCAATTAGTTAATATAGAACCCATGCACTTTCAATTTCGCAAGAGTTTGTATTATGGTTCAGTTCAGTTCAATTCAGTTCAGTAGCTCAGTCATGTCCGACTCTTTGTGACCCCATGAATTGCAGCACTCCAGGCCTCCCTGTCCATCACCATCTCCTGGAGTTCACTCAAGCTCATGTCCATCAAGTCGGTGATGCCATCCAGCCATCTCATCCTCGGTTGTCCCCTTTTCCTCCTGCTCCCAAATCCCTCCCAGCATTGAAGTCTTTTCCAATGAGTCAACTCTTCGCATGAGGTGACCAAAGTACTGGAGTTTCAGCTTTAGCATCATTCCTTCCAAAGAAATCCCAGGGCTGATCTCCTTTAGAATGGACTGGTTGCATCTCCTTGCAGTCCAAGGGACTCTCAAGAGTCTTCTCCAACACCACAGTTCAAAAGCATCAATTCTTCAGTGCTCAGCTTTCTTCACAGTCCAACTCTCGCACCCATACATGACCACAGGAAAAACCATAGCCTTGACTAGATGGACCTTTGTTGGCAAAGTAATGTCTCTGCTTTTCAATATGTGTTATGGTTCAGTTCAGTTCAGTGCAGTTCAGTCGCTCAGTCGTGTCCGACTCGTTGGAACCCCATGAATCGCAGCACGCCAGGCCTCCCTGTCCATCACCAACTCCCGGAGTTCACTCAGACTCATGTCCATTGAGTCCGTGATGCCATCCAACCATCTCATCCTCGGTCGTCCCCTTCTCCTCCTGCCCCCAATCCCTCCCAGCATCAGAGTCTTTTCCAATGAGTCAGCTCTTCGCATGAGGTGGCCAAAGTACTGGAACTTCAGCTTCAGCATCATTCCTTCCAAAGAAATCCCAGGGCCGATCCCTTCAGAATGGACTGGTTGGATCTCCTTGCAGTCCAAGGGGCTCTCAAGAGTCTTCTCCAACATCACAGTTCAAAAGCATCAATTCTTCTGCACTCAGCCTTCTTCACAGTCCAACTCTCACATCCATACATGACCACAGGAAAAACCATAGCCTTGACTAGACGGAAACTTGTGGATAAAGGACAATCCCAAAAATAAGAGCGGAGAAGGAATGAAAATGGGAGAGCAGGTGAAAGGTACAAAAAGAGAATGAGTGGAAAATTTGTCCTGTGCATAAGCAGTAAACTCCTGCTGCTGCTGCTAAGTCATGTCAGTCATGTCCAACTCTGTGTGACGCCATAGACAGCAGCTCACCAGGCTCCCTCGTCCATGGGATTCTCCAGGCAAGAACACTGGAGTGAGTTGCCATTTCCTTCTCCAATGCATGAAAGTGAAAAGTGAAAGTGAAGCTGCTCAGTCGTGTCTGAGTCTAAGCGACCCCATGGACTGTAGCCCACCAGGCTCCTCCCATGGGATTCTCCAGGCAAGAGTGCTGGAGTGGAGCGCCATTGCCGTCTCCAAAGCAGTAAACTGGATGATCACAAAGTCAATGAAAGAAAATGAAGGAGAAAGTTGAAGGAGATACAGCAGAAAAATACAGGAGGCATGCTTTTGCTGTCATCCACTGCACCTCAGTCTGAATGACTTGCTAACGTTTAAGCGTTATAATTATTTTCATCCCAATATCTACAAAGGTGGAAACATGCTTCTTCTCTGGATTTGTGGAAAAACATTCTCTGGTGGCTCCGTGGTAAAGAATCCACCTGCCAGTGCAGGAGATACAGGTTCAATCCCTGCATTGGGAAATCCCCTGGAGAAGGAAACGGCAACCCACTCCAGTAGGAAGGCTACAGTCTATGGGGTCGAAAAGGGTTGGACACAACTTAGTGACTAAACAACAACGGCAGAAATCTACTCCCTAAAAATACCATGAGAAAATTTAATCTTTAATGAAGATTTCAGAGAAGAGATAGACTAATAAAGGACTGGTGGATATTTACTTAAGATTTTACTACTGATACAGCAGTACCATGTGGAGCTCATTATTCGGCAACATCTAATGCCATGATGCTGTGTGCTATGCTTAGTCGCTCAGTTCAGTTTAGTTCAGTTCAGTCACTCAGTTGCATCTGACTCTTTGGGACCCCATAGACTGTAGCTCACCAGGCTCCTCTGCCCATGGGGATTCTCCAGACAAGAATATTGGAGTGGGTTCCATGCCCTCCTCCAGGGGATCTTCCCAACCCAGGGATTGAGTCCAGGTCTTCCACATTGCAGGCAAATTTTTTACCGTCTGAGCCACCAGGGAAGCCCAGTGATAAGGTGCATATATTTTACAAGTAAGAAAACTGAGGTCCAGAAAGTTTGTGACCTTCCAAAGACAAAAAGCAAAAATTTAAAAAGCCATGTAAAAACAAATGAATCTCATTAGTAGATCTTTTTCTTAAAAAATCATCATCTTTCCCATGAAATTTTTTGCTCTGTCTTTTTCTTTCAATTTTTGTTGCATTGGAGTTTTCTACCAACATATACTTTGGCCACCTGATGTGAAGAACAGACTCATTGGAAATGACTCTGATGCTGGGAAAGATTTAGGGCAGGAGAAGAAGGAAGCAACAGAGGATGAGATGGCTGGATGGCATCACTGACTCAATGGGTGAGTTTGAGTAAACTCTGGGAGTTGGTGATGGACATGGGAGCTGGCGTGCTGCAGTTCATGAGGTTTCAGAGAGTCAGATATGACTTAGCAACTGAACAACAACCACCACCAACATTTAAACAAGCTGTTTTAAATTCATAAACTCAGATTTACATGTTCCTAGAATTATTCTAAATTGTTCTATAAATTTTAGTCTATCTTGTAGATGATTTGCAAAGTATTTGACAATGGTTCTCAGCTCAGGATGGGATCAGAGTTTACAAACCAAAATTAAGCATCTTGTCATGTTCTTAAGAGGATTTCTTTTTATGAGAGAATGTAGATTTCAGAGGATTTTGGCTTTCAGTAGTCACTGCATATTGAAGAATTTACTTTCTATTTGAAGAACTCTCTCAAGTGAACTATTTTATTCATAATGAAAATTAAGAAAGTGACAGATTGTCATCTTAGTTGGAGTTATAGCAAAGGGCAACTGTCTAAGACAGAAACATCATGAATTTCGGGTTAGGCTGAGAAACTCACGAGTGTGGCAGTGGTCAGCAGGAAGTTTGGTTTCACACCTGTGTTTTGGGTTCTTGGGCCTTCCCAGGTGGCACTAGTGGTAAAGAATTCACCTGCCAGAGCAAGAGTCGCAAGAGACTGGGTTTGATCCCTGGGCAGGGAAGATCCCCTGGAACAGGAAATGGCAACCCACCCCAGTATTCTAGCATTGGAGAATTCCACGGACAGAGGAGCTTGTCTGGCTACAGTCTATGGGGTTGCAAACAATTAGACATGACTGAAGTGACTTAGCATTGCACGCACACTTGGGTCCGCAGTCTTATGTCTGTGATTCCTAGCAGAAGTTTAGAAAAGAAATACCTCCCTGAACCAGATTCTCATGAACAAAATACAACCACACTAGTAAACCTTGCATAAAGTGTTGATGCTTGAAGTACAATTTGTGAAAACACACTACTAGTCCAAGAAGAGACCTCATGAACTCAGTTCCTGAGGCAAAACCAAGGAACAGATTTATCAAGTCATGTTCCCATCTCTATTTCTTAAGAAAATCCTTTATAGCTGTCCAAAATCAAGCCAAGGATAAGTACAAACAAATAGCAGACAGGCTTCTACTGAGAATAAAGGCTTTCCAAGCTGATCTGATAATCAGAGGATTGCTAAAAGGGCTTTTATTTTCTCGGAGACAAACTAAACATCATTTGAGAGGCTGATGCACAGATGCAATGTCTGACTCTTCTCATCACCCTGGAGACCTCTAACCTAAACTCTGGGGACCTCAGGGGAACATTCTATTTACAAGTTTCAGATCTTGGATGACGGCCACGAAGGGGTGTTGTGTAGACACTGGTGAAACTACCAGATGCTAAACTCTCGAAAATGTCACTAAGAAATCTGTTAAAAAATCAGAGCTGAGTATATTAGAACTTACTGTTTTTAACAAGAATACCACCTTGACAATTTTAGCAGTGTTGCAGGTGGGAAGAAAGAGGGTTTTAAGGCATTTCTATCAGACAAGGGACTAATTAAGATTTAGCGAATTCATGACACATAGTTTAGGATTGGTGGAAATGCCAAACTGGTCTTGATGAAAGAATTGCTTGGCCAAGTTGGTGGCTCATATTGGCTTTGAAGAATGGATTGGTAGGAATGTTCTGAAGTAAACTAATATATTGATTTCCAGGCTTATCCTTTCTCAGTTAAAGTTTTCTTGTAGCAAACAACTAGGTTATGTTGCCACTGGAGGTCTGCTGCTACTGCTGCTAAGTCACTTCAGTCGTGTCCAACTCTGTGCGACCCCATAGACGGCAGCCCACCACCAGGCTCCCCCGTCCCTGGGATTCTCCAGGCAAGAACACTGGAGTGGGATGCCATTGCCTTCTCCACGCTGGAGGTCTGGCTCTTATCAAGTCACACAAAACCTCAACTGTCAACATGAAAACAGAATCTTTCCTTCGTCCAAGTGTTGCAGTTTTAATATTCTGATCTTCCAACCTCATTCTCCTTTATGCTTCCATCCTCTTTTTGACCACCCATGTTCCTGCCTCTCTTGTTTATTCGTTGATTTCATCACTTCCCACAGCAGGACATAGTCTTTTCAGTTCTTCACCCTCTTGCCTGTACTTTCTCTTTATTTGCTTAATCCTTTATCTGTCAGGTCACAACACTCTAAATCCAGGGTCTTGTCAAGCTGTTCTCTGTTCATCGGATATATGCCACATTTTTTTTTTTAAAGAAGGATTTTACAATTTTATTTATTTATTTTTGGCTGTGCTGGGTCTCCACTGACGCATGGGTTTTCTCTAGCTGTGAGCGGGGGCTACTCTGCAGCTGCAGTGTGCGGGTTTCTCCTCGTGGTGGCTTCCCCTGTTGCAGACCACAGGGCCAGGACCCATGGATTTCAGTACTTGTGGCTCCCTGGCTCTAGAACACAGGCTCAGTACCTGTGGCGCTTCACAGCATGTGGGATCTTCCTGGAACAAGGATTGTACCCCCGTCTCCTGCCTTGTCAGGCAGACTCTTTACCACTGAGTCACCAGGGAAAACCCCAGGTTTTTTTTTTTAATGATTGGCAAACTCACAGAGTATAAACAGCAGCACAATTTCAAGCGATATATAATTTAAGAAATAGTCATTTAGAATATTATTAGATCAATAAAATGTTAAGTGTTAAGATATGAATGTTCATGGGTCAAATTATCAATAGGTAAGGTAAGGTGAAGTCACTCAGTTGTGTCCGACTCTTTGCGACCCTGTGGACTGTGGCCTACCAGGCTCCTCCATCCATGGGATTCTCCAGGCAAGAATACTGGAGTGGGCTGCCATTTCCTTCTCCAGGGGATCTTCTCGACCTAGGGATCAAACCCAGGTCTCCCGCATAGGAGGCAGACGCTTTAACCTCTGAGCCACCAGAGAAGCCATTTATAACTTTAAAAATCCACTTAGAGAATGGAAATTTTACATATCATGACTCAATGTATATCAGATAAACTAGAGGAAATACAAGTCCATCAAAAATGTTTTGAATTACTAACGTACTATAGACTACATTAACCAATCAATAATAGCAAGAGAAAGCAAATTGTACAACTTCATGTTCTCATGAAATATTTTTAAAATTGATGGTGTTTTAACATCTGTTTACTTCTAAATTTTCACTAAATATATTGTATTATTAGTATTTTCTGATACAATGTAATATAATTAAACAATATTAAATGTATAAAATAATTTAGATAGCTTTGATTAAAATTATGGTTTAGAGAAAAAATAAAAAGCATTAAAATTGTATAGAGAAACAAGGACACAATTGGAGTAGTTAAATAAATGCTACAAATTCTTTAGGCTTTCCTGGTGGCTCAGATGGTAAAGAATCTACCTGCAATGCAGGAGACCAGGGTTCAATTCCGGGTTGAGAAGATCCCCTGGAGAAGGAAATGGCTACCCACTCCAGTATTCTTGCCTGGAGAATCCTATGGACAGAGGAGCCTGGTGGGCTACAGTCCATGGCGTCACAAAGAGTTGGACATGACTGAGCGACTAACACTTTTACTTCCTTTTCAAAGTATCTATGGAAGATACAGAATTAGGATTCATCCCAGTTGTGTCTGGTTCTACAAGTGATAGAGAGCTGATATCTGCATTATCTAAACAATTTTCTTGTGCCAGTCTCACTTAGCAATAAAGAATATCATAGATTTTGTTATCGACTCTGTGGTGGCCATGAGTTGAACTGGTTGTTTTAAATAATTAACATAATGTAAACACTATAAAAATGCATTGAATTGGACTGTGAGAACATGCATTAAAATGTTAATAGCATTGGCTTCAACATGAAAGTCATGCTCTTGAATAATCTACAGCTTTGCAAAGGCAAAAGACCATTCCACCCAATTTGTTGTTTCAGAGATCATTGCCTCCCCTTCTGGTGGACTTGACTGATAGTGTTCTTTGATACTGTACATCAAGGTAAATAATTTCAGTGTTTCCCAGTGTCATGAGAGAGTTACTGTTTAAGTCTGAGCTATTGTGTTAACTCTTTCAATTAGTAGCTTTAGCTGGAAATTTAAATTGGATTCTCAAAAGTAGTCAAAGAAACTAACATACACTTCTTCTAAAAGAAGTCAGAGAATTGAGGAATAAACACAGTTCATGGGTTGAAATGTTTCTAAAAGTGTTCAAAGAAATAGCAACTACTTTGGGGATGATACATGTAGAAAGAGATTTTCCTATCTCATCTATTGTCATGAAAGAGTTAATGAACCTCCAAAACAGTAAATAATCTACTGTATTTTTGGTAAGTTTAGGCCTATTAGTGTGATATAAATTAAAACTGTTGTTTCTTGTTTTCTATAGTCAAGCAAATATATCACATGCCACTGTGAATAGGAAAGATACTTTGACACTTGCCTAAACAGTGATTCCTTTCCTAAGAAAAATGATAAATGCTCCTTCTTTAGAATGAGAATAGGAAATTACTTGACTAGAAACCATTCATTCCAGTATTATTAATTATGTAGAGAATTTCATGATTTAATGAAATTTAGATAGCCTTTCATGAAGCAATGTGATTTAGTAATACACTGACAATTAGCTAAGAATGTATCATGTATATTTTATCTATATTTCTAGGCATCTACCTCTGAAACATCGGAATCATGAAGAATGGAAATATATATCAATCATTTTGAACACTAAAAATGTCTTCTTTAAAGAACAGGAAACATTCTGTCAAAAAGAGAAATCTTACAATAAAATTGATTTTTACAGCAAGTCCAAAATATATAAAAGTGTTCTGTGTATGAGAAGTAATTTTCCTCAAAGGAGAAAAATTAATTAGAAAATGATTAGAAGTTAATAGCTGTTCCCTGAGACTTGATCCTTTGCATTTTTGAACTTCCCATAGCACTTTGTGCTTTTCTGGGCACATATCAATTTATTCCTTGCATGACAATTATTTATTCTTATGCCATGCTTCTTAAAAGAATATTTGGATTGAATAGCATATTACATCTACTTAATGACATTTTAACCTAAGCTGAAATTCTTAACTGATTACTTAAAATCTTGGGCCTCAGTTTTCTCATTTGAGAAACAGGGAAAGCTAAACCATGTAGAGCTTTTCTTCTCACAAAGATAACCTACATAAACAGAGGCACCCAGTGAAAATTATTTTACCAAAGTGAAAGCTACTCTATCTTTCATTATATTCAATATCAATAAAATCTATTGATATGGCTGCAGTCACCATCTGCAGTGATTTTGGAGCCCAAAAAACTAGTCTGTCACTATTTGCACTGTTTCCTCATCTATTTGCCATGAAGTGATGGGACCAGATACCATGATCTTAGTTTTCCGAATGTTGAGCTTTAAGACAACTTTTTCACTCCCCTCTTTCATTTTCATCAAGAGGCTCTTGAAGTTCCTCTTCACTTTCTGCCATAAGGGTGGTGCATCTGCATATCTGAGGTTATTGATATTTCTCCTGGCAATCTTGATTCCAGCTTGTGTTTCTTCCAGTCCAGCGTTTCTCATGATGTATTCTGCATATAAGTTAAATAAGCAGGGTGACAATAGACAGCCTTGACACACTCCTTTTCCTATTTGGAACCAGTCTGTTGTTCCATGTCCAGTTCTAACTATTGCTTCCTGACCTGCATACAGATTTCTCAGGAGGCAGGTCAGGTGGTCTGGTATTCTCATCTCTTTCAGAATTTTCCACTGTTTGTTGTTATCCACACAGTCAAAGGCTTTGGCATAGTCAATAAAGCAGATGTTTTTCCAGAACTCTCTTGCTTTTTTGATGATCCAATGGATGTTGGCAATTTGATCTCTGGTTCCTCTGCCTTATCTAATCCCAGTTTGAACTTCATCTAGAAGTTCATGGTTTATGTACTGCTGAAGCCTGGCTTGGAAAATTTTGAGCATTACTTTACTAGCATGTGAGATGAGTGCAACACTACGTGTGCGGTAGTTTGAGCATTCTTTGGGATTGCCTTTCTTTGGGATTGGAATGAAAACTGACCTTTTCCAGTCTTGTGGTCACTGCTGAGTTTTCCAAATTTGCTGGCATATTGAGTGCAGCACTTTCACAGCATCAGCTTTTAATATAGCTTTTATCTTTAAGAAATTATAATAATGTATTATTAGGCTTAGCTGTAACCAATAGAAAACAAAAATCAAACAGAAGTGTATAAGGGTATAAGGTAGAAGCTTATGTTTATTTACAAACAACTTCAGTTATGTGATCCTGTGCTGGTGTAGCATGCCATGGTATCAGGCTCAGCCTCTGTATCCTCATTAATTTCTATACAAACCTCCATTTCCAATATCTATTCATGGCAAAAGATGACTGCTCTAGATCTAAGAGTTACATGTGCATATTAACCAACAGAAAGTTAAAAAGGAGTGCAGAAACATACACATACCTTTACATGTGGCTGTATCTTATGACTCACAGGACTGCTGCTGCTGCGCTAAGTCATTTCAGTCGTGTCCGACTCTGTGCGACCCCATAGACGGCAGCCCACCAGGCTCCCCTGTTCCTGGGATTCTCCAGGCAAGAACACTGGAGTGGGTTGCCATTTCCTTCTCCAATGCATGAGAGCAAGAAGTAAAAGTGAAGTCGCTCACTCACAGGACACAACTGTTGAAATTCCACTGTCTAGAATTGAGTTTTATGTCCACAGCTCACTAAAAGGCAGATTGATAAATACTATCTTCCTCTTAGGTATCACACACCCAACTCAAAACAGAATTCTATTACCAAATAGAAAAGAAAATGAATATTGGGGGGCATTAAGAAGTTATTGCAATATACACATGTATATAAAACAATTCTATTTGCAATCTATATAAAGTAATACTTTAATTAAATAAGAGGAATCACAGGGGGCAAAGATTAGCATGCCTATTTTTATAGGAAGAGGTGATGATGTTTCAAATCCTTTGGGTTTTCAGGTTCCCATGATAACACAACATTAATTTAGTGCAAGACTCCAGGAGTTTATACCTGCTGGAAATATTTCCATTGTAAGTAACAAAAATACAACAATCTCTTAAGCACTCTATAATCTGTACATTTTCACTTGTAGAACATACCATTGTCTAACCATATTTTTATCTTTAATTTGCTTGCTGTTTTTTTTTTTTTAATTTACTGCCCCTTCCTCTAAGATGTAAACTGCATGAGGGCAGAGAAATTGTCACTAACATTTAATTTTATTTGCCCCACATCTATAAAAGGTCCTGAAAAATAATAACACCAACATATTTGTGAAATGAATTGTACTTCATTTATTTTTACAAGGCTTTATTCCCAATTAGACTGTGAGTGTTATAATTTCAGAGGCTCTGTGTACTTATCTATTCTCCTGTGAAAAACTGTAGTCACTCGGTCATGTCTGACTCTGTACAACCACATAGAATATTCAGTCCATGGAATTCTCCAGGACAGAATACTGGAGTGGGTAGCCTTTCCCTTCTCCAGGGGATCTTCAAACCCAGGGACTGAATCCAGGTCTCCTTCATTGCAGGTTGATTCTTTACCAGCTGAGCCACAAGGGAAGCCCAAGAATACTTGAGTCGGTAGCCTATGCCTTCTCCAGCAGATCTTGTTAAGTGTTAAATCATTATTCTATTCATGTACTTCCAAATTGCTAGTACTCCTTAACAAAGAACATTACGTGTAACATATTTTGGCACTTTTGTCTTTATTATTGGCTTCCTTCTACTTAGACATCATTAGATTTTAAAAAGTTTGACCCGAATTCCTCTAAAGTGTCTCAACTCTCTGGACTTTATTGTCCTGTCTTTTGGTGAATAAGCGCAGGTTCTATGCAGGACAGCCTGGGTTCAATGTTATCTTTGATGCTACAGAAAGTCAATGCGTACATCTAGCTTTTGCATCACATATGCAAGGACCGCATCACCTTATGTGGCTCATGCTTGTGCTCAGTTGCTACGCTGTACCCAACTCTTTGTGACCTCATGGACTGCAGCCTGCCAGGCTCCTCTGTCCATGGGGTTCTCCGGGCAAGAATACTGGAGTGGGTTGCCATTTCCTTCTCCAGGGGATCTTCCTGACCCAGGGATCGAATCTGTGTCTTCTGCTTGGCAGGTGGATTCTTTACCACTGTGTCACCTGGGAAGCACCTCTTTGTGGCTACAGTCATCTTAAAAATCCAACAAGGTTAATAAGCCACTGATTGCCATTAAAATATAAAAGTATATTTTGCTTTTGAATTAGAGCTAGTGCAGCTTTTCTAAGAATATGGTTCTATTATGAGCCAGTGAAAAAGGTAATATTGCAAAATGTGTGTGGTGAAAGGGAGAAACAAAATCAATATAATAAGATTGATTCCCAATAAAAGGACTTTCTTTCCTTTTGCTACTTCCACCCCACCCTCTCTGGCTCAAGACTTTTTGTTTTGTCTTTCTTTTTCAGTGCTGTTTAGATTAGACTGATTCCCACAAAAGGGCCTTCCCTGGTTCTGCCTGCAAAATGAGAGATCTGGGTTAATCCTTGGGTCAGGAAGATTCCCTGGAGAAGGGAATGGCAATCCACTCCAGTATTCTTGCCTGGAGAATCCCATGGACAGAGGAGCCTGGTGAGCTACAGTCCATGGAGTCACAGAGTCAGACCCGACTGAGCAACTATCACTTTCATGAAAGAAAAGCTGTGCTTTTTTTTTTTTTTTTAACAAGCAAATATAATTGTATAATTTTTTAACATTGCCTATATACTTAACTCACAACCAGCTACTTCTTTCTATGAAAATAAACAATCACAGCTTCATCTGCAAAAAGTTCTTTTTCTTCCATCATCTATATTTTTATAATATGGCTGATGTTCCAATTGAAACAATATGATAGTTCTTTCAAGTTTGAATATTTGACTTTTAAATTATTCAAGAAATAGCCAAATCATTAACAGCTACATTAATTTTAAAAATGTTATTAAAACATCTATCTTTTCTTTTAATAAATGACTTCTACATTTTTTTAAAAAACATGACAACCTTTGTGGGAAAGGTGAAGAATTCAGCTTAACTGCAATAGGTATGGAGAAGGCAATGGCAATCCACTCCAGTACTCTTGCCTGGCAAATCCCATGGATGGAGGAGCCTGGTAGGCTGCAGTCCATGGGGTTGCGAGGAGTCGGACACGACTGAGCGACTTCACTTTCACTTTTCACTTTCATGCATTGGAGAAGGAAATGGCAACCCACTCCAGTGTTCTTGCCTGGAGAATCCCAGGGACAGGGGAACCTGGTGGGCTACCATCTCTGGGGTCGCACAGAGTCGGACACGACTGAAGCGACTCAGCAGCAGCAGCAGCAGCAATAGGTTTTCTAAAAACTTTATTACAGAAAATAATTCAAAAGTGAATTAAACTAATCATGTACAGCTTGAACTTCATTCTAGAAGATCTTCTTACAAAAGACATGGTTCTTTCTTTCTTAGGCCCTCTTATGTTACATTTTCAGGATATTCATATCTCTTAAATTTTTAAAATTAACTTGGAATATCTAGCTTCATAAAATTTAACTTCAGATAAACTGGTCAATTCTTACAAAATATTACCTTTATGTATATGACAAGCACTTTGAATGAGATTCTCTAAATAAAAGAGACAACATAATGTGTAATTTAAGATGTGAACATTAATAGTCTTATGTACCATGTGGATTTAAAATTTCTTCCATGTAGAACATTATAATCTGTTCTTTATTTTCTGCCTGCCCTCTAATTGTGCATACCGCAAAGTAGTTTCTTACGTTTGTGTGTCTATTTTCTTTTTTAACTGAAGTAAGCTTGATTTACAATGTTGTGTTAGTTTCAAGAGTAAAGCAGTGATTCAGATATATGTATATTATATATATACACATATGTGTGTATACATATATATTCTTTTTTAGATGATTTTCCATTATGAGTTATTATAAGATATTGAATATAGTTTCTTGTGCTATAGATCCTTGTTCTTTGTCTATTTTATATATAATAGTCTGTATCTGTTAATTCAAAACTCATAATTTATCCCTCTACCTCTATGTGTCTTTCTTTTAATAAAACTCCCATGTCAACACTATTCCACTGGTCTTATACTTTCTTGCTATACACATATTAATATTAAGTGAATGATATGTGATCCTAAAGGAAATCAGTCCTGAACATTCATTGGAAGTACTGATGCTGAAGCTGAAACTCCAATACTTTGGCAACCTGATGTGAAGAATTGACTCCTTGGAAAAAACTCTGATGCTGGGAAAGACCGAAAGTGGGAGGAGAAGGGGACGACAGAGGATGAGATGCTTGGATGGCATCACCAACTCAATGGACATGAGTTTGAGTAAGCTCCAGGAGTTGGTAATGGACAGGGAAGCCTGGCATGCTGCAGTTCATGGGGTCGTAAAGAGTTAGACACGACTGACCGACTGAACTGAACTGATGGGATACTATTAATGTGTCTATTTAAAATTCAGTTAGGGCAGAAATAAATGCAAAAGAAACAAAAGAGACCATAGCAAAAATCAATAAAGCCAAAAGCTGGTTCTTTGAA
>SJXQ01002882.1:0-113193 GCA_006408695.1 Aepyceros melampus
AACTACCGCACAATTGCACTCATCTCACATGCTAGTAAATAATGCTCAAAATTCTCCAAGCCAGGCTTCAGCAATACGTGAACCGTGAACTTCCTGATGTCCAAGCTGGTTTTAGAAAAGGCAGAGAAACCAGAGATCAAATTGCCAACATCTGCTGGATCATCAAAAAAGCAAGAGAGTTCCAGAAAAACATCTATTGCTGCTTTCTTGACTATGCCAAAGCCTTTGACTGTGTGGATCACAAGAAACTGTGGAAAATTCTGAAAGAGATGGAAATACCAGATCACCTGACCTGCCTCTTGAGAAATCTGTATGCAGGTCAGGAAGCAACAGTTAGAACTAGACATGGAACAACAGACTGGTTCCAAATAGGAAAAGGAGTACGTCAAGGCTGTATATTGTCACCCTGCTTATTTAACTTATATGCAGAGTACATTATGAGAAACGCTGGACTGGAAGAATCACAAGCTGGAATCAAGATTGCCGGGACAAATATCAACAACCTCAGATATGCAGATGACACCACCCTGATGGCAGAAAGTGAAGAGGAACTCAAAAGCCTCTTGATGAAAGTGAAAGTGGAGAGTGAAAAAGTTGGCTTACAGTTCAACATTCAGAAAACAAAGATCATGGCATCCGGTCCCATTGAGTAATGTGCTAAACACACTTTTATGTGTGTATTATCTGTAACCCTGGCAAGAACTCTACAAGTAGACATGATCTTCTTGACCCAGGAATGGAACCAAGGTCTCCTGCGTTGCAGGTGGATTCTTTACCAACTGAGGTATCAAGAGCAGCCCCAAGATGTAGGATGGTGACTACTGACTGCCTTAAGGAGCCTGCTAAGCAGGGGAGGGTGGTGGAAGGGGAGGCAGAAGCAAAAACAGGATGCAGAGTAGAGATATCCTTCTATACCGAGGGGTCACCCTACCTCACAAACCTCTCCTTGGGACTGGGGTCTAATGGGGAGGTCTCAGGAGGAGCCAAGCAGCCGACTTCTAGGTTTCTTCCCCTCCACAAATAGTCCATTCGCAGGTATGTGGCTCTGCCAATCAGATTCAAGAAGACTCAATGCCAGGACTGTCATTCCAGCAGCTCAGAGAGAGGCTGGACACACTCAGGGGGCTCAGAAGCAAAGGTCAGAGGGACTCCAGAGTTTGACGGCAACTCGTCTTCGGCAGGCAACTGGAAACAATCATCAAGTTAGGGTGGTTCCCCAGGAAACAGACTCTGAGAATGGCTGAGACTTACACAGAGAGAATTAGTCAGGGTGTGCCTCAGAATCAACACCAGTGGGGAGCGAGTGAAGAGGGTCTGGACTGAGCAGATGAAGGAATTAGAGCAAGGGGGAGGAATACAGATTCCAACTGCTCCCACAGGTGCTCTGAAGCCAGGATGACTCTTCAGGATCACCCTATCTTGAGGCACGGGGACCTCTGCCTCATCTCCAATGACCAGTCATTACATGCAGGCTGTCCTCCAGTCCAGTCCCAGAGGTGATGATCTTGGGTGAAGGGATATTCTTTCAGCCGAAAACAATTCCCATATCGCTAGCCGCCTACACTCCCAGCAGGTGGACAGTGAGTGCCTCAGTAGTGGAGAGAGCACCGTAAGCATTGTGGCTAGAAATGAGGCTTCCCGGCTGGCTCAGACAGTAAAGAATCTGCCTGCAATGCAGGAGACCTGGCTGGGTTCAACCTCTGGGTCAGGAAAAATCCCCTGGAGAAGGAAATGGCAACCCACTTCAGTATTCTTGCCTGGAGAATTCCATGGACAGAGGAGCCTGGTGGGTTACAGTCCATAAGGTCGCAAAGAGTCGGACACTTAAGCGACTAACACTTTCACTTTCACTTGCAATTGAAAGCAAAGTCTCCAGGCATCTACCTACTCCAGTATGTTCACAGTAATACAAAATAGCACAGAGTCATGGTGTTTGAAAGAAATTGGCTCCCTGAGACCCTAGAGAGCACAGGCAGAGCTGCTGTTCAGGAACACCTGAACTGACAGCTGACACTAAGATTCCCCCACTCTTCTCCCTGAATCCAATAGCCTGGGTAGCTAGATGTCTGTGCATATTCCCTTACACAAATGCATATAAATGTTAGAGACCTTCCCTGGGAATCATGACACAGCTTGAGCACTGTAAGCGTTCAGCTATGTTCTCCATTCTTGTAGGACTCTAAAGCCATTTCTCCCGTGGCTCACCAGAAACCTGGATCTCTTGTTTGTAATGGTCTCTTTTCAGCCTGTCCTGGTTGTTCCCTGCGAGGCACTGACACTGCTGAGCGTCACCACTCTTGTTGGAATCCACGCTCTCCATCCTCTTCCATCACTCTACAAAGTCTCTCAGAGAGATTTTTGTTTCTTCTGCCTATCCCTTAAAGGTTGACCAACCTCAGGGTTCCATACTCATGTTTTGCACTAAGTGCTCATGATTTTATGTCCCAAAGTCCAACATATCCATCTATTCCAATCCATTCATACAACAGGGCTCACCCTCTCTTGCTGGGATTATTTACTTTCAAGCAATTCTCTGCTCCTTTCAATCTTTCACACCAGTCTTCCTAAATAGACATTTCTAAACACAACACACCACAGTTTAAAATCCTATACAATGTAATTCAAATTGAAAGTAAAGAATCTGTCATTCTGAGGCCCAGCTTTCAGTCCCAGCCTCGTGTTCCATCCTTCTGCCTGCCAAGATTATTCCTTGTACCATTCTCTTTGAGGAAAGCCCATCCTTGAAGGTCCAGCATCACACCTCCCCTATGAAGCCTGTCTCTAATGAGTGCCCCATCTCTCTGCACCCACAGCACGCTGTGCATGACTCCGAGATAACCCCTCTCATACCGTGTGGTCTCCTCTTCCATTTCTCCCCCTTAATGCATTACAAATGGCCTGAGAGCAGGCTCTGGAGCATATCTATCTCAGTGTTTCCCAGCACTTAGCATGGCGTCCAACACACAGCTGCTAGACAAAACTCTTTACCCAATAAGACTGATGTCCCACTCCCCATGCTCCACAACATGAGGAAAGGAAGTTGCAAACAATGGGATCATGTATATGTATGGCTGAGTTGCTCTGCTGTGCATTGGTAATCAGCTATACTCCAATACAAAATAAAAAGCTAAAAAAAAGCCACCCTGACCCAGTTCCCAATTGCACAAAACTGTCACATGTATGGCTTCCCAGGTGGCACAGTGGTAAAAAAAAAATCCGCCTGCCAATGTAGAGGACACAAGAGACGTAGGTTCCATCCCTGGGTTGGGTAGATCCCCTGGAGAAGGAAATGGCGACCCACTCCAGTATTCTTGCCTGGAAAATCCCACGGACAGAGAAGTCCATGGGACCACAAAGTCAGATACGACTGAGAGACTGAGCATGCACACATCACATGCATAAGCTCCTATGCAATTCCCAGCTCTAAAGAAAATTCTAAGGCCCAATGGCATAAGCTGTGCCTCAGGCTAGCGGACAAAACAGCTTGTCAGGGTGTGACCATGTACAATGCAACAAGCAGAAGACTGTGCCTAATGATCATGTTACAAAGACAGGAAAGGTAAGAGGCAAGAATCAGCTTAATTCTTCTTCGTATTTGCTCAGCAGCTCGAAAGCCTGGATGGGCAGCATGAAAGACGGTTACGTATACCAAGGAGAAAAGAGCATATGTTGACATTTACCAAAGTCAGGAATCTAGGAATCTCTGTTGGCTACACATGCCTTTATTCAGATCGTAACCTTTGCTGCAAGGCTGAAAAGAAAATTTAATTCTAAGGTAGAGTGGTTTACATTATTTCATAATGAAATAGAACAACATATCAAAAGACAAGCTGTTCCATGAAAGAAAATGTAACTTTTCAGCAAGTACTAATGAAGGCAAATTTGGTTAGTGATAATAATAAAAATCACAATAATCACTAACATTTTATGAGCACTTATGTGCCAGGTACTATCCTAAGCATTTTCCATGAATAGGTTATTTCATTATCACAACTCTATCAAGTGAATGCTGTTGCTGTCTTTGGTTTCAGAGGAGGAAACTGAGGCACGGAAAGAGCATTAAGTCAAGGCTGCACCATCGATGGGTGACTGGTCAGACTCCCTGGGCTCTTCACCAGTCAGTACCCCATCTGCTTCATGGAATCAGAGTTCCCAGCCCTTGATTTAAAACTTGCTGGAAGGCAAGTTTCAAAACTGCCCTCTGTCTCAGTTTCTCCATCTTTAAAATGGAAACAATAGTATCTCCCAGTCAGGGTTGTACTGTGAAGACTGTGAAGGTGTCCAGACTAATTTAGGGCCTAAACAAGATGTCAATAAATATTAACCTCTTTTCCTTCCTTTCTTATCCTCTTTAAAAATAGTTCATTTAATATATAAGGAATATGCCACAGGAAAATTCAGTCTGTGTTTCAAATATTTTCAACTATTAATAATAAAGCCAGTAAAAGAAAACCAATTGTTTGTTAACCAGGACTACCAAGTGCATAACAAACAGGGTCAGATATTTACGGGCAAAAAAGGGTCTCTTTAGAAATTAGCGAGACACTTGGAAAGACGTATTCAATTTTGAGGTTTCCTGGGATGCTGGAATAAAATTATCTCAGCTATCAGTGATGAAATTCAGGTGCCACTGACAGGCTCAAGTCTGACTTCTCAGCAGGGTGGAGTGATTTAAGACCTAGGAGTTAATACTCCCAGTCACTGAGTTACAGATTAATTCTCCCAGGTCCCCTGAATGACAATGGATTTATTGGAACACTAAATAACATATATGGACTAAATTCCAAAGACTGGGAAAGGCAAACCTAAATATATAACTAGGAATGGCTACTTCCTTAGCATCATAAAAGATCATGCATATTCTTCCCAGTCTTTCCCCCTCCTCTGAAAATGAAATCAACAGAGAAACTGGGAGCATGCAATAGAGTCTAGATAACCCTTCTCCCAAACTTTTCTCACGGCCATTCTATGACTGGTCTTTCACTTGAGGTCACCAGTTCTGTGGCAGGGTGAATTAAACCCCCATAGAATACAGACGACTGATAGGGCTCCTAGAATGACTGTCTACCCCCAGATTCCCTACTGACATCTGCCAAAAGACTGTGCTTACTCTAAACTAAAAGACCAAAATGTTATTTCTCTTAGAACCATATTTAGCAGCTGTTTTGTTCGGTTCCAGCCCTAACTGACAAGCATATGCTTACAAAAGCAAAACAGAACAAAGAAAACAGGAACAGTAGGAGAACTCTCCATATTTATCTTGAGCCTTCAGGCTTCTCAACACCATCATTATTCCAAAGTAAGCAGAGCACTGGGAATCACTGTGCTGATGCACCCAGCACCCCCAATCCTAGTCTGTGATGCACAGGCAGCCAGACAGGGTCCCCCCATCATTTCTCACTGACCGTCCCTTCTAATGTGAGGGTCTGAGAAGCCAAAGGTCTTGCCTCCCACAATGAGGTTCATTCAGTCCCTGGGTACGAGCCTCCAGTGCAATGCGAGCATGCTTAGTTGTATCCAACTCTTTGTGACCCCCATGGACAACAGCCCACCAGGATCCTCTGTCCATGGGATTTTCCAGGCAAGAATACTGGAGTGGGTTGCCATTTCCTACTCCAGGGGATCTTCCCAACCAGCGATTTAACCCACATCTCTGGTGTCTCTTGCATTGACAGACAGGTTCTTTACCACTAGGGCCACCTGGGAAGCCACACCCTCCACACCGACCTAATGTCAGAAGTGGAAGCAGGTGGTACACTGGCCCTGCCTCTTGATGCTTCTGGTCTGATGAAGGAATAGACATGAGCACATTAACTATACATACACAGTCATTAAATTACGATGACAAGTGACATGCAGGAAAAAGACAAGGTGCTCCCAGAGTATATTCCTGGAAGATCTACAACACAGCTCAGATCTCTTCTTTAACATAGTGCCCAAGACATGCCTCTCAATGCAATAGATAATTCAGGTTAAAAAATTATATATATATACACACATATAATAACATAAAACACTGGTTGCTGAATTTTCTCACTTGATCATCTATATAAACTATGCAGAGCTATCAGAGGGTTGGTGTAAAAAAGTTACGTTTCAAGTCAAGATTCTGCTCTGCTAGTGTCATGCAACCGCTCATATTCTGGTTTACCCATCTGTAAAATGGGATAATCCCGCTTGGCCTGTGGTCTTTGCAAGGCTGTGTCCCATACAAACTGGGCACCTCCTGAGCCGCACGTGTCGCTGGTTGTCCTGTGGGAAGGGTGGTGCTGGGGCAGGCCGAGTCGATGATGCTAGCTGCCCTTACAGCTACGCTCGGCTAGATGGTACTGGTGTTTGGACATGGTCCGAGTCAGACCCCAAGGGACACTGCCCTTGATGGTGGTAGCTGCTAGCCCTTAATTTGGACCAGAGCCTCTCCACTTCCTGTTCCGGTCCCAGGTCCACCTGCTGCTCAGCAGCCAGAGGCAGTTTACCAGCTTCCCCCATGCCTGCCACGGCTGCCCCACTCCAAGCAGGACTCAGCAGCTCCGGGCTGTCCCCAAGAAGGCAGCCTTTAAAATGAAATCTGAAGCCCAGCTCCTCAGATTAATAGGGGTGAGACCTAAGCTATAACAGTCGTTATCGCTGTCCCTGGGATAGACAATGGCCTAAAGCTTTATATACATTTCCCTATTTAATCTTCATAGCGACTGTAGCAAGTAGATATTACTAACCCCAATTTTCCAATGATGAAACAAAAGCTTTAGGAATTAAGTAAGTTGCTCAAGGTTAAATAGCTTGTGGTAGAGACAGCAGCCAAGACCAGACTGTAAAGGGAGGACAAAAAATACCCCCCATGAGGATTGTTCTGAGGATCAGAATAGCATTTAACACAATGCACAGTGCGTGCATGAGCGGTAAGCTGCGTCAGTCATGTCCAACTCTTTGTGACCCCATGGGCTGTAGCCTGCCAGGCTCCTCTATCCATGAAGCAAGAATACTGGAGTGGGTTGCCATGCCCTCCTCCAGGGGATCTTCCTGACCAAGGGATTGAACCCACGTCTGTTAATGTTTCCTGCATCAGCAGATGGGTTCTTTACCAATAGTGCCACCTGGGACACACGGTACCAATGCCCACAACACATGGCAGTGCTTAATAAAAAGAAGCTACTACTATCATTGCCGTTGGCACTGGTACCATTAAAAGCTGCCCAAGATGACAGCATTGTCAGTAGTAGAGGCAGGGGATGGTTGAGCTACAAAGACTACTGACTACCTGAAGTGAATAAATTAATTGACAGTGGCAATAAACCATAGTAGTTAAGACCATAAACTATAACCAGAAAGCCTGATGCTGATCCCACCTTTCACCTCTTCCTAGCTCTGTGACCTTAAACATATCATTTAATTTCTCTGTGCCTCAGATTCCTCAACTGTACAATAGTGACGACAGCAGTAGGATTATTACAAAATATACAGAAAACATTTCAAGCAGTGACTGGCATATTCCAAGCACTCAGAAGCACTTGTTAATAATCATTATCCTAGAATGCAAAATCTAAGAAGGAAAGAGTCATACTGGTTTTGTTCGCTGCAGTGTCCCTACCACCTAGATAAGAGACTGGGACATTACAGACAATATGTTAACAGTTGCTGGATGAATTAGGTCCCCACATCACTGAGTCTACCACCAAAGCCGTAATATGATAAGGTCTCTGACATTTGGAGTAGGGGTTTCTGAGACTGTACCAATAAAATCCCTCTCCTCATTTTTTACAGAACAAATTGAGACCGAGGCAGCTCCTACATACTCATAAAATCATAGGTTTTTCCAACAGAAAGAACTGAAGTGGCATGTCCAAGGTCTCAACTAGTTAGCAGCAGATTTAGGTCAAGAGTCCAAGTCCTTCGACTTCTAGTCATTCTCTGTGCAATAAAATCCTTTGATAAACCGAAGTAATCACTCACTGTCTTTCAAACAGTGGGCCTGGAAGGCAAGCGAGCAGGAACTTTGAGGAAGGTAAGGAACATGTAGCCACTAGCTTTCAGTTGTGCATTTCAGGTACTTGGGTTGAGAAGTGAATTTATTTCATACCCAGAAACAGTGTAGCAAGATTTATCACACATCTCCAAGTTGATATCACTGAGACAATCAATTCAGTAGTTCACAAGTATATATTAACATAGATTTTCGAAAGGGATTTGAAAGGGATTTTTTCAAAATGTATTTTTCTCAGTTCTCAGACTATATTCACAGTCACATTTAGCTTAGTTCCAAATTACAGCTGACCCTTGAACAACACAGGGGTTGGGGGACTGATAATCTGTCTATGACTTTACAGTTGGCCCTCTGTTTCCACAGTTCGGCATCACGGATGGTGATCATGGATTCACGGATGGTGTAGAACTGTAGTCGGTATTATTGAAAAAAATGTGTTTATAAGTGGACCTATGCAGTTAAAACCCGTGTTGTCCAAGGGTCAAGGGTATTTCCTCACAAGAGAAAACAAAGATTTCTGCATAGTTGTTAATTGTTGTTTTCTGGCTTACATTGGAAAAATGGGCCTAGATGATCAGAAAATCAAAATTTTAAAAGGAGCAACCCGAGAAGGACTTAAAACATTAATTTGGCTATTTAGCTCGATCTGAGAACACAGGTATTTAAATCCTTTGTCAACTGTTAGAATTCACCAGCCAGCCTGTCTCAACCTTCCTGACTGGAGTCCCCGAGCCGTGGCCACAAACCTGCCTGTGCACGTTTGGACTAAACAGAACCCATCACTCTCTTCAGGGACAATTTCCAATACAACTGCAGTCAGGGAAAGGCACACTAACTCCACGAAGCAGACTGGGAGAATTCTCCAGGATACTAGGTCATGAGGCAGGTTTTGGACAAGAAGCGACCGATGTCCACCTTCCAGAACTTCCCTCAAATCTCCCACAGTCACTCCAGCTCAAACATGTCAAGTCATTCTAAAGATCAATAGGCACATAAAGTCCTCCCACCCGTCCCCCTTCCTTCCGGATGTCAGGTTGTTGCAGAGATTATACAGCAGTCTGGGGAAATGTATCAGTTTAGAGATACACAAACGTGGGATGTCACTAGGCCTGTCAGGACAAGGTAACTTTCCAGTATTTTCAGCAACAGGAGGTCGAAATGACAGGAACCAGACTAGCAAAGATTTTGGCATTTTGCCTTTTCAAAGATGCTCAGATGAAGAAAAAGGATAGCAATTGCAGCTGACGGACTTTAAAGACAAGAACTGATTACCTAAATAATTAAGTAAGAAAGATTAGGAAACCATCTAAGGTTCCATTTTGGGGGGAAAAAAGAGCCTTAATCCTGTCCCCCAAAGGGTAACCACCTGCTTACAACAGACCAAGGACACACATGTGCTTACAAGCATTTTCAGCCTTTCTGCCCACACCTACAAGCAATCCTGCAGTGGACAACAGGCTCTCTCTGTGGGATGAGGAGGTTAATACTAGCTGGCTCGATCCCCTACGACTCTCACTTGCAGAGGGCAACAGCACAGCCAAGAGCCATGAAGAAATTGTCAGGAGCCCCTGAGTATCAACCTGGGCAGCAGTCTGTCATCTGGCAGCAGGCAGAGCCCCTCCCCGTCCATCACTTGATGTCACCACGAATGGCACCAATGGCTGATTAATGCCAGTGCTTACAAAGACTGTTTCTGATAAGGGTTCATTGGCATCTGATCTACTTTTTTTCTTCAAGGTTGTGTCCCTGTGGCCAGGCTAGCATTCAGGATTTACTACTTCCTTTGTTTGTTTTACATGGCAGATACTTTTTGGAATGGGAACTTTAGACCATCTTTTCAAGGATCTAAAGAGTTTTTGTTTTTGTTTTTTTAACAAATCTAAGAAGCTCAAGCTAAACTTCTTTGTGTCCCTCCAGGCTTCCAAAAGTGCTGAATTTCCATTGTCAAAGAAGTTGAGGAATACTGAGTTTAAAAGATTAGCAATTGAGCTCTTCTCTATTGCAGGGCCTCTCAGAGCCTTTAATGTGTTACTATATACTGAAAATCTCCAAGAGTGGGTGAAGCTTTCCGCACTGGCAAACCTGTCTGGCTGTAGAACACCTTTTAAGGGACCTGTTGTCTCTCTAAGCACTGGTGTTCTGTGGAGTACAGATTAGAAAATGACAGCGTACAGGGCAACCTTTCCCTTCTCATTCATGCTTTTAACCAAAGTTTGCATCTTAAGTTACTATAGCAGAGACTGTTCAAAGCACGCAATATCTATTCTCCCACTGGTCTTTAGTAACAACAACCAAAAAAAATCCCAATTTTATCTGGAAGACAATGTACCCAGATCAAAAACTATATGCCCTAGATTCTTTGAAGCTAGGGGTGAATATGTAACTAAGTTCTGGTCAGTGATGTGCAAGCAGAATTATTGTGTGGGACTTTCAGAAGGGTTGCTCAAATGGAGTTGACCTATCTGACAGAAACACTCTATTGTCCTCCACCCTCCTCAATCTGGCTCTCTGGAATGCAGATGTGATTGCTGGAGCCCTGACACCATTTCTGACCCCAGATGAATTTCAGAATGAAAGCCTCAGGCTAGGTTGGCAGAACAATAAAATGATTCTAAGCCTCTGATAGCCACCATATACCACTGGTCTGTCTATATCTGGACATCTTTAGATTGAGTGAGAAATAAACTTCTATCTTCCTTAACTCTCTAATATTTAGGGTTTTCTGTTCAATACAGCTAATTCTAATTCATTTACTTTGAAGTTACTGTTCAGGTATTTTTATTTATTTATGTTTAACTACCAGTCCTTCTTTAAAGTACTCTTTTCCATCAGCCTTTGCTTTGGTAGAGGTCACAGACAGGCATTACAGTTGTTCAACAGATAGTCCTGTTCTCCTTCTGCTGGTATGTTATAAGATAGCACTTGTTCACCCCTCTTTATGTTGAGTGTGGCCACATGATTTGCTCTGGCCAATGCAATGTGAGTGGAAGTGATGTGCCACTTTCAGATGGAATATTTGATTGTTAGTGTCAAAATATATGGTGACTATGGAATCCTATGTGGACATGAAGCCTCCATTAGTCTGTATCCTTAGATAGCTGATGAATACAGTCCTGTCCTGATGGGCTCTGGACACGTGGCTGCTGCTGCTAAGTCGCTTCAGTAGTGTCCGACTCTGTGTGACCCCATAGACGGTAGCCCACGTGGCACGGTAAGAAATAAACTTGAGCTGTATGAAGTCTCTAAGATTATTATCTTAGTTATCACAGCACATCTTAGCTTGTCCTGACTGATAGAAA
Source organism: Aepyceros melampus (assembly GCA_006408695.1). NCBI lineage: Eukaryota > Metazoa > Chordata > Mammalia > Artiodactyla > Bovidae > Aepyceros > Aepyceros melampus. Next base: position 11,281 of record SJXQ01002882.1, read on the forward strand.
TGACCCAAAGATGGTGATGATGATAACCTCACTGTATAATGCTTTATGATTTCCAAAACAGTATCTTAGAAGAGTCACTTTTTACTAGGTATCTCCTACGCCTCAGACATTGCATGGGGCATTTTGCAAAAATTCTTTTATTTGGTTTCTGCATTGATCCTGTAAAGTAGATTGTTCACAAAAAAGAAAATTGAGGCTAAAAGAGTAACCTATATAAAATCAGTGTCCAGTGCTAAAACCTACATTGTTTTCCACTGTCTCCAACCCCAGAACATCTGCAGGCAGCCCTAGGAACACTGAAAACCTCACAGAGCTGATTGGCAACACAGGAACTCCTGGCACCCTTTGTTACCAAGGAGGAGGTGAGGGAACCACATTTTTTTTTAAATGGCGTTTGCTCTCTCATGTGGCTGACCACATCCTGTATGGACTAAACCATGGCATACTGGGGCTTGCAGTCCTGGTACCACGCTGAGGACGGCAGACCGCAGGTCCTCTGACTGCTCATTCAAAGGCCTTTATACTCAAAACCTGCTTTCTGAGCCACTGTTAAGGTAACCTAGCAGCTGAGAATAACTAATTGGGCAACATTCTCTGACTGCTGGCATGAGTAGTTTATAATCTTGGCATCACCGTGGCAACCTGACTGGAATGCTGGTTTATTCACACAAAGAAAAATTGGTCTCCATTCAGACCAGGACTGAATTTTGCCTCTATTCCACTTTTTCCCATTATAAGTTGCTACCAAAGGAACAATGCTTCTTTTAAGAAGACTGTTTATGGTCTCTGGAAAAACAGCATTTTCATAGTCTGGAAAAATTCAGAAAGAGGGGGGAAAGTAATATATCTTTTATTGCCAGCAGAAAAGAGATTTTATTAACACAGGCTCTATACAAACAACATTGTGGAGTAAGTGGCCACACCATTCTATGGAAATGTCAGTGCATAGCACGGGCAATGGGTTACTAACAACTAGATCACATTAAATTGATCAGGTCCCATGTCCTGGGCACCTACAATGTGCTACCATAAACCCCTCCTCCATGTCCCAGTGGCTCTCATGCCTATTCTACTCCATCATCCAACCCCAAGTTATATCTGTCCACCCCTCTCCATGCATCAGCTACAGCCAAATGCTCACCAGGCCCAGAAGATGCTCTTAAATCCTGTGTCTTTTTTCTTGCTGTCAGGAAAGCCCTTTGTTCCCATCTCTGTCTAAGTCTTATCAATCCTTTCAGGTCCATCTTAAATCATGTATCACACCTAAGGTCCTTCCATTATATGGCACTGGTGTAACCTCCACATTAAAGCTGCCTTGATTGTATCTGTCTTACTACACTATAAGTCAACTCTTCCAGGATTATCTCTGAATCTCCCAAGATGTTTACCAGTGATGCCTGGCACATCAGCAGTGTGACATGGGAGGATGAGTATCAATTTGTGTAACAACCCATCAGGGTTTTAGTGGGGCTTTGCCACATCCACTTGCATAATCTTTGAAAAATTATTAACTTCTTTGAGCCACAGTTTCTTCACCTATCAACCAGATGCTACTCAAAGTGTGGTCCACGACCAGCAGGGTCCACAGCCCCTGGTAGGGTTAAAAATGCAGAATCTTGGGCTCTGCTTAGAACTATTGAATCAGACCTAACATTTTAATGAGATCCCAGGTGTAAGTGAAGATTGATATTGCAAAAGTACTGATAAAATCCACCTTGCAGAATTATGGTGAGAATGAGGGAAAGTTTATGGAAAATACTCAGCAAGGAACATGATACCTAACAGATCCTCACTAAATGAGGAAACTATTACTAATGATAGTTCAGTTCAGTTCAGTCGCTCAGTCGTGTCCGACTCTTTGCGACCCCATGAATCGCAGCACACCAGGCCTCCCTGTCCATCACCAGCTCCCGGAGTTCACTCAGACTCAGATCCGTCGAGTCAGTGATGCCATCCAGCCACCTCATCCTCTGTCATCCCCTTCTCCTCCTGCCCCCAATCCTTCCCAGCATCAAAGTCTTTTCCAATGAATCAACTCTTCGCATGAGGTGGCCAAAGTACTGGAGCTTCAGCTTCAGCATCATTCCTTCCAAAGAAATCCCAGGGCCGATCTCCTTCAGAATGGACTGGTTGGATCTCCTTGCAGTCCAAGGGACTCTCAAGAGTCTTCTCCAACACCTCAGTTCAAAAGCATCAATTCTTCAGCGCTCAGCCTTCTTCACAGTCCAGCTCTCACATCCATACATGACTACTGGAAAAACCATAGCCTTGACTAGACGGACCTTAGTCAGCAAAGTAATGTCTCTGCTTTTCAATAGGCTATCTCGGTTGGTCATAATTTTTCTTCCAAGGAGTAGGCATCTTTTAATTTCATGGCTGCAGTCACCATCTGCAGTGATTTTGGAGCCCCAAAAAATAAAGTCTGACACTGTTTCCACTGTTTCCCCATCTATTTCCCATGAAGTGATGGGACCAGATGCCATGATCTTCGTTTTCTGAATGTTGAGCTTTAGCAACTTTTTCGCTTTCTCTTTCACTTTCGTCAAGAGGCTTTTGAGTTCCTCTTCACTTAAGAGTATACCAATGCTTAATAATTTACTAATGTACAAAAATTCCCTAATATAAAATGGAATGAAAATTGAGTTGTGTGGTGCTATGGAGGATCCATATATGATGGCATAAGCTTCCTTCAAGGAGCAAGTCTAATTAGTAAAAATAGAGAAAATGAAGAAAAATGAAAGGACTATGGTTTAGATCATAGTTCTCAATCTGATTCATCTGTTTTCTCTGACACTGAGCAAATCCACTGAAATTCTCTTCACACTTGTTTTGTTCTCCTATAAAGTTGAAATAAGAATACCATTTTACTGCCTGCCTCTCAGGGTTGTACTAAAGTTGAAATGAAACAAAAGCATTGAAGAATTTGCCAGAGCGAAGCTGGGTTGTTATCAATTAGTACTAAAATAAAACATGTCCATCACAAATTTTCTACTCCTGCGTCCACGCTCAAGGGTGGCACATTAGGGTCACTGAAAAATAATGTTTAGCCTATTCCATTTTATAGGATTTGAGGGTGAAGTTTTAATGGAAGGAATGAGGAAAGAGGTGAATGGTTTGGGGGTTGGGGTTGGTTTTCCCTGCTCAGGCAGTGAGCATGGTAAAGTAAGGGCTGAGGGTACCCACAGCTTGGAAATGCTGAGGAAGGCATGGTTACAGAGTGCCATCATAAGCCCAAGGAGAAGGAGTTCACAGCAGACCATCTCTGCTTCAGATGCCAGGAAAGACCAGTTACAGGAATCCTGAGGATTCTGGTTTGCCAGGCGGGGGACCTAAGACTGGAGGGCCCGTGAGGTCTGAGGAACAAAGAGGCAGCATTTGTTGGAATCCATTTCTCAAGAACCTGACTCACAAAACGAGATGAGATGGAGATTAGCAGCCATGTTCTAATTGGTCCAACAGGCAGAACGCAAGGGAAATCCTAAGAGCTCAGATGGATAGGAGATGGACACAAACATAGTCAAGGAAAGCTGAAAAGAAGAGGTGAGCATCAGCTGGACTTGGAGATACACACAGGATTTGTGTAAGCAGAAGGAGACTGGCAGAGGCGAGAAATTTCTTTCCCAGTGGTATTATTTTAAAAGAATATATGTTAATCGCATGTTATCACTTCTGTGAGAAATAACCCAGTTCTGGAAACATCACTCATAGGGCTGCACCTTCATTCAGCAAGCTTTAGATTATTTCTAGAAGTCTTAGGTCCATCAGCAATTTCATGAAGCAAACAGATTTCAGGCACCAAGCCCATGTGGCCAGGGCAAAGTGGCAGACACACATGGGATAACAAATATAAAATCATTACTTGTTTAACAAAATGTCATGTCTGAAGTCTTATTTATCCCAGGCAACAAAGGAACAAATATATAAATTACACTGCTGTGGTAATTTGTTTACATTCATCTCCCCCACTCATCCAGGCTCCATCTTCCCAAAAAAGCTGGGGCTGGGCTCTCTTCATATTAACCTTCTGAGTAACTTACACAGTATCCATGTCAGAGAGGGCACTTAAATTGGTTAGGTAAGTAAAAAATTTTACCGATATGACAATAAGATAGCACATAAAAGCTGTTATTTACTTTTTCTTAAAAGGGCTTCCCTGATAGCTCAGTTGGTAAAGAATCCGCTTGCAATGCAGGAGACCCCGGTTTGATTCTTGGGTCAGGAAGATCCACTGGAGAAGGGACAGGCTACCCACTTCAGTATTCTTGGGCTTCCCTGATGGCTCAGCTGGTAAAGAATCCACCTACAGTGTGGGAGACCTGGGTTTGATCTCTGGGTTGGGAAGATGCAGGAGACTTGGGTTTGATTTCTGGTTGGGAAGATCCCCTGGAGAAGGGAAAGGCTACCCACTCCAGTATTCTGGCCTGGAGAATTCTATGGATTGTATAGTCCATGGGTCGCAAAGAGTCAGACATGACTGAGCAACTTTCACTTTCTTTAAAACTCAAGATTAAAAAAACTAAGATCATGGCATCCAGTCCATTCACTTCATGGCAAATAGGACAGGAAAAAATGGAACTGATTTTATTTTCTTAGACTCCAAAATCACTGCGGACAGTGACTGCAGCCATGAAATTAAAAGAAAGCTATGACAAACCTAGACAATATATTAAATAGCAGAGACATCACTTTGTTGACAAAGGTCCGTACAGTCAAAGCTATATATTTTCCAGTAGTCATATACGGATGTAAGAGTTGGACCATAAAGAAAGCTTTGTGCTGAAGAACTGAGGCTTTTGAATTGTGGTGCTAGAGAAGACTTTTGAGAGTCTCTTGGACAGCAAGGAGATCAAACCAGTCAATCCTAAAGGAAATCAACCCTGAATACTCACTGGAAGGACTGATGCTGAAACTGAAGCTCCAATACTGTGGTCATCTGATGCAAAGAGGTGGAAAAAACCGTCATGCTAGGGAAGATCAAGGGCAGAAGAAGAAGGGGATGGAAAAGGATGAGATGGTTAGATAGCATCACCGACTCAATAGATATGAATTTGAGCAAACTCTGGAAGATAATGGAGGACAGAGGAGCCTGGTGTGCTGCAGTCTATGGGATTGCAAAGAATTGGGCACAACTTGGTGATTGAATAGCAAAAAAATTTACTTTTTCATTGGTGGAATCAAGAGTAAATAAGGCAAGCTTTATATATCTTAAGATAAGGATATATATTCCTCAAGAGTACACAGCTGGGCACCAGAGAATTTGTGAATCCACGCTTAAATACCCTGTATCTTTCTGGAAAGCCACCTTTTCTTGAGGACCTAAGAATTTAATATATTAAATTAAGCATGGATAAGTTTGAAGAAAGCTGAGCGCCGAAGAATTGATGCTTTTGAACTGTGGTGTTGGAGAAGACTCTTGAGAGTCCCTTGGACTGCAAGGAGATCCAGCCAGTCCATTCTGAAGGAGATCAGCCCTAGGATTTCTTTGGAAGGAATGACGCTAAAGCTGAAACTCCAGTACTTTGGCCACCTCATGTGAAGAGTTAACTCATTGGAAAAGACTCTGATGCTGGGAGGGATTGGGGCCAGGAGGAGAAGAGACGACAGAGGATGAGATGGCTGGATGGCATCACCAACTCGATGGACGTGAGTCTGAGTGAACTCCGGGAGGTGGTGATGGACAGGGAGGCCTGGCGTACTGCAATTCATGGGGTCGCAAAGAGTAGGACACGACTGAGCGACTGAACTGAACTGAAGTTCATGTCTATGTTCAAAGTAAAGCCTCTAGTAAATTCCAGGTTTCCTGAAGAGAGAGTCCCATCAGTATCTACCAGTACCCTACCAGTATCTCTAGTGACTCAAATTTACTCTCTTTCACTTACAGGGATGTTTTGGTAAAAACAGTCAGAGGTGTACCATTCACCTATACCACCCATACCCCTAAATTTCTAATAGAGAAAATGCCCTTTATTTCACCTCTATTCATTCAGAACCTGCAATTACTTAAGTTAGGGTAATTTAATTTTCTATTGCTCATAAGGAATAGGTTTTAAGAAAGTAATACATCTTTAAAATAATAAAAGGAATACTTCATTTTAAAAAACACATTGCAGTCAAGTGCCATTCACATCTGATCACGGACTAATTACAACCAGACATCTCCACCACAGCTAGCAATCCATGACCTGTGTTAAGACTGCCATTCTAGTACTTCTCAGGTGTCATCTAAACTTAAAAGGGATTAAGACTCTACAGATTATTGTCTTACTTTTCACCAATATAAAAATGCCCCCTGCTTCTCCCCCTATTCTTTGGATCACTGAAGGTTTCTGAGAGGCAAATAGAATGATTTTAGTTCTCAAATAAAGAGATGGTCATGCTGGTGCTTATTAAATGGGCTAAACATTTTTGTTCTATACACTTTTCAGTATGTTTCACAATCAAAAGGCTTAAAAAATTTAATCAAGAAGGCAGATTCAGTTCCAAAGAATGAGGAAATAGATACAAGCAACCATCCAACAATTAAATTATCAGTTCTCTGTCTCAACAGTGCTTCAGAGATCCGTAAACTCAGGCTAACTAAAACCCAATAGGTAAGCATCTTTTGTTGCAATGCAGAATTCTCACCCCAACTACTGAATTCCGCTCAGTAGCTAACCATACCATACAGCACAATGCTAAGCATTTAATATTTACAGATAAAGTGCCTACTTCATTAGCATACTGTTTGCCAGTATCTAAAATGAGCCTATGGTTACATCCTCATGACCTGATAGCAGCTCCCACACTTGTTCCAAATCTTTCCAGGGATAGTTCTTCCAAGCCTCCCTGACATGCACCTTTCTCAGCCACTGAGTTCAAATGCTTTTTGAGACAAGAATCTTGGGAAATATGTGGCTGGAGATGTTTCCAGAAAGAAACAGAATTTGGTGCAGTTGATTACTATGTCACACAATAAATTTAAAATAACACCTGAAAAATCTACACATGATTAAACTTTCTGTCTTGAGTGGAACCATTTCATTCATCTCATACCAAAGCCACTGTGGGCTTCTCAGGTGGTGCTAGTGGTAAAGAGCTCACCTGACAGTGCAGGAGACACAGGAGACATGGGTTCAATCCCTGGGTGGGGAAGATCCCCTGGAGGAGGGTGTGGCAACCCACTCCAGCATTCCTGCCTGGAGAATCCTATTGACAGAGGAGCCTAGCAGGCTATAGTCCATAGGGTCGCAGAGAGGTGGACATGACTGAAGCTGCTGAGCACACAAGCACAGCCACTGCAGGACTGAAAGCTCCCAGCCACTAAGACTGAGGCATGTGAAGCTCACTCCAGACCTGGCAAGAAGACACTGGTTCTTGCACTAGTTGCATCTTCTAGGTGCAAGTGAAATAATGTTAAGTTCACAATGGGAGAAATGAACAATTAAACTGGCTCATTAGTTCAGAGCTTGAACTCCAGAAGAAAAGCAATAGCTGTAATATCATTATTCATCAGGAGTCATGGCAGAAGAGTAGGGGATAGGACAGACCTCTGCAAAGTAAAAAAGGTTCCTAATCGTGAACTACATGAGTATTCCGTATGTTTAGTTACTACAACCCTCTCCAGGAATAAAACAACATAAATAAACAGCCTACAAGCATTTGGTCATTTCTATAAGCCCTAAAGTACTCAATGGAAATATACACCAGGGTGGAGCTGGCAAGCCTGCCCTTAGCTTCCATCTCTTAGTATCATCTCATCCCTCCTGACCACAAGGACAGGTTTTCGTGTTCTTCTTGTACAGTTACAGCTTGGCTTGCTGGCGAAGGCCAGAAGATCTCACTTTACCAAACAACCCCTGCGGAAAAGCCTGGTTTAGAGCCTCATCTTTGTAACGCAGGACTTGCCACTGACACACATTACTTACTAGAGACACTATCCTCTTGAAAATGTTGGGGCTCTAAGACATAATATGAAGCACACTCAAGAATGTAATTTACATACATTTAGAATTAGGTATAAAAAGGTGGAAAGAGTACTTCCGTTGTAGAAAGTGTTTCAGTTCCAATTTTAGGCCCAGCTACTTGCTAGCCATGCGAATTTCAGCAAGCTATTTTATTTTGTTGAGTTTCCTAAATTTCTCGGGAAGAAAGTGTGTCTACCACTGAAGATACTTCTTTCCCTACCGCTTCTGCACACACACAAACACACACACATACCACTCCCCTTGCTCTAACCACCTTCAATTAGTCTGTTCACAAGTATCTTCCTCACCAGCTGGTTTCCACCCTCAAATCAGCTTAAGCATCATGTCCGCCAAGTCCTCCCTAAAACCCACATCCTTTCCCCAGCAGAGCTTAGTTGCTCCTCCTCTCTGTTCTCACTGTATTTGTTCTAGAAAATGACTGCAGCACCTGCCATGTACTGTAATTATGTGCTCAAGTGTCTGACTCCCCCTTCTAAACTGTGAGTGAGCAACTTGAAATAGTTCTGAGTCATACTAGTATCTCTAATTTTCAACAGTGTCAAACTCGCAAGCAGCTCCTCAGTAAGTGTTGAATGAGTGAATGAATGAATGAATGTGTTCATTTATTGAGCACTTACCTATGTGCTAAAGGCACTTACATGTTTTATCTGTAACCCTGGCAAGAACTCTCCAAGGTAGACATGAGTATTTCAGTTTTACAGGTGAGAACACTGAGGCCACAACAGAGAAAACAAGCAATTAAAGTCAGGTCTGGACTGACCTACAACCTGCCCACAAGAAATCTAGCAGACACCTAACACTTCTTAGGGCCTCAAAAAGTGGCATTTTCCTTTCTTCTGCCTAAACAACAATAAGAGTGTGACTGCTGTCCTGGAAGTAAGTATCAGAATCTAAGTTCACTTATATTGGTCAACACTTAGCTTGGAAAATGTGAAACAAAAAGCACCTTTCAACAAAGTCTGCATCAGGGCTCATGAACATTTTTTCAATCGCACATTAATCATTCCCCAATATTTTCGAAGTGCCTGCTCTACACCAGCGCTGTGCTGCACGCTGGGGAGCCACAGGTGAAAAGTCACAGGCCCAGTCTTCCAGGGGCGGACACTTGGAGGTGCCAGCATTCGTGGAGAACCAGCGATGGGAATGTCTGAGTGCCTCCGAGCACATATTCTTAATCAGCAGATGTAGAACACCCATTACGTCTGCTATTAGGAGATCTATGAACCATTTAATGGAACCCTGGGCAGCCTGCTCTGCGCCACGTATGTGGCCACAGAAGATTCTTTTCAGAGGATAATGTTCACGCTACAATTGAAGAGCAGCCCACATGTGGACTCCTACCTCCCGGGATCCTGAAATGAGTCCTCAGAGAGATGCTCAGGGTTTCTAGTGAAATGGCAATATGACTGCCACTCAGCAAACCAGTGAGTATCAAGACATCAAAGTATCCATCACTGAGGCTCTATCACACATGTCCCGCCAGCCCCTCCTGGAGGAGCCCTTCATTTGCGTCAACTCATTATGTCCATCTTGAGACTGGCAACCTGGTATGCCTCTGCTCACAACCCCAAAAGGCACCATTCACTTAGCATTCTACATGAATGGCACCCCCAAAGCGCACCTCAACAGAACAGGAATACATCGTGAATGGTGGGCAACAGAAGAGGTCCTCATTACCAAGGGAATTAAGGCTTCCACACACCTTCAGTGGCCAAGCCTTGAAAATGCAAATCCAACTTTCAGGCAACATTTGAGAAGCTCACTGTCCCTTTCTGCCACTGACCAAGCAAAGTCTGATGACCAGATGCCTCTTCCTGCCTCAAAGTGCACACAGTCAGCCACATATAAGAGGCCCTGGAACCTCCCTGGGGGTCCAATGGCTAAGATTCCTCTCTCCCAGCGCAGGGGGCCCAGTGTCGATCCCTGGTGGAAGAACTAGATCCCACACGCCACAACTAAAGATCCCGAATACCCCCAATGAAGATTGAAGAGCCCAGGTGCTGCTGCAATTAAGACCTGGCACAGCCAAATAAATATTTTTATACAAAAAAATGCCCTAAGTAACTAGTCTTGGCACTTTAATTAAAATGCCACCCAACTGAATATACTCTTGTCGGATCCTGACTTGCTGTTAACTCTATGTAAATAATTGCCACAACATCTCTGAAAGCAACACAAGTAAGATTGAAAGTGGCTAATAGTAATGGCACAAGAGTGCAGCCTCATCGTATGCTTTTTGTCACAGTGACCACGTCTGATCTCCCTGCTAGGCCTTCAGTTCTCATCATCATTTCCTTGTGGACTAAGCAATTATGTTTTACACACCCCTCTGAAGAGCCCTTATTTCACAGGGTCTCTCAAAGAGTCACTCAATTAATAGAATTAAAGGTCTTAGGTTTACAGAAGCTGCCAACACACTGTCACACTGCACTTGGCCTTTGCTTCCAAGGAAACACATGATACTGGCTGATGCTGGAGACCCCATCTCTTTCAGGTGAATGTCCAAAACTATCAACCTGCTTCCCCCTGCTAGCTGAGTGGTGGTGGTTTAGTAGCTAAGTCGTGTCCAACTCTTGCAACCCCATGGACTGTAGGCTGCCCAGTTCCACTGTCCATGGGATTCTCTTGGCAAGAATACTGGAGTGGGTTGCCATTTCCTTATGCAAGGGATCTTACCAACCCAGGGATCGAACTCAGGTCTCCTGCATTGTAGACAGATTCTTTACCCACTGAACTATAAGAAGATACACGTTAATCTAATACCCACCCTTCATGAGATGAATATACTAGCTTGTGGCTTGTGAGGGGGTTCAGAACATGCTACCCCAAAATATACCACTTTGATATAAGGATTCTTTTGAGCATGAAGACAACTGAAGAAGTGCACATGAGCACATAGGTGTATGCACACACACACACACACACACACACTACCCTCTCTGTTCTCCCAGAAAGGGCAGAGTGATTCTTACTAATCCCCAGAGACAATTCTAGATGTTTATAACCCAGAGATGGCACCACAAGAATCTACATAACAAAGCTAACAGGTCCTTTGTCTTCCACTTGTTGCCCAGTATAATTACCTTCCCACAGTTTACAGCTCTTGGAAGCCTAATACCTGTTTTCTTTTGCCTTTTCTCTTCCATATAGATGCATTGCTTTCTTGTTAATAAGCTGTATAAACCCAAGTTCTAACCACTTTTTTGAGTTATTCATCACTGAGTTCTTCCTTGTGTATGGATGAGTACATGTTAAAAATAATAAACTCCATTTTTGTTCATCTGTCTTTTGCCAATCTAATTTGTAGGGCCTCCACCAATAGACCTAAGATGGGTAGAGGAAACACTATATTCTTCCCTAGTGGCTCAGATGGTAAAGAATCTGCCTGCAATGTGGGAGAGCCGGGTTCAATCCCCAGGTCAGGAAGATCCCCTGGAGAAGGAAATGGCTACCTACTCCAGTACTCTTGCCTGGGAAATCTAACAGACAGAGGAGCCTGGCGGGCTACAGTCCACAGGTTTACAGAGAGTCAGACACAACTGAGCAACTAACACACACACACACACGCACACACACACTTTAATTAAAATGCCACCCAACTGAATATACTCTTGTTGGATCCCAACTCGCTGTTAACATACACACACAGATTATATATTCTATAAACAACTCTTAACCTGTGCCCATTAAAGCCTGTGAACCTCCAGATACTAGATCCCATGTTTTATGCACGTCCATTTTTTTAAGGAAGAAAATCCAAATATTGATCATTTGCAAGGGCTCTAATAACCAGGATCTCAGTTGACCCTTCTACATGAGCTGGGCTGGTGTACACTCACCTCCATGTCATATGAGAAGAACAAACTCTGAGCTGTTGCTAGCCTGAGTCAGCTAAGAATAGGTCAGGACCCACCCCGCTTCCCACCCACCTCCCACCCTGCTCCTTATCCACAGCTTTCTACAGGATGCAGCCACATCTCTAAGACTTATCTCACTCAGATCACCTGGCTGAGATGACTCACTCTCATCTAGACTCTAAGTCCTAAGGACAGAAACAAATAATCCTTATCTGTCTCGCATTATCTACATGAGTATCCGTATGTCTGTGTGTATTAGGGGGTGGGGTGTTTGTATGTAACAGTAACCATGATTAGCCAATTTAAGGAAAGCATCCTCCATTTCATAAATATCTGCTTCTGTTTTCTGTTATAAGACACTTATAGGACAATTTTTTACTGTCTGTATATAAAGCCACAAGATGTGGAGGGATGAGACTTTGACAAACTTTAGCAGATACCAAGAAAAATCTGATAGATGACTGAGAGAAAAGAACTTCAAGGTCTGGAAGTTCTGAACACTTTATACCTGCTAAAGATTAACTGAGTGAAATTCTAACAAAGTAAGAGTTCAAAATATTCCTTCAAGTCTTCACAAAATCAACTAATTCATTACAAAAAATGGTAAACAACTAACCAGGGTAGTTGTGTTTGGTCTTACCAAAAAAACCACAAGACCATAAGGTTTGCCTCCAGCCCCCAGTACAGACTACGGTGGGAGAGGGAACAGACTCAAGAGCCGAAGCACCTGCAGACTACCTCCCCTCATAACAGCTTCCAGATGCCTCTTTGGCAGATTCATGTCAGTGTATGGCAAAACCAATACAGTATTGTAAAGTAAAAAAATAAATAAAAAATAAAGAGCAAAAAATTTAAAAACTAAGATAAATATAAGTTTTTTCCTTTTAATTTTATTTATATTGCAGTATAGTTGATTTACAATGTGTGCAGTTTCAGGTGTATAGCAAAGTGATTCAGTTACATAAATAAATACACATACATATATATTATTCTTTTTCAGATTCTTTCCCCAGGCAGGTTTTTACAGAATATAGAGCTCCCTGTGCTATACAGTAGGTCCTAGTTGGTAGGAGCTTACTATATAGTAGTTTGTATATGTTAATCCCAAACTTCTAAATTATTCCTCCCCCATCCCTTTTCCCCTTTGGTAACCATAATTTCTTTTCTAAGTCTGTAAGTCTGTTTCTGTTTTGTAATGTTTTCACATTCCACAGATAAGTGATATCACATGATATTTGTCTTTCTCTGTCTGACCTACTTCTCTTAGTATAATCTCCAGATTCAGCCATGGTATTATAAATGGCATTCTTTCTTTTTTTTTGTTATGGCTAAGTAATACACCATTGTGTGTGTGTGTGTGTGTGTGTGTGTGTGTGCTCGCATACATACAGAAACTGTATCCACTTCTCAATAAACAGTATCCTGGCCATACAAAAAAATTTTATTGCTAAACTCGAAAAAATATTTTAAACAAAAGATGATGTGAGACAAATATTAAGTTACACTTCAAACTCCACTGGTGAAATATCAGAATGACGTACAGAAGATTTTGGAAAATACCAAACTCAGTCAATAAAAGGATTGCTGCTGGCTGCATATCTATGCACAAAACAATTCTTAGTGACTGGGAAGCTGAGTTTTAAGCATTTTATTTGTTTATTTATTTAAATTTATCTTTTAATTGGAAGAAAATTGCTTTACAATGTTGTGCTGGTTTCTGTCATATGACAACACAAATCAGCCATAATTATACATAGCAAAGAAGCTTACTTATAGGTATTTCTATTGTGTTTTAGCTAAACTGGTTGGGACTATGGAGTTAACATGTAGCATATTATTGTTTTTCCTCATTTTTTTAAGAAAGGGAATTGTGTCCCAGGTAGTTTTTCAACAGAATGTCTGGTTTTCAGGAAATATTAATGCTTGTATCCATCACATAAGGCAGAAAATATTAAGGAGCAGGAAAAAGTACCCACTAACCCATGGAAGTTCAGAGGAAGGAGAAATTCCTCCAGTAGGCAAGAAACAAGCAATATTTTTGTTTAGGGGCCTGAATTTGAGCCCAGATCCTGAATTTGAAAAGCAGCATCTGGACAAATGCAAATGGCAGGAGTCCTCCAGCAAGACTAAAAATTGGGAAGGTTTAAGGCAGGAGTGGATGAAGAACACCAGAAGGGACCTGGTGGAGAGCTGGGCATTTAATGCAAGTTCTAGTCACAATATCCAAACTGATGGCTGTGAGCAAAGGGAAGAGAGGGCTGGAATAAGCAAGACCGGAGGAAAGGTAGTGACAGAAATGCCCACAAAAGGTTCACGGGATTCCACCTAAGGGAAAGGCATATTAACATATTCACGTGCAGCATTTTCAGTATATGAAAACAATATATTCTTGATCTGCCCAAAGACAGTCAACAGTGATTCTAACTCCTTGTTAAAACAGTTATGATCTTTTAAATGCATTCTTTATAGTCCCCTAAGAGAGGAAACTTTCAATCATTTTACTGGGCACAAGAATAGCCATCCTAGTCTGTCCCAAAGAAAGAGGTTCTACAACCATTCCTGCCTTCTTGTCCAATAAAAACAGCGTCCGCCCACCTTCTACACAGTGTGGCATGCCTATATAAGCCAAAGTTCCGGGAACCATTGTAAAACGGCCACCTTATCAGTATATCTAACGGCAGACAGCACTTTCCACCACCTCCCTCACCCCTCTCCCAGCTCACTGACTGTTCTCGGGTTGCACAAGTACAAACACATGGAGAATGTGAAGAATGCATCCAAGTTTGGCAGCCTGGCCGCATTCTGCCTGGAGAAGTACCCCCAAATGGTGCAAACTGAAGCAAAACAGCCACAGAAGCAAAATGCAACCTCGAGGTCAGTGCGGACCCAGCTGCCCTTGTCTCTTAAGACATTCCTGGCTGAAATCCCACTGAGCAAATGTGGGGGAAGAGCTGACGAGATGGACTGAGGATAGGAAAGACCCAGCTGCAGCCAGAGAACAATCGCCAAAAAACATAAGCTAAGCATCCAAACAGCAATTTCCTTCCAGGAGTGCCCCCCCCTCCCCCCGAGGGCAGACCTGTAAATTATCCCTGGGGATTTCTTATCAATCATGCCAGGACCTTATCCCTGATATTTAAACCCCACCTGTTTAACCATATGATGTTCCCCTAGGGGGACAACTGTAGGTCCACAAACACAACTTCCATTATTTGATCTGAAATCTAAATGGAATAATGTCACCCTCACAGAGCATTTCCTCATTCAGCCAATTCTGAAATCTTTTTTTTTTTAAATATTCTGTCAAGAGTGATCGCTACACTCACAAAAGGACAAGTGTTCAAGGAAAAGAATCAGTCATTCGTTTCATAATTTTAATGTGTCAACTAATGTGTCAAATGTAGTGTTCATTTCTCAGGTATTTTATTTTATTCCAAGTCTACACAGGACATTGATAGAAGAAAATCATTCATACATTCTCTGACAAATATATATTATGTATTTAAAATGGTCTTTCATTAATTCTAAAATATACTTTTTTCACATTTTATCATCTCTGGAATTGAAACACAGCTGGAAATTAAGATACTGGTTTTCTTCTTTTAGTACATAAAACAGCATCTGACAATCAATTATACAAACCACACAGGAACTGTGTAATATTTCTCAACTGAATAAAACCATCTTTCACCTTGAATTTGTTCTTCCCTCTTCAATGCATCCCTGGATACTGCCATCAGAACCATCACTCTGCTCGTGTGACCCTTCCCCTGACTTAAATGAGTCAGTTCAGTTCAGTCGCGCAGTCGTGTCCGACTCTTTGCGACCCCATGAATCGCAGCACGCCAGGCCTCCCTGTCCATCACCAACTCCCGGAGTTCACTCAGACTCACGTCCATTGAGTCTGTGATGCCATCCAGCCATCTCATCCTCGGTCGTCCCCTTCTCCTCCTGCCCCCAATCCCTCCCAGCATCAGGGTCTTTTCCAATGAGTAACTCTTCGCATAAGGTGGCCAAAGTACTGGAGCTTCAGTTTTAGTATCATTCCTTCCAAAGAAATCCCAGGGTTGATCTCCCTCAGAATGGACTGGTTGGATCTCCTTGCAGTCCAAGGGACTCTCAAGAGTCTTCTCCAACACCACAGTTCAAAAGCATCAATTCTTCGGCGCTCAGCCTTCTTCACAGTCCAACTCTCACATCCATACATGACCACAGGAAAAACCATAGCCTTGACTAGACGGACCTTAGTCGGCAAAGTAATGTCTCTGCTTTTGAATATACTATCTAGGTTGGTCATAACTTTTCTTCCAAGGAGTAAGTGCCTTTTAATTTCATGGCTGCAGTCACCATCTGCAGTGATTTTGGAACCCAAAAAAACAAAGTCTGACACTGTTTCTACTGTTTCCCCATCTATTTCCCATGAAGTGATGGGGCCAGATGCCATGATCTTCGTTTTCTGAATGTTGAGCTTTATAAGCCAACTTTTTCACTCTCCTCTCTCACTTTCAACAAGAGGCTTTTTAGCTCCTCTTCACTTTCTGCCATAAGGGTGGTGTCATCTGCATATCTGAGGTTATTGATATTTCTCCCAGCAATCTTGATTCCAGCATGTGTTTCTTCCAGTCCAGCGTTTCTCATGATGTACTCTGCATATAAGTTAAATAAGCAGGGTGACAATATACATGAGTATATTGTAATATAAATATAAATGAGTCAGTGATTCCCTTTACCTATGGATAAGGAATGAGTAAGAGGCCCCCATGACATGCCCAGAGCTACTTTCTCAGCCTCCTCTCCTCTTGCGTGTGTGTGCTCAGTTGCTCGTCGTGTCAGGCTCTTTGTGGCCCCATGGACTACGGCCCACCAGGCTCCTGTGTCCATGGGATTTTCCAGGCAAGAATACTGGAGTGGGTTGCCATTTCCTGCACCAAGGGATCCTCCCAACTCAGGCATGGAACCCAAGTTTCCTAAATTGGTGGGCGGATTCTTTGCCACTAGCACCACCTGGGAAGTCCATTCCTCTTGCCTCCTGCCAAACTGTGAACATTCTCCTCAATGCACCAAATGTGTTTCAATTCCACATAACTTTCAGCAATCAGCTCAAGTCTTAACTCCCTAAAATCTCTCCTTCTGAAACCTCCCCATCCCCAAAGATAAAATAAATGTCCATCTTCCCATGTCCCACAATCTCCTTGCTTTATTATAACCTCATCACACCATAATTTGGAGTTCTTTTTCTGTATCTTCTAAGACCATGATTTCTGTGAAGGCAAAGGCTGCATTGTGCATGCTTCTGATACAAAGCCCTTGAAATGCTGCCCAGTATGGAGCTGAGATCAAAACAAAACTAGTGAAAGGATAGATGAGCAAACCCCATGACATTCTTTCTCTTCCTCAGTTCACAAGGTGACTCACAATTTCACAAAGTTCATGACTTTCCAGGTCATCAGCAATCAGATAGGATTTCACAGCTTCTTGGTTACTCTTAAAGTCCCAGGTCCCTCTCATTTGAAAAGTAAAAATTTTAGACTGATGATCTCTAAGTTCTTTTCCAATCTATAACTCTGCTATTTGCTCTCCAGTGAAAGCTGCCTGCTATTCTAATATCTGGCTCAACTTTCCAGTATGAAATACTCTTTGGAAAATGGATTCAGGGACTGGCAAAAAAAGCCTTGTGCTCAAAACTTTCAAGACTGTATGTTGGGGACAGAGGGCATATGTAAAAGTCCAGGAGAGATTTGTCATTTGAGAATAAAATATTCAGCATAATTTTATATCTAGAGAACAAATATTCTCCTTTTTCAATACAACTAAAGAATATAAGATTTGACAAAGCAATCTTGGCAACTGGAGAAAGAAATACGACAGTGATTCTCAACTGTAGGAAGAGCATGATAATTTCAGAAAGTGGAGCAGGGGTTTTAGAAGCTCAAGGAACACTGGTCTAGTGAAAGTTAACATAGCATAGTCATTAAGAGCACAGACTCTCAAAATTTCAAATCCACCTCCTACTAACCAGTTCTGTGATTCTTAACACTTACTTAATGGCCCCCAGCCTAGTTTTGACTTCAGTAAAATAGGGATTAGCGTACACATCTCATAGGGTCATTTTAGGAATTAAAGATTGCATATAAAGCTCCTCTAACAGTGCCTGGCATTTAATAGGTCTCTAATAAATGATCTCAATCATTGCAACTAGCGTTACTAATATCTCCTTCTGCAATCACAGAGATCCCATTACATGCTCTATTACATTGCACAGGACACTGGAGATGCACAAAGCCACTCAAGAAATCAGAAAATGGTGGTGGTGATGATGGCAATGATGATGATGGCAGCTGGATGAAGAAGTAAACATGGAATGATGTTTCTTTTTTCTTTTTACTTATACATTGAAAAGAGATCTTTTCTATGGTCTACCAACTTTTTTGCATCACAGATTTTTTTTTTAATTTAGGAAATATAGATGCCAGGAGTGCGTACAACCTCCGAGTATAGTTTAAATAAAGACTATAATAAACTGAACACAATTAACATCCACTAAGGAAACAGTATATGACCACTCTCTGAAATCACTTGGATGCTCCTCAAGGTACCCTCCTCCCATTTCCCACAGTCACTGCTACCTGGAATTTTATCTTTCTTATCATTTCTTGCCTTTCTTTTTAAAAAAATAGTTTTCTTCAAATGTAATTCACAAACATACAATCACCCATTCAAGCGTATAATTCAGTGTGTTTAATCGCTCAGTCATGTCTGAGTCTGTGCAACGCCATGGACTGTAGCCCACCAGGCTCCTCTGTCCAAGGGGATTCTCCAGGCAAGAATTCTAGAATGGGCTGCCATGCCTTCCTCCAGGGTATTTTCCCAACCCAGGGAACGCACCCAGGTCTCCCACATTGCAGGCAGATTCTTTACCTACTGAGCCACCAGGGAAGCCCAAGAATATTGGAGTGGATAGCCTATCCCTTCTCCAGGGGAACTTCCTGACCCAGGAATCAAACTGGAGTCTTCTGCATTGCAGGTGGATTCTTTACCAGGTGAGCTATCAGGGAAGCAGTTTTAGTATAACCACAGATGTGTGCAGCCATCACTAGAGAAACCCCATGACCTCTAGCTGTCCCCCCTCTCCCTTCACCTCTCTACCCTCAGCCCTAAGTAAGCACTCACCTGCTTTCTGTCTCTGTAGACATTCCTGTCCTGGATGTCTTACATGAAAAAAATCACCTAATATGCAACCTCTTGTGACTGGTTTCTTTCACTTAGCATAATGTTTTCAAGGTCCATCCACGGAGTAGCCTGCATCAGTATTTCACTCCTTTTATAGCCAAATAACATTCCATTTTATGAAAATGCCAAATCTTGTTTATCCATTTGTCAGCTCATGAACATTTGAGTTATTTCCACCTATTGGCTATTAAGGATAATACCATAATGATTTGTGTGGACATGTGTTTTCATTTCTCTTGGTACTATACCCAGGAGTGGAATTGCTCAGTCACAGGGTAACTCTATTTAACCTTTTGGGGAACTGGGTTCACTATCTTTTATACTGATTCCCAGAAGACAGAAAGATAAAAGTATATTGACTTTATACAGTCCATGACTTTATAAAAGTATAATATATAAAGTATAATGACTTATGGGGCTAAATCAACCTATTCAACCAAAGGTAGATACTCAATGCCAGTGGCAAGCCTTCATCAACCTTATACATAGTAACATATCAATTGTTCATATACGTGTAGATGGCAATCTTAAAGTTTCCTAACTGCTAAAGATAGACAGTATCAAGAAGACAACTGAATTTAATAGAATCAAGACATCACCACTTTCTAGTCATTCTTGGATCACTTTTTGGACTCTCAAAACATCATTTTAAAAGCATTCTTCTTTTAGACCGGTCCACAGTTTTTGTAATTTTAACAATATGACCATTAAATGTGTAATATAAAAATGGACCAATATTAAAGACCTATAGAAACAGCAACCCATTAAGTATGGTCTATTTTTACAGACTTACTTTCCAACAAGTATGTTTATAAAAATTAAGATAAATCTACATCCCTCCAGGAGTCTATATGCCAGGAATGTGCTGACATTGTACAGTATCAGGAAGTATATCTGATATGTATATGGTGATCAGAAAGTGGGCAAGGGGGTGGCAGGAGACAGATTAAAGTGCAGAAGCCCCATCTCAGGGCCCCTGAGACACGGCATCTGGAAAATCTATTCACATCCTCAACAATCAGTACGGATCTGATGTGCCAGTCTCTAAAGGCTTCAATACAAGAGTGCTAAGGGCATCTGTCTTAGATTTTCACACTGAATGCCTGCCTTGTTTCGCACGGTCTGCCGCACACCGCTTCTGTGAGTCATGGCCAGATTGACGGAGAGAGAGAGGTGACGGACCAAGGAGTACATTCCTCACCCCTATGCTGCCTCTGTTGAGGGGGTTAAAAAAGCTGACCAATACAGAAATGCCTCTGAATTTTACTGTGATATTTCTGAGTGTCTCAGACTCAGGTTGTACCACTGCTCAGAACGATGTGGGATGGGTCCCACACACTGAGGATTCTAAATACCCAATGACGACTGGCAGGAAAATATGCTGACTGCTCAGCTACTCATGTGAACTCTACACTAATCTTGAAGCGCAATTAGATAAGAACAGGAGAAATAAAATGAAATTCCTCCACATGGTAACAACTGAAGTTGCAAAATGACAACTTATGAAAAATTATATTTACATTTGTAAACAGGGATATCACTATAATACATTTACACTTATAGAAAATACATATACAAAGACTTGTATAATTTCCTAAAATCCAAATTTATTGATGATCCATATGCACTAGACAACTAGTACGTGGAGTTTGTCAACTGAAACTATTTCTTTGACACAACATAAGCACAATATTTTCCTTTTCTGCTTTGTTTGATGGCCTACATTCACAATATCTACAAAACAAAAATACAGTAAAGCAAAGAGCTATCTAATATCCCTTTAGGAATCTTAAAATCTTTTTTTTCTTAGCTTCACTGCTGAGGAATTCTTAGACCTCGGATATGAAGTGAGATGTAATAAATAGGAAATGCTGAAAAAGAAAATACAGTGGTGAGATGCTGAGGTTTAATTTATGTTGGTCAAAACACAGTTTTCCCATGTACTGATTCTTTTCACACCAGTCACAGTAAACAGCGCAGAACTTTTAAAATAACTGATGCTTTACTATTAACGCTTTCAAATCAATCCTCCTTAGACTGTCACCTTTTGCCAGCTCAAAACAGACTTCACAACTGCAAGTTTCCACTGTGTAGTTCCAACATGGCAATATTTTCGCCAAAGAAGTGTGAAACAGGTCAGTGTACAGAGCTAACAGCATCAAGTTGTTATTGGGAGAAAGAAAGCATATTGCAGAATTGCTAAGATAGCAAAAGAGTGTGCCAACTGATAGCCAACTCGAGGACCCGTATCTTCTATCTCCACAGTGGCCTGTAACAGAGGAACATCCTGAAATAGAAGACAAAGGAATCCAAACTCCTCCTTGTAGGGCCCACACAGCCCTTCACAATCTGTCCCCAGCCCAACTTCTTGGTCCATCCCCCACCATCCTTCTATGTGTCCAAGTCATGTTGCTTAAGCTTTTTCACATGATGCATTGCGGGAAATGGGTGAAAACTGCTCAGGACCTACGGGCTTGGCCCTGGGACTGACAGGGTCACTGTCTGTGCAGACCTGTTGCCACGTGTAGCACAGAAGTTTGGGAAGTTCTGCTGAGATGCCACCTATGGGGATGCTCATGGTTCCCCTGACTTATCAAGTCACCATCACAATTCCACGGTTTGGAACATGCACCTCCCTCCCTTTGGAACAGCTTTCCCTCACTGCAAAAATAAATGTTTCTCATTCTTCAAGATTCAGTTCAGACATCCCTTTTGCACTCCAGGCCCTTCCTGGTTTTCTGGCCCATGCATACCTGCTAAGTTGCTTCAGTCATGTTCCACTCTTTGTGACCCTATGGACTTTAGTCCACCAGGCTCCTCTGTCATGGGATTTTCTAGGCAGGAATACTGGAGTGGGTTGCCATGCCTTCCTCCAGGGGATCTTCTCAATCTAGGATCAAACTCATGTCTCCTGCATTGCAGGTGGGTTCTTTACCACTAGCTCCACCTTTGCCTACAAATTGGAGACCTTTCTGTGTTCTCATAGTGATTCTTACCCACAATAAGCCTTTCTTTGTCTGTCCCTGCAGTGCAAATCAGCCCCTTGAGGGCTTACTTACTTTTGTATCTCTGGAGGTAAGCACATTCCCTGACAAACAGTAGGTGCTCCACTGATCTTTGAAATAACTGAGAACTCACCCAGAGCATGCAAAGAATAGAGAAAATTCAGACCCAGTCTCTAGCAAATAGGGATTTACTCTGAAGAATATGTATTTGGTTTCACCTATGACAAAGCTTCCCATTCGTGGACTCCTAAAGAAATCCCTATTTATGGATTTCTGAAGAAATTCTTTTTTCAGAAACCCAACAAGCAGTTTAGGAGATCTTGAGCAGATGTAAACAAAGTCAAGCAGCAGGTAAATTCCCTAGGCCCCTGAGCCTCCCTCCCTCTTAGAGGCTGGTTTAGTTAAAGGCCAATCAATCATTACTGCTGGTCTCAAACTGCAAAGCTGAACAACATCCAGCATCCAGAAATATGTCCTAAAGAAATAATCAGCAATGTACCAGCAATTATATTCAAGGTTATTAAATGCAGCATTATTTATAAGAGCACAAATTGGAAACAGCCTAAATGTTCAACAACAGGGTATTGATTAAATAAATCATGAACATCTCAATGCTAGAATACTAGGCAGCTATTAAAAAAATCATGTTGATAAGAATTTTTCATAACATAATAAAGATCATTACCAAAAAAAACCAGAATAAACATTACATAGAGTTTGATCTAAATTTAATTGATAAAAACATGTACTTGAGTATTAGCATAAATAAGAATAATGAAAGGAAATATACCAAAATGTTTAGTGGTATCTATATCTAAGTGATGGAATCATGGGTGATAATAAAATTTATTTTACTCTCCATCCTTTTGTTGAGTGTTTTCTAAGTTTTCTACACAAAGCAAACTTTACTTTTTATGGAGGGAGAAAGGAAGGAATAGCAACAACATCAAAGCATAAGGAAGCAAAGCATGAGAACTGGTAGGGTGTCCTGCTCTGGGCTGCAGATAACTACCCAGGAGGTTTCTAGGAAGCAGGCTCACTGTCAGGGTCCCAGAACACACAGGTGGTAAAGCTCCCCCAGAAACATGCACACAGGGTCCCCTAGATCTGCCTTAGCTTCCAGGAAGCTTATCAGAATCAGAAATGATCTAGGGGCTGACTGGTTTTCTTGAATTGTGGAAACCACACTCTGGACTCTTGTCATCCTATGATTAAACCAAAAACCTAAAACTTAAAGTTTTCTAAGTTTGATTTATAGGGGTTTTAAGAAATCATGCCAGATTCATTCCCTGACATATTCATTTTCCTAAGAAATGCTAGATTCAGACCCCTGCCAAAAAGACCATCCCTACCCAGCAACACTCTTCCACTATCTTGTTCTAGATTGTGTTTGTTGCTGCTGTTGTTCAGTCACTAAGTTGTGTCCGATTCTTTGCGACTATTTATTCTGTTCTATTGGAGAAGGCAATGGCCCCCCACTCCAGTACCCTTGCCTGGAGAATCCCATGGATGGAGAAGCCTGGTAGGCTTCAGTCCATGGGGTCGGACACGAATGAGCGACTTCCCTTTCATTTTTTACTTTCACGCACTGGAGAAGGAAACGGCAACCCACTCCAGTGTTTTTGCCTGGAGAATCCCAGGGACGGCGGAGCCTGGTGGGCTGCTGTCTATGGGGTCGCACAGAGTCGGACACGACTGAAGTGACTTAGCAGCAGCATTCTGTTCTATAAATAAACTGCCATTTTATTCTTAATCTTTCTGAAAAAATTTATTTTTTATAAACACTAAAAATGAAGATTAATCAAGAGAATTAGGAGAGCCAGGAGTGGATGGTGTCACAAAAGGAAAAGCAAGAGAGTCTTCTGAGCATCACATGCCTCAAAGAAGGCACAATGGGACAGATCCCAAAAGTGCCTCCGGATGTGGCTTCTAGTGGCACTGATGTTCTTTGCCAGAGTGATTCAGGTAGGACCAAAGTCAGAACCATAAAGAGTAAAAAAGGTAAACTATTCTTTAAGGGCTTAACTGGGACTGACAGGAGAACCATTAAAGGGCCAAGTGAAGAATCCAGTCTCTGTTTAAAGTTGTAGTGAATATAAAATTCAGGACAGAAAGGAATGACAGTAGGGCAGGTCTAGACCTAGAAGAACAAAAGGAGGGGTTAAGAACCAAAGCCGGGATAAGGATCTCTGTCAGCCAAAAGAGGCACTCCAGCGTGGGGAGCTCAGTCCAGTGATGCTTATCCAGGAAGCTCATCAGAGTCTCCTGAGAAGATACTACAACCCCGGGACACCTGGACCCCAAAAGACCTGTTAAACCACCACCTTTAGAGAGGCTGAGTATGTTAAGTTCTCAGCAGTGCAGAGACCAATAAGAAGCACATGGTCAGATGAATATAAATGCAAGTGCTTCCAGAGAAATAAAAGAGCAAAGAAGCAATTTAACATCAACTCCATAGAGCAGCCGGAAGAATCAAGTAATGCACTTAAATGTAGTCCAGTGCCTTACACAAAATATCAATAAAAGCTCAATAAATTAACTGGTATACGGTCACTGTGGCTACTGTTGCTGTTATTTATTTCTGGAGCCCAAACAAGTGATGTCTGTTTCTTTGGGACTAGTGAAATCTAAATCAGCAATTACTGCTCAGTTAAAAGGAAAATTCACAAGCTTTGTCGGGTGCCAAAGCCCCCAAACAAGAGATGTTAATGACCATATATTTCTATAGGTTTCCATTCATACTTTTGAACAGTTGGTGGTTGAGCATTATTGGGGTAATGACTAAAAATAACTGATACCATTTTTACTATAAACATGGCAGTAAAAAGACTTTTTAAAGAAAAGAACAGAAAATAATTCTCTCTTTAGAAAGCCGATGTAAGGCTGTCTTAAGGTAAGACATTCTGAGACTATGTGTTCCATTATTACTGACCCCACCTCATTTGAAAAGAACTTATGAGGTTGGCAAAGACATCACAGACCAAAATTTAGAAAAGAAAGAGGGGCAATCAGTCGAAAGAGAACTAAAGGGAAGGGGAAATTTTATTTGGTGCCCAATGGAAGTGAATGGACATGCAAACAAGTACCTTTTCTTGATCCTAGCACTGAGTTTCAAATTTGCTTGTGAATCATCTGGCAGTGAATGCCAAGAGTGAAACAGGATCAGCAAAATAATTAGTGGCTTCCAAAACTAAGAGGAAACACTGGTATTACTGTTACTGAAGCACCATACTTTTTTTTCTCCATAAACTGATATTAATACAATGAACAATGTCTACAATACTATCCTTACAGCAATACTTAACCACCTGATTAAAAGTCCTTTCAGGCTCATAAAACAATCGATTACTAGTAGGAAAGACAAAGTACTAGAATCAAAGGATGTGCTCAGTGAGCTTCCTTTGATGACTCAGCAGGTAAGGAATCCCACTGCAATGGAGGGTTGGATCCCTGGGTCTGGAAAATCCCCTGGAGGACAGCATGGCTATGCACTCCAGTATTCTTGCCTGGAGAATCCCATGGACTGAGGAGCCTGGCGGGCTACAGTCCACAGGGTCGCAGAGTCAGGCATGACTGAAGCAACTGAGCGCACACAAATAGTCACACATCCACAAAGAAAGCAGAGCCTCCAACCTAGACCTCTTTACCAAGCAAAACTATCCAGAAATCACGACAGCACTAATAGAGAAATACTGACATTCACAGCGTCTAAAATTTTCCATCCTCCCTCTGAAAGCTCCTGAAAGATGCACTCCTTGAAAATAAGGAAGTAAACTAAGAAAGAACAGACACGGAATGTAGGAAAGGCGATCAAAGAGAGAGGGGCAAAGGAGGAAGATGAAAGGAACGTCCAGGACGGCAGGGAAACAGGCCATCCAGGCTGGAGGTGATTGAAGGCTCCAAAAGAAACGACTCCAAGCAGATGAAGGAGCTGAACGCCTGCTGTAGCTAAACACACTGTGAAAGGGCAGTTCTTCCAGAGCAAGAATGTAGAGAACACAAGAGAAGAGCACAGAAGAAACTAAGAAAACAAACAGACAAGAGTTTGGGGTTTTTTTTTTTTTAATCAATTTATTTATTTTAATTGGGGGCTAATTACTTTACAATATTGTAGTGGTTTTCGCCATACACTGACATGAGTCAGCCCTGGGTAGACAAAAGTTTTGCATCAGAAAGAGAGGTAAATTATCTATTCACATTTGCTCAAATAAAGAAACAACGGAGGGACTTCCTGACAGTCTAGTGGTTAAGACTCCGCCTTCCAGTACAGCGGGTGAGGAGTCTATCCCTGGTAGGGAGCTAAGATCCCGCATGCCTTGAGGCCAGAAAAGCAACACATAAAGCAGAAGCAATTTTGTAACAAATTCAACCAAGACTTTAAAAATGGTTCACAAAAAGAAAGAAGAAAAGAAAAAGAAACAAGGAAGCACAGTAAGAAACTAAGAAAAATAGCCACTTACAGGAGGTGCATGAAGGCAATGGATTAGGACTAGAATAGGAATGAGACCTTTGAAAGTATACCTTTAATGTGGTTTTAATTTTTGAACCATGGCAATGTATTACCTACTGAAAAATAAATTAAAAGAAAGTATATTCTAAAAAAAAAAAAAAAGATGTTAGAACAGCAGCTTTACTCAGTCTTGTTTTTCACAGCAACAACTGGGGACCTATACCTGACATCCATAGCTCACACATCCACAGACTCAGAGGTGAAAGATGCCAGGACACAGCTACATCTATGAAAGTGAAATCAGCATAGATGAGAGATGTGGGAGAAGCACTTCCAATTAATTAAAACATGAAGTTTTTAATTGTTTTCTGTAAAGTGGCACTGGCTGGGTGCCACCTTAAAAGGTCACTTGGAGGACCTATGTCAAGAAACAGAAATCAGGTACCAAGTTGTTTTTGATGGAGACACTACTAGAATCTTGAGCAGGGCAATTCTTTGGTAAGCTGGACAGCCCTGCTCATTGCATGGAGGTTAGCTTTCCTGGCCACTGCCACCAAATGCCATTTTGATGCCCCATTCATTTTGACAACCAAAACATCCCTTCTCCCCTCAAGGCCACAGTTCCAAAAGCCTCTGAGAACCACTGTAAGGAGTAAACAAAAAGAATAAAAATTAAAACGTGCCAACTTTGCTTCCTATCACTTCAACTAATTTTCATCAGTTCATTAATTTAATGAATCTTCATAACACATTCGTTAAGAAATCATGAGCAATCTGATCTCACACATGTTTGGCTGTTACTAAAGATAGTCTGTGTCTTCAGTTTTTTTCTTTCTTTTTTTTTAATGAGCTAAAAAAAATCTGAGGAATCTCGAATTCCTGCCAGTCTTCGGTCAAACCTACTTCACAGTTTCAGAGTGCACAGTTTATTTATTTATTTCTTTTTTAAAAGAGAGTTCACATATATTCTCTCATTGATTATACAAATTCTCAAGTCCCCTAAGTTTCGCAAGGAAAATACTAGTTTTTCCATTTTCACAGATAGGGAGTCCAAGACTCGGAGCAGTTAAGTGATTTTTCCAAGTACACGACTGACAGAATTTGGGGAGAAACCAGGACATTTTGGTTGCCAGGCTGGCAGTTTCTCCTCTCAACTACAATCGTTATTGTTACTCTAGACAATATTTCCTCTATGCCGAGCCTTTAAGCCTATAGAGTATTTCCTCTATAATTGAGCCTATTGTTGGCTCAATTTAAACCTTTAACACAATTAGAAATTTGAAACCCAGAATCTCCTTTTTAAATTATTATAATGGTTCTTGGGATCAAACCTGAGTCTCCTGCATCCGTGGGCAGATTCTTTACAGCTGAGCCACCAAGGAAGCCCATAATGGTCCCAGAATGGTACAATTTAATTAATCAATAAAGCTGACTTTATAAACTCACACAGGTTGGCAGAAGTAGGCAGAGTCATTATTTCATTTTACAGATGAGGAAAGAGAGACAGAAGTGGGTAAGCAATGTCTTAAAGGTTACACATTGGTAAGTGTGGGGATTGGAATGCAGGCAGTATACTCTGCAGGAAAAATTAAAATCAATCAAATTAAAAAATAAATTATGAAAAAAGATAAATGACATGGAAAATGGGTGGGTGGAATGCTTTAGACAAACAAAGAGATGTTCTTTTTAGCTTTGTAAATAACAGGTAAATTAGCACCCTTCATAGAACTTTTCTGCTGATTTCTAAAAGTGATCTCACAGTACACAATGTCATAACCCAGTCCTTTGTCAAATTAACCAGTTTTTTCAACCACTCAAGTAAGAGGTATTTACTAAGTTATCAATTTTCTACCCTTTGTTTTTGTGGAAACAAAGTAACCCTAAAATAATCAAATAAGACCCTTGACCATTTTGTTTAGATGGCATGAAAGTCTTATAAGTTTTCTACTCTTACTTTACCAGTGTATATTCTGGAAAGACTAAATAAGTAAATCTATAAGGTACTCCTGTTGTAGCCACACATTCCAAGAAACACACTCACTCAGAAGGACAATGCAGATAGTGGAGTGCAGTTTATTACACCAGCAGGCCCAAGGCAGAGTCTCCTCTTAGCCAAGGACCCTGACCAGCATTTGTGAAAATCTTTTATACCCCATGTGTACGTGTCTGAACCCACCACTCCAAATTCCTTGAGACTTACATAAACCAAGGAAAATACAATCCCAATAGCCCCATGATTCACATGCTATGTGCTCATGTGCTCAAACAGTCACACAATTAGCCAATAATCAATAAGCCTGAGGTTACACTCCGATTGATACAGAAAATTTTATGGCCTGTTTGGAGGAAGGGGTGATTAGTGTATGTTTTCTCTTAGGCCATGAGTAACCTGGATACGATCTTCAAGGTTCCCCTGTCTGGAGGGGGTTTTCATAGGCACTAAACACAGAGTTCAGAGTCTATTGGAAAGGTGGCCGAGCATGATCAGCATGAACAGGCCTAAGATGGAGTCCAGGCCCTATGAATTCCTTCTTCACTAAATACCAGTTTGGTAAAAGATGACACCACTAATTTAGAGGCATCACTGAGTAAAAGGCAGTCTAGAGAAAATAGATTCATTTAATTCAAACAACTTCAAAATGGAAATAGAGAAGCAGGCTCTAGCCTACTCCATGTAGCAGGTAATGCTGGCCATGACTTATAAACAATGCAGAAGGCTGATAGATTTCTCCTCCACAGTTTATACAAAGCATCCCCAAACTCTTATTTTTTTAAACCAAATTTAATCTCCAGAAGTAAGAGTATGATATACACTACTTAAAACAAAATTCACAGTCAAATAGAACTAGTTTAGTAGAACACCATAAGAGTCGTGCTCATGTTTCAAAAACCAGGCCAGGTTGAGGGCAAGTGAGAATTTAAGGAAGCCCTGAGCTATAGCCAAGAAATCATGTATCTAACTCTTCAGATGAACCACAGTTCTACAGAGCTAAGAATGGAAAGGGCTAGAGAAAATATACCATTAGTAAAACTATGTGTGGCCTAAACTTTATGATAAGTTATGTTGGATGCTACAACATAGATTGACAAGTATATTGGGGTCTATAATGCCAGGACCTCAAGCATACAACTGAGTTAATAATTAGGTATTCAGTGATGAATGGCCAAAGACGAGCTAGAATAAAAACACAGCATCCCTTTGCTTGTAGTTCAGTAGTGGTCCCCATTGCTGGCACACAGCCCTTAAGGGCAGAACCTTAAAGCTATTCCATTATCCTGCCTCCTTAGATGACAGAAGTCAGAAGCCAGGGTGAATGCCTGGCAGGGATCTGAAACCAGATCTCA
Source organism: Aepyceros melampus (assembly GCA_006408695.1). Lineage (NCBI taxonomy): Eukaryota > Metazoa > Chordata > Mammalia > Artiodactyla > Bovidae > Aepyceros > Aepyceros melampus. Next base: position 41,132 of record SJXQ01002882.1, read on the forward strand.
GAGAGTCAGGGGGTGAGAAGAACCCAGAGCTTGGAGACATGCAGCAGACATTCCACACAGAGCAATCACACTCCAAAGACTCTCTAGAAAACATCCCACCAGAACTTCCCCGGTGGTCCAATGGTTAAGAGTCTGCCTTGTAATGCAGGAGACCTGGGTTTGATTCCCTGGTCGGGGAACTAAGATCTCACATGCCATAGAGCAACTAAGCCCACGTGCCTAGATGAGTCCAAGCACTACAACAAAGACCCCACATGACGCAACTAAGACCCTTTCAGCCAAAGAAATGAATACATATGTTTTTTTAAATTCCTACCAATTAACTGCTCAGAGTAAATGACTACACCCCCATTTTACAGACAGAAAAGAGAGGCATCCAGAAGCGCGATATTCCTCAGTGCACTGAGTCTGTAATGAACATGTTGGATAGCACAGTGACTGCTGACAAGGATCTTAACAGATCCCATGAGACTTTATCCAGAGCAAAGCTGGGCAGAGGGGAAGAACGGGAGTGAAGGAAGTCTCCCAGTCACTCACAGTAGAGGGGACAGAAGTGGGAGGAAGCAAAAGAGGACAAGGATGGGTCCTCCAGGAGGGGACAGGGGAAAGGTCAGGAGGCCTGGGACCTGGGAACAGGGGGAAGGGGTCTCCTCTGGTGTTTAGTGGGTGAAAGGGGGTAAGGAAAAGTAGCTGATGGGCTGAAGAAAGTGGGAGAAAGAATTCAAAGAGAACTAGGGTGCTCTCTACAGTGGACAGTGGACGAAAGAGGGTAAGGTGGGCACAGGGGGTGATGGTAACCTTGGCAGGAATGTCATAAAAAGAAAGCAAGCATCCATCAGATGACCTTGAGCACCACCAAAGCTCTATTAACTTTCCACAGTTATCTGTTCCAAATTTAGAAACTCTTTTAGTTGTAAAATGGAAATTGCCTTGTTGCTTTGGTGCATTTTCTCTAGCTTTTAATGGAGTGCAGTTAGGGGGACAATTGGCCACCAATCATATAAAACAGTAATTTTTACTGGGTTCATAGCATCTTCAACCATCTGGGAGGTAGAAACTGCCCCAGCCCCTGTTCTCAGTTGTTAGGAGGGAGAAAGCAGGCAGGGAGCAGCAGCTGCCCTCTGCGAATCAGCACTCATTAAATGCCGTTTAGCAAAAGAGCAGAGATTTTATTTCCATTTTCCAAGGAAACAGAAACATCGAAAGGTTTCATGTTTATAACTTTAATTTAACAAGCACTGTGTGGTTCCTGCTGTGGCCCCAGCGTCCTTAAGTGTGCACACTGAAACTCCAGCTCTCCCTCCCGTATGCGATGCACAGGAGCATCCCAGAGCTGTGAGCCGCACCCACCTATCTCGTCAGGCCCACGTGAGCATAAGCAGGATTACCTAACCATCCAGAAAGGAGCAGCTCAGGCGCCTCATGGCTGCTTCCTGTCTCGAAGCCCTTCAGTAACCTCCATTCCAAGTCAGCTTTCCCAACCCACAGGGAGTGACACCCTTACTCTGAAGTCCTCATTCCCATAAAACAATGTTCAGAACAGGTTAAAGATGAGGAGGAAAATCCTAACAGTATGATCAGAATCACAGTAAGATACAGTTTCCATTAAAGTCATTTTGGTGGCAGCTTCTTCTTAAAAAAGTGAAAAAAGGACAAAGAAAACGTAACATCTTTCACATTATGTTCTGTCCCTGATATAAATTCTATTTCTTCATTAAATAGGAGAGAGAGAGAGAAGTCTCTGTAGATAACTAAAAGGCTACATTAGGGGTTCTTCCCCAACTCAGTTTGAGAAATTCTGCAAAATTCTATCATGTATTTAAGGAAGCCCTAACTTTCTCACCTTATTTAATAAGGAAAGCTTTAGATTCAAGGAAGGAAGAGGACCACAGGGGCTCATTTAGTCACGAAGGGAGGCTTCGACAAGGCCAGGGATCCAGGAAAGCCTCTATAGTAGTGGGGATTGGGGAAAGGGGTGTCAGACTCATTTTGCCGCGAAGTGTCCCAAGAGAGATTTTTTGCTCTTGGGATGGAAGACACCAGAAAGCAGGTAGATCTGAATCAAACCCGGGCTCTGGCCTCAAAAGCTGCCTCGGTTGTGTTCATATTCCCGATCCCTGGTTCCTTCGATGGTCAGATGAGAACAGCAGTAATAGTACCTACCTCAGCGGGTTGTTGTGACAGTTAAATGAAGTGACATGTTAAGGATACGAGTATCCACCAGACACAAAACACTTATCAGGCCTCTTCCACCCCTCTGGCTGAGTCCCAGACCATCCAGCAAAACATTTTTAAATTTCACTTTCCTCAACTGCAACTGACACAGGCTAACGTATGTGAAAGCTTTAAATCAATACACAAATATTAGGAAATACTGTTATTGGCACCAATCAATATATCTCCCACACAATTGAATTTCATGGAACAAGAGTAAGGAGCATCTTCTAGGCCGTTTTTCTCTACCTTACTGTTTACTGCTACCTGTTAATATACTTTTAGATTAGTGTCCCCCAAGGGGGACTGAACTGTGCTCTGTAGCTATCTCTATTTGCATTTTGTGCTTTTAATTCATGCTTTTATTTCTGTACTCATACTCTGGAGTAAAATTGGAGAAAACCTGAATTTGAAATACTAAAGACAAATATTAGAAGTAAGCAACTTGATACTCACTTATCCCTGCACCAACATCAAAAAGAAGTCGGGTATTTGGAAAACAGATAGTGGAATTAAAAACAAACAAACAAAACAAGAGTCAAAAACAAAAGCAATTCCCCTGGAGTGAAACTTGCCTTAGCATCCTCAACACCTAGCAAAGTGCTCTGCACTTTCTCTATCTGCAGAGAAACAAGACTTCAATCTACTGTCACCTATGAGTGAAAATGAAAAAAAAAAAAGTGAAACATGAAATCTGAAAGGCACTAACATTATTTTGAAAGTCACTCAGTTGTGTCCGACTCTTTGCGACCCCATGGACTATACAGCCCATGGAATTCTCCAGGCCAGAATACTGGAGTGGGTAGCTTTTCCCTTCTCCAGGGGATCTTCTCAACCCAGGTCTCCCACACTGCAGGTGAATTTTTACTTATACGTATTTTCACTGACTGACTCATTCATAGAAAGGCCACATGTAAATTTTAGATATATATGGTCTTCAAGCTGTTGAAAATATAAAGAGAGCAAACAGAAGTCTCCACAACTCTCATTACCCATACAGTTGAGAACTGGATGGACACAGACAAAGCTTAGGACAGGACTTTATCTTCTGGTCCCCTAGATACCATACACACCCCATAGGGTTTCAGAGGAACCAAGTCACTTTGAATTGTCTCTTCATTCATCCAAATGTTAAAATAAATCAAAACCAAAACTTCTGGAGTTTTCTCTCTCTCTCTCTCTCCATTTTTAATGATTTTTACTCTCTCCTTTCTGCCAATTTCTAGGTTCTTCCTAGCTGTTCCAATATCTCTTCTGGCCAGTGCAACTCTAGCTTTGCATGAATATTTTGTCAGAGGAGTGTACATTCGCCACAACTTTGCACAAACAAGTAAGGTGAAGTTAAGTAAAAAGAAAATAGAATCTAGATAAGGAGCAGCAATTTATACAGGGTTCTTTGGTCCTCTAGGAAATTCAAAAGAACCCTGATAACATCAGTCTAAAGAGGTTCCCACATCTCAATATAGAAACAAAAATACTCAATTCTAGACCATCAAAAGCATCTTTTCTTCTCTGATAGTAAAAAATAAAATGTGTCCCTGTTCAGGTTATCTAATGCTGGGTAACTAACCCCTCAACACTTACTGGCTTAAAAGAACATCTTTTTATGGTTCTAGGAGCTTACTTCCTAGCCAAAGCTGGAATCATCTGAAGACTCTTCACTCACATGTCTGGCACCTTGCTGAGATGGTTGATTGGCATCTCTTTTCCACAGCACCTCTCCAAACAAGTATCTTGAGCTTCCTTCCAGCATGGCGGCCTCAGGTCTTCCATGCAGTGAGTGTTCCAACACACAGGAGGTAACGGCTGCAACCTCTTGAAGCCTTTGCCCAGAAAACTGACACAGAATCACTTCTGCCATATTGTACATGACAAAGCACTCATTAAACCCACTCAAATTCAAAGGGAAGGAAGTACAGACCCCACTTCTCAACAGAACTGAAACTAGCATTAACACACTACTCTCAGATAGCCTTGCGCAGTCTCTATCACAAAGGGCTGACAGCAGCGTGAGCTCCAGTGGGTCAGACTTCTGCACACGTAAATGCCTGCACCCTTGGGTCATCTATAATATCAGCATTGGGAAATAAAAAAAGGCACTGGCCAACTATGTGAGTTAGCTATTTACAGTGTTTTCATTTCATTGCAATCTCCAAGGCTGGGCAAGCTGTTAGAAAGAGAAGTAAAAGAGTTGGCTCTAATCACTGACACTCATCACATTTACATATTTATTGCAAGTGTTTTCATGTCTTCTAGATAAAAAAAAAATACTATTAGTATTTTTCATGGAGGTGCAATAGGTTTAATTTCAAATTTTGATTGTTGTAAGACTTCACTGCTCTTCTTCTGCTGGTCTTTCAAGCGGAAATGAAAGCATAATTAGTACTGGACAAACAGATTTTCAGAACATTAGCAATGCAAACTTGGGTTTGAATTCCTGTTGTGAATAGTCACTGAAATGAGTGGGAATACTTGGGGTTATTTTAAATTAGACCCAGAAATCGATACTACTGGTACTAGAGAATATATCTGTATATAAAACTGCTCATTAAAGTCAAGCAAGAAAGAAGTAGCTCCTAGAAAGGCCAACTGAGCAATTACACCGAAGCTTATCCCCACCAGTGACTCGTTAATGAATATCTCTGGCATTCTAAGCCCTAGAAGAACACACAAAGGACATGGTGAGGAGTTTTTAGTTTTCGATGACTAGTAAACCCTGTGGGAACTGCTTCTCTGAATCCTTTGTCTTCCTCCCCTCCTGATAACTGCAACCAAGTAGGTAGCTTTTTTTTGCTTGGCTTGTCTGGTTATAAATAGTCTATTGCAAATTTGCTGAGTGACTTCTTCCGAAATCTTATACCACCTTGAGGACACTTGAGTTTGCCCTTGCCCCACAGGTTCAAGTAAGGCAAGCCAGCCCAAATAACTGTGTTTACAGTCCTAAAAGGACTACAGTTCTACCCTGTTGAGGAGATGGCAAGACTGGCAGTGAGACAACATCAAGTTCCTTCTTGCTTCACCAAATTTAACAGCAGCTGATGAGCCCTGAGATGGGCACAGAGGGAAGCGTGTGCAGCATCGATGTGGAAACTGGGTTAAGAAAATCCCAGGGAAAGAAAAATAGACAGCTAATTAGTTTTCCAATTAATATGCACAAACTGGAATGAAATTCAAAGATGTTCCTTTTTCCTTTGTGCCAGAATTGGAATCTTTTTCTGAGCACCAGAGAGTCACAGCCAACAGAAGGATTTGGTGATAGAAAATAATACTTAAAAATTAATCACAGAAGAGCTATTAATTGAGCTCTTATAACATGCCAGGTAGATTGTATGACTATCCTCATTTTATAGATTAGGAAAATTAGGCATAAATATATTTCATAACCTGCCCAAGAGCACTTAGCAAGCAAGGGAGCGGGGATGGTCAACAATCAATTTCATACTCTTAACCACCACAAGGATGGAAGAAAAACCAGGAGTGTCCTGACTAAATAATCAACCTTAATGCCACTGATTATTGGGCTAGTTATATGACTTTTAGTTTTTAACCTCTCTGAGCTTCAGTTTCTCATCAGCAAAACAGAAAGAACAGAAAGAACATTTAATTCTTTCATTTGCTATGAATGCTCAGAAAACACATTTTTGAAAAGCAAATGATAGCTATTTTTATTATGCAGGCCAGAGGGGAAATGGTCAGACTCAAGCAAATGAATCACAAGAATGAGAAGGAAACCTAGAAGCATCAGGAACCGGAACACCCCTTGTCAAGCCCAGCAGGGAAACTGTACTTTAGACAGGGCTCCCTCTCTACATGTAGCCTTGACTTGTTTTAAACATGGACTGACCATAGCTCTGAGAGAGACTGCACAGCCTGTGTTCATAACTCATGGAATCAGAGTATGTTTTCCTTTTCCCTTTCCCTAGAGATACATAAATATATAATAACATCATACAAAAATATGCTTTGTTCATATCTGATCTTTTCAACTCTAGTAGGTCCTTATATCTGATTTCAAATGAAGTCCTCTTCAGACACAGCTTTCATTAAATCACTAGCTGGTTTTGGGGCCACGTGAGGTCCATAGTGTTAGGGGAGTGAAATCCAAGTCCTGGAGTCTGGCCACCAATATCTCACAGCAGAAATGCAGGCTTCTAGGCTAATCTTCTCTGTTCTTACGCTTCATCTGGAACATCCCTTTAGGAAGGACAGGACCCCTCAGTCCACTTGTCCTTGGCTATAACTACTTTTATCCTTTGGGGAAACAATGGAAACAGTGACAGACTTTATTTTCTTGGGCTCCAAAAGTCACTGCAGATGGTGACTGCAGTCATGAAATTAAAAGATGCTTGCTCCTTGGAAGAAAAGCTATGACAAACCTAGACAGCATATTAAAAAGCAGAGACATTACTTTACTGACAAAGGTCTGTATAGTCAAAGCTATGTTTTTTCCAGTAGTCATGAATGGATTTGAGAGTTGGACCATAAAGAAGGCTGAGTGCCAAATAATTGATACTTTTGAACTGTGGTGCTGGAGAAGACTCTTGAGAGTCCCTTGGATTGCAAGCAGATCAAGCCAGTCCATCCTAAAGGACATCAATCCTGAATACTCATTGGAAAGACTGATGCTGAAGCTGAAGCTTCAATACTTTGGCCACCTGATGCGAAGAGCTGACTCATTAGTAAAGAGTCTGATGCTGGGAATGATTGACGGTAGGAGGAGAAGGGGACGACAGAGGACAAGATGGTTGAATGGCATCACCAACTCAATGGACGTGAGTTTACATGAGTTTGAGCAAGCTCCGGGAGTTGATTAAGGATAGGGAGGCCTGGAATGCTGCAGTCCATGGGGTCACAGAGTAGGACCCAACTGAGCAACTGAACAACAACAACATCAACAACCTTTGTATCTGGACTTGCTCGTTCTCCTGAACACTTTGGCTCCTGTTCACTTTTCCCACTCTAGTCCCCTCAATCTGTTAAATCTCTGTTAAAGGGCATCCCCTTCCAACAATCCTCCTGATATGGTCTGAATGTGTGTGCCTTCCTAAAATTCATATGTTGACATTCTCACCCTCAAGGTGATGGTATTAGAAGTGGGCCTTTGTACGGTAACTAAGTCAAGAGAATCATCCTAATGAATGGGATCAGTGGCTCTCATAAAAAGAAAGCCCAGAAAGCCTCCTTGTCCCTTTTGCCATGTGGAAATGCTAGAGTCTGTGACTCTGAAGAGGACAACCACTCAGTTATGCTGGTACCTTAATCTCAGAGCAATGAACTTCTGTTGCTTATAAGCTACCCACCGTATGGTATTTTATTACAGCGGCCTAAACAAACTAAGACACCTCCTACAATCAGTTCAGCTCCCAGTAATCCATTCTCTTCCTACTCTATATTCTTCCATGACAGCCTTCCCCTCTCCACTGCACATACATGTGGTTCAGTATTTGTTATGTAACTTCCCTTAGAGAAAATTCTTCTCTCCCAATGATACCATATGCAACTGGCACATCCAAAGTCAAATCCCAGCTCTGCAATTTTCTAGCTCTATGACCATGAGAAAGCTACTCAACCTCTCTAAATAGTATTTGCCTCCTCTGTAAAGTGGGACAATAATACTGGTTACCTTCTATGGTTTAGGGGAGGATTCATGCAGGTACATATAAGTGCTTAATAATATCAGCTATAATCACTATCCATTTCTCACACATTTTTCTATCCCACAAAGCACCAACTATCTAGTCTACTTCTCTACCTGCCTACCTAACCATCCATCCATCCATCCATTTCTGCGTCCATCCATCTGCATCCATGTTAGACCCTCAATGAATCCTGGCCAATGGCCTCATTTAGATGCACCAACCCTTAAATTTCAATTTCTCTAAGAAACATGAAGCTCTTTCTCGTGTATTAATCCAGCCTTGAAACTCAACAAGATTCTCCAGGTAGTATCTCAGACAGAGCATGCTGATTTCCAGAAGACGGAAATGGGAGTGAAAAGTGATCATTCCCTTACTTCAGATATGCTGGTTTGAAGAACAGTTGAATAATTCATTAGGTCCTTTAAGGTGCACTGATCAGACTCAGCTCTTTAAGAAGCATTTTACCTTGAAGTAACTATTTGTCACTCCCCTTTCAAAGGAGAGGTAGATAATAGACTGCCTCTGTTTATCGAAACTATAATAAAGATCTAAATAATAATACCTTAGACTTGCAGACTGCACCACAGTTTATAAACACATCCAATCCATCACCCCCTTCCCTCTTTCCAGCAGCCCCATCAGACACTCAGTGGACTTATCTCAGGGTGATAAACAGGAATGCTAGGATACTAGGGAAAGTTTAAGGCGTTTCCTTCATGACAGTTTGTTGGTTCAAATCTTCCAACTCCTAGCTCAATGCTCCTTTCACGGCACCACAGGATTTAAAACTATTTGCACATCTTTACAAAGAGATGTCCAGCTGGAAAGAGCAGAACCCACTGCTAATTTGTATCTTGACTAAAATACTTGTACCATCACCTTGGAGATAGGAATGAAAAGCAAAATGGTCAAACCATATTTAATGCAGTTCTGTACCACATGGGACAAAGTGGAGAACTCAGTTAACACTGGCCATTTTCAGGGTTTTCCATACTTGTTTTTCTTGCTGTAAAGTAGGTACAGACAGCTCCAGCCTGCAGGAGTTTCCTGTTACCACACCTAGCAGGGACTGTATTTAAATACTCTTTCTAGACCCAGTTTTCTACCAGGCTCCCCTCACTCACTGCCCACCACCTGCCCAGCCAGTTTCCTGGCTCTCCTCAGACAAACAGAGGATGTTTCACGTGAATCCTGTTCAGGGACAATCCCCACTATATGGCCTGCTGCCTAACCTCAGTCACACCCCTGCATAAACATCACCTGAGTGAGGCCTTCAGCCCATGTCATCTCATCAATGTCCCCAAACACACTCTGTTAACACTTTCCATAATGTTTCATCATGGTGTGTGTGCGTTAGTTGCTCAGTTGTGTCCAACTCTTTGCAACCTCATCAACTATAGTCCACCAGGCTCCTTTGTCCATGGAATTCTCCAGGCAAGAATACTGGAGTGGGTTGCTATTCCCTTCTCTAGGGGATCTTCCCAACCTGGGGATCAAACCTGGGTCTCCTGCATTGCAGGCAGATTCTTCGCAGTCTGAGCCACCTGGGAAGCCCTTCATCATGGTGAAGGTGAAGGTGAAGGTGAAGTCGCTCAGTCGTGTCCGACTCTTTGCGACCCCTGGACTGTAACCTACTAGGCTTCTCTGTCCATGGGATTCTCCAGGCAAGAATACTGGAGTGGATTGCCATTTCCTTCTCCAGAGGATCTTCCCGACCCAGGGATCGAACCCGGGTCTCACGCATTGGAGGCAGACGCTTTAACCTCTTAACACTAATTGATACTTGAAAAAAATTTTTCTCTGTGTTTATCAATGGTTTCCCACCCTAGAACGTAAACTCCCATGAGGGCAGATCTTTGTATATAGCTCAGCAGCACTTACAATAGTGCCTGACAATCAGAAGATCCCAATAAAAATGTGTTGAATTAGGGAACGCAACCTATAAACTTCCCTGTTTAAAACCTCTACGTCTTCAAATTTGAAACGATTCTTACACATAAAACAAAGAGAACAAGATTTAACCTCACAACTAAGATAAATGTAAAGAAAAACGAATGCAATGCATGGGACACAGGACAAAGATGCAGAATCCCTGAGATCAGCGCAACCACGATTTCAACTGTTACAAACAGGTTACTACTCACTGAAGCCAAAGCCATTCAGTTGATAAGAAAAGATTAATGACCAACACACCTCTACCACCCCAACCAACTAATCCCTCATTGCCTAAGGCACTTCCATCACATGGAAAGAGATCCAAGTCATTTTTTGTATTTTGCATATTTGACAGTAAATTGGCATTCATCAAGTGAAAGTAGAATAATGTGACATCAGATGCTCCAATCTGATACAATAAGAACAACTCAACACTGGCCATGAAGTATTCTTGCTAAAAATATTTAACCTGAAAACAACTGAGACAATCATCACATGTCCAGAATGCAGGATATCCCACAAGACAACTGGTCAGGACACCCAAAATTAATGTCAAGAAGATCAAAAGAGACAGACTCTCCTACACTAAAAAAAAAAAAAAAAAAAAAAAAAAAAAAAAGGTTGGGGATCCTGGATTGGGAAAATTCAGCTATAAAATTGAGAAACTAGAAAGCTGAATATGGACTGCATAGATTACAAAAGCTTATCAGCTACAACTATTTATTTAAAGCCAAGATCCAATTTATCGTTAGTCACACCTACAAGTAATTACTATGCAGATATTTTCCACATATATCATGTCCTTCTCCAGTTACACACAGTTGGTGACAATAAGATCTATATCCTGAGCTCAACAGAGCTTAGATTCCATACGCCATCTTTAATGCTAATCAGAGGAGACAGAGCTTACAAATTCTTATTTACAAGATGATTATGGAACATGGGTTTTCAAAGCCTGCCTGCCTTTCATACTTCTATTATTCTTTTTGTGTATTTCTCTCTCTCTGTCTCTCTCATCATTGACATTTAGCATACTTTTTGTTAAATAGTACTTCAATCATTAAATCCTAAATTCCTGGAGTAGAAATGATCCCTGGTTAATCTTGGCATTCCTTGAGGCTAACAGAAGGCCTCACATAGAGTATATAGCTAACGAGCAGTTGTTGAATATTTTTAACTAATATGCTTTAGCTTAGACTGTAATGACTGTTTATTTGCTTGAATTTTTAAATGACCCTGAATCTCTCTGTGCTACAAAAGGTACTGAGGAACTAATACATCTTTCATATTTTGCAACTTTCATTCAATTGCCAAGCCTCTTATACATTTCGTGAAATGTTTAACAATAAACTACTCTTCACATCTCAAAAAATGTTTTATGAAGAAATTGGAAAATCAAGACATTCTTTCCATGTATAAAAAATTCACTAAGTGGCTCAGTAAGTCAGTATCACACCTTATTTCAAATTGAGATGACATTAGGAATATGTAGTGCCATCTTCTGAATACTCGCTAACAAGGCTTGTTTCACCAAATCATCCTCGCATCATGATTTACACACCTTCTCCATTCACATCGTCTGCATCTTCACTCACCCTCTTCAATGAGAAATTTTCCAGTTTCTTATCTCTTTAGTACTTATTGAATTGATTTCAGTATTATGAAAAGTGTTATAACATCTAAAAATCATTTAACGTTCTGCTTTTCATCTCACACCTTACTTTTTAATTTCCATTTCCATCTGTGATTCTTGACATTTGTAAATGTCCTGGATCATCAGGCTCTGAAACATTCACATTCTACTTTACCGAAATCAGACTGCTCACTGAACTTCAACAATTATTTGAATTTCTTTTATACTTGCTAACATTCTAGTGTCAGCCTCCAAGGCCAACCTCCAAAGGTTGCCCCACCACCTTTGCTGGGGCCTCTTATACCTCTTTCCTATAATCAAAATGCTTGGCAAGACAAGCTTTCTTCAAGGCCACACCGTATACCCCAAAGAATTACAATGACCTAGTTCTAGAATGTCATTCCAAATACATTTCAGCCAGTGGCAAACAATATATGAAGCAACTTTTCTTCAGCAACTGAACCTCATTTCTAAGAACCTCCCCTCTTTGAGAAGCCCTGGGAGAAAATCAACCCCTGGGAGAAAAAAGAGATCATGTGTATTTGGTCTGGGTCCAGTCAGCTACACAATCTTGAGAAGTGAGGCTCTGAGCTTTAGCCTCCTCATCTTTATAATAAAGCAGTTAGGAGACTAGGTCACCTGTCACTTGCATTCCAATTCTAAGATTCCATGATTCCACTGAGTGTTCCTATGTGGGACAGAAAAGGGAAAATGATTGTCAAACCTCAAAAATACTGCATAAATCTTTGGGTAGCTCTTTTGTATTCTGCTACCTCAATGTGTTTGGGTACTCTGGCAATTTCCAAAATGACCTATACAAAACCTTAGAAGTTAAAACGTGGCCCAAACCATATGACCCAACAATTCCACCCTTAAGTGTATAACGAAGACAAAGGAAAACATATGTGCACCCAAAACCTGCACAGAAATGATCATAGCAGTATTATTTATACTAGCCGAAAAGTGATAACAACACAATGTCTGTCAATCATGAATGGACAAACAAAATGTGGTATATGCCATTAACAATGGTATACTATTAAAAAGGAATGGAATACTGATGCACACTACAACAACAGATAGATTTGGGAACAATTATGCTACAGAAGCCAGTCCAAAGGACCACAGGTTATATAAATCTATTTTTATGAAATGTCTGTAATAGGTAAACCTATAGATATAGAAAGCAAAATTAATGGTTGCCTAAGATCTCTCTTCATTTCCAAGGCAAACCATTCAATATCATGGTAAACCAAGTCTATGCTCCAACCAGTAACGCTGAAGAAGCTGAAGTTGAACAATTCTATTAAGACCTACAAGACCTTTTAGAACTCACACCCAAAAGAGATGTCCTTTTCATTACAGGGGACTGGAATGCAAAAGTAGGGAGTCAAGAAACACATGGAGTAACAGGCAAATTTGGCCTTGGAATGCGGAATGAAGCAGGGCAAAGACTAATAGAGTTTTGTCAAGAAAATGCACTGCTCATAGTAAACACCGTCTTCCAACAACACAAGAGAAGACTCTACACATGGACATCACCAGATGGTCAACACCGAAATCAGACTGATTACATTCTTTGCAGCCAAAGATGCAGAAGCTCTATACAGTCAACAAAAACAAGACCAGGAGCTGACTGTGGCTCAGATCATGAACTCCTTATTGCCAAATTCAGACTCAAATTGAAGAAAGTAGGGAAAACCACCAGACCATTCAGGTATGACCTAAATCAAATCCCTTATGATTATACAGTGGAAGTGAGAAATAGATTTAAGGGCCTAGATCTGATAGATAGAGTGCCTGATGAACTATGGAATGAGGTTCGTGACATTGTATAGGAGACAGGGATCAAGACCATCCCCAAGGAAAAGAAATGCAAAAAAGCAAATGGCTATCTGGGGAAGCCTTACAAATGGCTGTGAAAAGAAGAGAGGCGAAAAGCAAAGGAGAAAAGGAAAGATATAAGCATCTGAACGCAGAGTTCCAAAGAATAGCAAGAAGAGATAAGAAAGCCTTCTTCAGCAATCAATGCAAAGAAATAGAGGAAAACAATAGAATGGGAAAGACTAGAGATCTCAAGAAAATCAGAGACACCAAGGAACATTTCATGCAAAGATGGGCTCGATAAAGGACAGAAATGGTATGGATCTAACAGAAGCAGAAGATATGAAGTAGAGGTGACAAGAATACACAGAAGAACTGTATAAAAAAGATCTTATGACCTGGATAATCATGATGGTGTGATCACTCATCTAGAGCCAGACATCCTGGAATGTGAAGTCAAGTGGGCCTTAGAAAGCATCACTATGAACAAAGCTAGTGGAGGTGATGGAATTCCAGTTGAGCCATTCCAAATCCTGAAAGATGATGCTGTAAAAGTGCTGCACTCAATATGCCAGCAAATTTGGAAAACTCAGCAGTGACCACAGGACTGGAAAGGGTCTGTTTTCATTCCAATCCCAAACAAAGGCAATGCCAAAGAATGTTCAAACTACTGCACAATTGCACTCATCTCACATGCTAGTAAAGTCATGCTCAAAATTCTCCAAGCCAGGCTTCAGCAATATGTGAACCGTGAACTTCCAGATGTTCAAGCTGGTTTTAGAAAAGGCAGAGGAACCAGAGATCAAATTGCCAACATCCACTGGATCATGGAAAAAGCAAGAGAGTTCCAGAAAAACATCTATTTCTGCTTTATTGACTATGCCAAAGCCTTTGACTGTCTGGATCACAAGAAACTCTGGAAAATTCTGAAAGAGACGGATATACCAGACCACCTCACCTGCCTCTTGAGAAACCTATATGCAGGTCAGAAAGCAACAGTTAGAACTGGACCTAGAACAACAGACTGGTTCCAAATAGGTAAAGGAGTACATCAAGGCTTAATATTGTCACCCTGCTTATTTAACTTATAAGCAGAGTACATCATGGGAAATGCTGGACTGGAAGAAACACAAGCTGGAATCAAGATTCTTGGGAGAAATATCAATAACCTCAGATATGCAGATGACACCACCCTTATGGCAGAAAGTGAAGAGGAACTAAAGAGCCTCTTGATGAAAGTGAAAGAGGAGAGTGAACAAGTTGGCTTAAAGCTCAACATTCAGAAAACCAAGATCATGGGATCTGGTCCCATCACTTCATGGGAAATAGATGGGGAAACAATGGAAACAGTGTCAGACTTTATTTTTATGGGCTCCAAAATCATTGCAGATGGTGACTGCAGCCATGAAATTAAAAGACGCTTACTCCTTGGAAGAAAAGTTATGACCAACCTAGATAGCATATTCAAAAGCAGAGACATTACTTTGCTGACTAAGGTCCGTCTAGTCAAGGCTATGGTTTTTCCTGTGGTCATGTATGGATGTGAGAGTTGGACTGTAAAGAAGGCTGAGCACCGAAGAATTGATGCTTTTGAACTGTGGTGTTGGAGAAGACTCTTGAGAGTCCCTTGGACTGCAAGGAGATCCAACCAGTCCACTCTGAAGGCGACTGGCCCTGGGATTTCTTTGGAAGGAATGATGCTGAAGCTAAAGCTCCAGTACTTTGGCCACCTCATGCAAAGAGTTGACTCATTGGAAAAGACTCTGATGCTGGGAGGGATTGGGGGCAGGAGAAGGGGACAACCGAGGATGAGATGGCTGGATGGCATCACTGACTCCATGGGCATGGGTCTGGGTGAACTCTGGGAGTTGGTTACGGACAGGGAGGCCTGGCGTGCAGAAATTCATGGGGTCGCAAAGAGTTGGACTCGACTGAGTGACTGAACTCAACTGAAGGTTGGAGTGGAGAAGGCAATGGCACCCCACTCCAGTACTCTTGCCTGGAAAATCCCATGGATGGAGGAGCCTGGTAGGCTGTAGTCCGTGCTAAGGGTCAGACACGACTGAGCGACTTCCTTTTCACTTTTCACTTTCATGCATTGGAGAAGGAAATGGCGACCCACTCCAGTGTTCTTGCCTGGAGAATCCCAGGGACGGCGGAGCCTGGTGGGCTGCCGTCTATGGGGTCGCACAGAGTCAGACACAACTGAAGTGACTTAGCAGCAGCAAGGTTGGAGTAGGCCTTCCCAGGTGGCTCAGTGGTAAAGAATATGCCTGGGCTGAAGTGAGGAGGGAGTTGAAGGCAAATGAGAAATGACTATAATGAGTAAGAGGTTTCTTTTTAGGATGATGAAAATGTTCTAAAATTGGTTGTGATGATGGCTACACAACCTTGTGAATACACTAAAATCCACTGAGTTACATACTTCAAATGGATAAATTGTATGGTATGTGAATCAAATCCCAATAAAACTAGTTTTTAAAAAATAAACAATCATGGTCCCAAATTATTGCCTAAGGATGAAAGACCTTTTACAGAAGCCCTGGATTCAAATCCCAACACTCCCACTCAATAGCCAGCTGTATGACCTTGGGCTAGCCTCAAACCCTCCATCCCCCAATTTGTCAAGTACAGGGAGGACAGCAATCTTTCTCAGTTGGCATGAGAATTAAATGAGGTAATACACAACATACACCAACCACTTAAAAAATGATGGCTATTGTGGATTTCATTATGATTCCATCAGTAGAAGACCAAGCTATCTTTTGAAATGCATTGGTTTCAAAGCTCAGGCAGTGAGTGTTATTGCAAGTTTTTAGTAACTCATGCATAAGTAGAAATATTTCATTTTTCATCCCCTGACAAGAAAAGTCAGTACCACTTACCATAAGCTGGTCATCTTATGAGTGTTTTTGACTCAAGAAGAGGCCATGTCATCAAAACTACAATGAGATACCACCTCACACCAGTCAGAATGGCCATCACTTTGGAGGGAAACTTCAAGATCTATTCTCTTAACAACTTTCAAATACATTATTGTATTTTAAATACAATAATACTGTACATTAGATCCCCAGAACTACATTATCTTCTAACTGGTAACTTTGACCAGTATCTCTTCATTTCTCCCACCCCCTGACAAAAAAAAAAAATTTTTTTAATCAACCAAGCTAATTATCTTCACTGATATAATAATGAATTCTCATTAGTGCTCTACACTTCCCAGATGGGCTGGTTTTGAGCAACTGATGTCTTCAGAACTTTGGAATCTTCTTTATACAAACGCAAAGGCAAACTAAGAAGCTTATCACAAGCCTTCTCCAATGAGAATTCGTGATTCTAACTGCCACTTAACACCAGGGTGAACTTCCCCTCCATTTTCACAAGGTTCCACGGCTAAAGCTACAGACATTTTGACCAATGTGCACATCAGCCAACGCACGGTATCCTGTCACTATGTGAACAGACCTTTATTGCGCGACTGTATAAACCTGTGCATGTTTCTCAATAGAGGAAATACCTACAATTACCTAGATCATTTAAAACCGAGCTCTTAACAATAAAACATAATCCAAATTCATATAAACTGGCATATTGCCTGTATGTGCCCTCTCTTTCAATTACATTTGGTGAATTTGTGCTTTACAAGGCAATGAAATTAATGTTTGTTTTTAATATGCATGTACTAATGTCCATGAAAGCCACAATTTAAGTAACCTGCCAAATATCAAAACATGGTTATACAAACAATTTTTCTCAGATAGATGTTCGTAATGTTATAAATAGTAACACTAACTCACAGAAATATAAATACCAACTTTTTAGCACCTCTTTGGCTAAATATAGGTAAGTATGCATAACTTGACTATCTACAAATTCTAATTTTAATAAATTATATTTAACACTCATGATATGTTTATTACCCATATCTACATAGTATTTACCCTTAATTCTATGCAGAAAAATATCTCATTGGTAACTTTTTCCATATTTCTTTTAAAAAGTTTTAATGCAAACAATATAGGTTCTGCTTATCAAAACAGGAAGAAACGACAGTACATGAATGTAAAAATGCATATTTTTTAAACATCAAAATTGTCTTGGAATAGATACAAACCTATTTTAAATAGGAATGAGTTTTATTCAGTTCCATATGGCCTCAAATCTCTCCCACCTTTGACTGGTGCTCCATCCCCTCGAGACCCTCCAGATCGTCCTTCCCTCCTTGGTATCTATCGTTAACCTCCTCTCACCACACCCAACTGCTACCAACCCTTCACTGATTTCCTTATAAGTCCATAAACTCTTCACGTTCAGCACAGATACCAGTGACTGCAGAGGGGAAAGGTTATGATAAATGGAGTTGGGTGGGACAATGAAGAGCAAGATCCATGTGTTGAATAGTAGTTGACCTGGACAAATAATTACTCAAGAATGATGAGGACAGAGGGGGCCACTACGGAAAACAGTATGGAGGTTCCTCAAAAAATTAAAGATAGAACTCCCACGTGATCCAGCAATTCCATTTCTGAGTATAATATTCAAAGAAAACAAGGACATGAATTTGAAAAGATATCTGCACCCCGTTGTTCATCATGGCATAATTTGCAAAGACATGGAAACAATCTAATTGTCCATCAGTGGGTGAGTAGATAAAGAAGCGATGGTATACATATACAACGGGATATTACTCAACCATAAAAAAAGAAATCTTGCCATTTGGGATGAAATGGACGGACCTTGAGGGCATTACGCTAAGTGAAATAAGTCAGAGCAAGATAAATTATCTCCCTTGTATGTATTATCTTAAAAAAAAAAAGCAATAAAAACAAGTCCACAGATACACAGAATAGATGGGGGATTACCAGAAGCAAGGAGTGAATGGATGGATAAAGGTGGTTAAAAGATACAAACTTTATGAAATAAGTAAGTCATAAGGATGTAATGTACAGCATGGTAGCTATTGGTAATGATATTGTATTGCATAATTGAAAGTTATGAGAGTAAATCTTAAAAGTTCTCATCACAAGAAAAAAAAAACTGTAATAATACACGGTGACATATGTTAACCAGACTTACTGTGGTGATCATTTTGCAATATACACAGATACTGAATCATCATGCTGTACACCTGAAACTAATATAACGCTATGTCAACTATAACTCAAAAATAAAGGATGATGAAGATAATACACAAACCAAAATCAAATGGAAAACTGATTAATTCAAGATCTTTAAAGATGAGTGGAAGGGACTTCCTGGTGGCTCAGAGGTTAAAGCGTCTGCCTGCAATGTGGGAGACCCGGGTTCGATCCCTGGGTCGGGAAGATCCCCTGGAGAAGGAAATGGCAACCCACTCCAGTATTCTTGCCTGGAGAATCCCATGGACCGAGGAGCCTGGTAGGCTGCAGTCCATGGGGTCACAAAGAGTCGGACACGACTGAGTGACTTTACTTACTTACTTACTTACTTACTTACTAAAGATGAGTGGAAGTGACCAATAGTCTCAGTAGATAGCAGACAAAGGGATACAGAGTGATTAAAGTGTTGATATAAAATTCAGGAGTTACATTAAGTTAAGTTAAGTCGTGTCCGACCCTTTGCGACCCCATGGACTGTAGCCCACCAGGCTCCTCCGTCCATGGGATTCTCCTGGCAAGAATACTGGAGTGGGATGCCATTTCCTTCTCCAGGGGATCTTCCCAACCCAGGGATCGAACCCAGGTCTCCCTATTAGAGGCAGACGCTTTAACCTCTGAGCCACCAGGGAAGATTAGGAGTTACATTAAATGATCTCAAAGATGCCATTCATTGCTAACATCCTTTTGTTGACTGACTGGTTACTCTTAACTGGGCCGTTAAGACATCTCAACCATCCTACTGTTTGATCTTCAGTAGATCCTTCAGCAGACTGCCCAGATAGATCTATTTTCATACTCTCTCTGCCCTCCTAAAATCCCCAGACGTCTTCTCTGGATCTGAATAGATAAGCTAGCTTCCTTCTTTACTACAAAAAATCAAGGTCACAGAAAATAGATTGCTTATGCACCTTCCTTTCAATCTCAGCTCTTACATTTCTTCACCTATCTTCTCTTCCTTTCTACCTAATTTGAGAAAAGTTCTTCCTGACTTCTAAGACAAAATCCTCTGCCTTTGATCCCCTTTTCTTAGTCAGGTATATTAGAGTGCCTCCACAATCTAAGAACTTGTACAAGTTTATTAACCCTGTGAAAGCTTGTTAATCTCTCCAATACTCAGCTTTCACAGCTATAAAACAGAAATATAATGCCCACTGTATAAGCACTTGTAAGATTTAAATGCAGTAACACATTAACTGAGTGTTTTTGTAGCTGTTATCATTACCCTAAGGCCTGTCTCCCTCAATTACCATGCACACTTTCTCTCATGTTAATTAAAAATTCACTTAGAGCGAACTTTCAAAGAGGTGTTCTAGCCACTGGAAATATAGTAATGTACCAAACCAAAGCACAAATCATTGCCTTCATGGAGTTTTCAGTCAAGTAGGGAGAGACAGACAGACAATTAGAAAAACAAAGAAGTACATTATATAGAGCTCAGTTCAGTTCAGTTCAGTCGCTTAGTTGTGTCCGACTCCTTGCGACCCCATGAATCGCAGCACGCCAGGCCTCCCTGTCCATCACCAACTCCCGGAGTTCACTCAGACTCACGTCCATCGAGTCCGTGATGCCAACCAGCCATCTCATCCTCTGTTGTCCCCTTCTCCTCCTGCCCCCAATCCCTCCCAGCATCAGAGTCTTTTCCAATGAGGCAAATCTTCGCATGAGGTGGCCAAAGTACTGGAGTTTCAGCTTCAGCATCATTCCTTCCAAAGAAATCCCAGGGTTGATCTCCTTCAGAATGGACTGGTTGGATCTCCTTGCAGTCCAAGGGACTCTCAAGAGTCTTCTACAACACCACAGTTCAAAAGCATCAATTCTTCTGCGCTCAGCCTTCTTCACAGTCCAACTTTCACATCCATACATGACCACTGGAAAAACCATAGCCTTGACTAGACGGACCTTAGTCGGCAAAGTAATGTCTCTGCTTTTGAATATGCTATCTAGATTAGAAGATGCTAAAGGCTTCCCAGATAGTGCAGTGGTAAAGAATCCGCCTGCCAATGCAGGAAACACAGGGGGTACAGGTTCAATCCCTGGGTCGGGAAGATCCCCTGGAGCAGGAAACGCAACCCGCTCCAGTCTTCTTGACTGGAAAACTCTACAGTCAGTCCATGGGGTCGCAAACAGTTGGATATGACTGAGCGACTGAGCACACACATACAGAAGATGGTAAGCCCCATGGAGTTGCAATTTATGAAAGCAGGTCCTGGGAGCCCTCACTTAAAAGATGGCATGTGCGCAAGCAAAGACCTCACAGAAGCAAGATGTCAAAAGACACCTGGCGAAGAGCATTCCTGGAAGGGTTGAGATATAGCTAAGAAGCCAGCGTATCTGATACCAGTGAGTGAGGGGGAGGCAGCAGATGAAGGCAGAAGACTGACGGAGATGGGGAGAGGGGCACAGATCAACTGCCAGGGCCCTGTAAGCCATTGTAAGGGAGTCAACATTTACTCTGGTCGAGTAAAAGAGAAGCAACCCCTGGTGATATGTGTAAGCTTCATGATCCAGCGTGACTGCTATTAGGATCACTACACATGCATGCAGACGCAGTTGAAGATAGACTCAAAGTCAAGAAAGGAGCTGGGAGATTGGTTAGGAGACTATCTCAATAATTCAGGAGAAATGGGGTCGACAGGTATGACAGGTTGAGATTCTGGATACATTTTTGAAGGGAATATAGTATCAAAAGGATTTTCTGATAGATCCAATGTGTGGTGCAGAAAAAGGGAAGGGCCAGTGATGACTCCCAAGCGAAAGGACAGAGTAGCCATTTACTGAAATGGGCAGGACAGCAGGGTCATGCTTTTCTCTCTCCCACATGGGTGCTTCCTGGCCCCCATCATCAACCACCCAGAGGTCTTTCTCATTTTAAGAAGAGGAAAGCAAGCACGGTTAGCTGTCTGCTGTCCTATCTGCTGGAATGCTTGACCCTACACTTCCTACACAATTGCACTGTAATCACTGCCTTCCCTTAAAGACTCTCCCCCACTACAAAAGGCACCTCCTCTGCCCTCCTTCACAACACTCCTGCAGGGTCACCCGGACATTCCAGTCATCTGATCCAGCAGCTGGAATTCTCCTGCAGCTGCAGCATCTGGCAATGTCTAACCTCCTCCTCCCTCAGATGCTCCCTTGGTGTGAAGACCTAACTTACTGTGGTGGCTGCGATCTTCTTTCCACATTCTCCTTTCTCTTTGTCTCCTCCTTATATTGGGTTGACCAAAAAGTTCATTCGGGTTTTTCCATGTTATGGGAAAACCCAAATGAACTTTTCGGCCAACACAATACTTCTTTCAGATATCACAGCCTCTGGCTTTTCTCTGTCCCTCTGAAGCCACACTTCCAGGATCTTATACCTACAGCCATTCGGACAGTTCTTTTATTCCCAATTCTGAGCCTGGGACACTGGTGATTAAACAAGCAAATCAGACAATCCATCCAGCAATTGTCGTATCTCTACCTGTTACCCAAGCTCCAGCTCTGTATCCATAGCCAGGAACTGGCACACTCCTGTAAGAAGTCACACTGCCTTGTCAGATTCCCCAGGCCCAAACCAAACACTCCGCCTATCCTAACTCCCTTGTTCATTCTGAGGACCTAACAATCCTAAGCCTAGGATTTCTACAAGAGCCTCCCTTCTCCCCCTTTTCATTCATTTTACAATGTCAGCAGCTTAATTTTCTTATACCCTGCTTCCATCATGTGGCTCATCAGATGAACACTATATATTGGCTCCATATTGCTTCAGAAGTTGAGAAGGAGAGAGAAAGAAAAGAAAAAGAGGGAGAGTGAGGAGGGAGAGGACAAGAGTATATGATCTAGGCCTGATTACGGGTTATTTGGTTATTCTTCCTTTTCTTTAAAAAAAAAAAAACTTCCTACTAGATACATTCCTCGTGCCCTCTAGAAATTCTGATGTATTCCACCAAGCCCCTTGACTAGCCAAAGTATAATATGACCCTTTAACTCAATATTAAAGACTTTAAAAAATCCAGTCTCTACTGACCTATCCGATTTTATTCCAATTATTATTACTGTTACTCGTAGTGGTATTGCAAATGTCCAGCACAAAACACAGTCTCTCCTTTCAGATGGTCTCTCCACTCTTCAAGTGAGTCTTACCCAGGCTGGCAACTTCCACCATGTCTTTTGGCAAATCCCAGGGCAGGTTCATCACCTCTTTTAGGGAAAGTATGAACAGAAATATGATAGCAATAATAGATCTATGACACCAAAACATCAGTCTAATGGGCCTGTAACTCTGAGTCATTAGCCCCTTTTCTTAGTCTGCATTATGTCCTAATGACTCAAAAGAAAATATAGAAAACATTTAACACAGAAAAATTTTAGAATGTACCTTCACAGTGTCCTCAAAATGTAGAAATGCCAAGAGGAGATGGCTGCCGTAAGACTAGAGCAAACAGTCAAAGGGAAGAAAAAACAAAGATGAGGACAGAAATGAAATAAAAACACAAAGAAGTCTAAAATGCAAATGGAGAAGCGGGGGCAGCACAGACAGAACTGACATTGTGGAAAGTAACAGCCACCCTGCGAGAGACAAACATGAAATACTACACATGCAGTTTTATAGGCAGATGCAAAGATGAAGAGAGGAGACATAAAGGGATCATAGGAGACAAAGATCTAAACAAAGCAAATAGATATGTATTCCACAGGAAGAAATTCAATAGTGAATAATAAAAACGATAAAGGTAAATATTTATACATGGGCCAAAACCAGCTGCCAGAAACAAAAGTGCACTGATTTCCAAGCAAAATAACTAAAAACAGGCCCCACCTGTGCCAAAAAAAGTGATTTTACTAAAGTTTTTCAAAACTCATACAACTAATCAGGCAGAAGGTCAGGTTAACTACAAAGCAATATTACCAGCCTCAAACCTCTATTTCACAATATTAAACACCACAAGCCAATGAACTATTTCCAAAGTTTAGTGAAGAAAGGGTTGTAATAAAATAATTGTATCCCCAAATTATTGTTTTGTGAAAAAAAGGGAAAAGAAAAAACTGTAAGCTATGCATGAACTCATAAGACATCATACATACATAATGTTCCTTAGGCTTCCCTTGTAGCTCAGTCGGTAAAGAATCTGCCTGCAGTACAGGAGACGGGGGTTCAAGCCCTGGGTTGGGAAGATCCCCTGGAGAAGGAAATGGCAACCCATTCCAGTATCCTTGCCTGGAAAATCTCATGGACAGAGGAGCCTGGTGGGCTGCAATCCATGGGGTCACAAAGAGTCGGGCACAACCGAGCGACTAACACTTACTTATACTGTTCCTTAAAAAAGTGTACATTCCAGCTAATTAAAGATAAATCATAAAAGGGAACATAAGAATATAACAGAAAAACAACCAATTTAGTATAACGAATCTAATGCAAATCACAAAAAGCATCCTTGAAAAACAATGCATTGTTTTAATATTTAATATTAAATTTAAATTTAATATTATATCCTTATTTAAAAATAGAAGGATATAATATTAAACTGAGTTCAAAGAAGATCTCAATCTATAATATCAGACTGAATTAAACATTAGGAAGTATAGAAACATGGGATCAGGGTAGGGAAAATATGATGTCACTTTTTATTATATAGAAAGACATTAAAGAATTGCATTTTATTATTAATTTGCATTACTAGAGAGCTATGGATTCAAGTATATATAATTTAAATTGTACATTCAAAAACAGTCTACATAGAAAAACAAAGCAGACACAAAGGAAGGTGGAATTAAACACATAACAGCAGATCAAACATATCAATAAAATCAAATGGTTTAACTCTTTTGAAAACAAAACAAAATAACAGCAAAAAATTAAAAGAAACAAACTCTTGGATTAGGTTCAAAAACAAAATTTTACTATATATGTTGCTTTTAGGACATAGAGTGAAATGAATCAAGAAAATGTCTAGAAATAAAAAGGAAGATCAAATACATCAAGCAAAAACATAAAGAAGGCAAGAAACTAAAACTAATTCCTTAATAAAGTCCTTACCTGAGAGTGTTTTGATATTAATAGTAGTCATAATCTAACATGAAGTTATAACTGCTAAAACTTTTATACAACAAATAACACCATACGGACATTTCTAACACACACAAATGACAGAAACAAGTTTACCAGGAGACTCAGAAGCTGTTCTTGTCTGATAATTCTTTCAGATGACAATCAGAATTATTTTGTCAAGTCCTAAAACAAATTCAGTATCTTTTCATCCTAATTAAGTCTGCCATCCAGGAAAATGGGGTACTCCACAATTACTCAAATCTTCAGTATGCTTCTTGCTATGATTTACATTTTCCTTCGTATGGCTTCTACAGAGTTCTTGGTAAATTTATTCCCATTTTTCCATTTTTTGGTCATTATTTAAAGGTATTTTTTTAATGTGTTTTATAATTGATTATTTTGTCTGGTTTGGGTATACCTATTTTGTAACTAACCACATTGAATTACTATTGCTCTAATAATATTTTTCAGTTGATTCTCCTCTAAGTTTTAAAGTTCCATTCCCTGGTGGCTCAGATGGTAAAGAATCCACCTGCGACTCAAGAGACCCGTGTTTGATCCTTACGGAAGGAAGATCCCCTGGAGAAAGAAATGGCAACTCACTCCAGTATTCCTGCCTGGAGAATTTCATGGACAAAGGAGTCTGGCGGGCTACAGTCCATGGGGTTACAAAGAGTTCAGACACGACTGAGCAATTAACAGTTTGTATGAAATGACAATATTGTCCCTATCAACTAATATTTATAACTCATGTTTGTCCTCTGTCTTGCTGGCTAAAATTTCCAAAACATTATATATCATTATTGGTCCTTATCTTAACCCTAACATCCTTCTATCACCCCTAACTTTAAAAGAAATATATATCAATTATATATATATATATATATAGTGTTTGCATACATATAGTGTTTGCAACTGCAAATAAAAGAACACACAACTACAAGTGACTTAAACAATAAGGAAACTGTTGGCTAGTATTATCTGAAGTCTGGAGTCAGGCCAATTCCAGGGTTGATTAATTCAGCTGCCCAACAATGCAGGGACCCAAGTCCATTTTTCTATGACTCTCCAAACTCTCCCCTCATGGTTGCCAAATGGCCGCAGCAAATCTAAGCACCACAATCTTACAAATGATTTCCATGTCCAGGATAGGCAAAGTCTTATTTTTTAAAACCCATTTTTCATTGCAGTACTCTTTACAACAGCCAAGACATGGAAGCAACCTAAATGTCCATTGACAGAGGATTGGATAAAGAAGATATGATACATATATACAATGGAATATCACTAGGCCATCAAAAAGCATGAAATAATGCCATCTGCAGCAACATGGATGGACCAGAGATAGTCATACTGACTGAAGAAAGTCAGACTGAGAAGCAGAAATATTGTATGATATTCTTTACGTGTGGAATCTAAAAAGAAATGATGCAAATGAACTTACAAAACAGAAACAGACTCACAACTGTATATATGGTGATTTGGGTATACCTATTTTGTAACCAACCACATTGAATTATTATTGTTCTCTTACTTACAGTTACAGTTGCCAGGGGAAAGGATGGGGGGAAGGGAGTGTTAGGGAGTTTGGAATTGACATGTATATACACGGTACACATCTTGGTCCACTTCCCCACTTTCTCACACCTATGCCACTAGTCATCTACCCCAGTGCCCCTACCAAATATATCTACTTATAGTTGCCAGGGCAAAGGATGGGGGGTGGGGGGAAGGATAGTTAGGAAGTTTGGGACTGACATGTACACATTGCTATATTTAAAATGGATAACCAACAGGGATCTACTGTACAGCATATAGAACTCTGCTCAATGTTATGTGACAGCCTGAATGGGAGGGGAGTTTAGGGGAGAATCTCCCATGGATAAATGTATACATATGTCTGAGTCCCTTCACTGTTCACTTGAAACTATCACAATATTGTTTGTTAGTCGGCTGCTTTTCTGTTTCTAGTGCTTACTTTGGGCTTCTGAGGGCAGAACCTATACCTTGTAAACCTACATACACCCAGTTGCCCCAGATCCATAATGGGCTTTCCAATTGTTTGCAAAAATGATGCTGGTATGGAATGTGTTAAACATTTTATGCATGCATTTGTAACATGGCAAGCACTGCACAAAGTACTTTATACGAAATGTATTTTTATTTTGTTAATTTATTTTATTCAAGTATAGTTGATTTACAATGCTAACTTCTGCTGTACTATAATACATTTTTGAAATTCTTACAATATCCCTAGATGTACTATTATTATCTGCATTTAACAGGTGTGAGAAAAGCCTAGAGAATTTACATAACTGCTCCAAGTTGCAAAGCTTTTAAGCTGTAGGGCCAGGACTCAAATCCTGAGTCTGATTCCTGATGCAACCTCTAAGCCATTCTGCTTCCTGTGACTCAAACCAAATGAGATAAGCCCAAATTATGTCATGGTCACCTCACACGTAGGTTACTCTCCGTGGAATTGCCAAAAATGTTCTGGCTGCATTCACTGCCAAGGTGTCATCTGGAGAATCCTAACCAGATGCCAGAGGCCATCATTATTCACTGACATTCCCTGATTTTAGAAGGACTGAGAACAAGTTGTATATTTAAATATTCTAGCACAAATCTGCATCGAAATAGGCAGTACACACTGCCTATCCCACTTGGCCATCCTTTCCAGATCTCAGTCCTCTCACAGAGCCCTCCCTGCATCTACCCGCTGAGGATCACTTGGCCAGGTTCTCAAGAATCTCAACACACCTCAAAAAGAATGAAACCGAGCACGGCTGTGTCTGTGCCAGTTCCCCTTTCCTTTTATTACAGCCCCAAAGCCTTTAAAAGCCTAGAATCTATTAATGCTAGTTTATAGCAGGAATTCCTACTCATTATTACCTGAGAAAGGAAGAGTCAATTTCATACACTTGATTTCAAAGATTTTATACAATGAAGCCAGAGTCTATTACAGTCAGATTGGCTAATTACTGTGAAGAGCAACAGTCTGAAGAAAAAACTATCCAAGCTTAACAGGCCGTACCCAATAGAGAACCTGGAGACATGGGAATCGGTTTTGTCACTTAACTGTAAATTGCAGACCTGATGAATAAAGCCTCTCTTCTAGCTTGCTCTGTTCCCTGAATGCCATTCAATTGCCACGAGCCTTATCTCACAACATCTATAAGAAAGGGATCACAAGAGCCAGAAAACACTAAGGCTAATCAATATTTAGAAACTGAAAATTAAAAAAAAAAAAAAAACAAACAAATAGATGTCAGCATAGACAAAGGAAAAGAGCTTTTTTCCTGTGCCCCCAAGACCTAGTTCTAGGCTAATACTTCTGTTTCTGGGATGCTCTGGGATTTAACAGCCACATGAGATACTCAGGCTACTTGGCTAATAAAGAACAGCTCGGTCCTTCCTTGTGTCCCAGAGCAGATCAGCCATGGGCAGAACTCTCTCCCACAGCAGTCAGAGAGGCTAAAGTGAGTCTACTGCCAAGACTGATTCAACTCCCATCATTGCCAGCTCTGCTTAGGCCACAGAAACCCCCGTATCATCTGCTGACTACACCAAGAGGCAACCCTGGCACTTCACCTGATGCCCTGGATTAGAGGGAGAATCTTTCTCTTTCATACACTTCTGCAAAGTAAACTTAGGAGGTTTTCAGATGACTTCATTCTGCAGATACTCGAGCACCCACAATGTGCCACAGAAGACAGGTGCTGAGGAAATCCAGACGATGGCTCACGCTGGTCAGGAGCGAGCTTTCTGGTACCACGGTGTAACACAGCGTCCTCCACCCTGCCTTCCTGCTAGTCACTGGTGAAGCTGCCCCACAGGCAGTGCCTTTTAAATCCATGGAACAAAACCATGAATATAACTGCTGTACCTTCACTGTGACCTGTCACCAATAAAAATTCACTCGTGTGTCATTTATCTGGCCTGTGTGTATAAAGAGGTTTATAGTCTGTTGTGTTGATGAACCACTTTAAAGTCTGAGGGGAGAGAGAAAAGCAATCATTAAAGGCCATTTCACCATCTCAGAACTTCTTTCTGCTTTTTTCCACTGAACTTTCTAAGACCCCATGCTAAGTCGCTTCAGTGTCCAACTCTTTGCAATGCTATGGACTGTAGCCTGCCAGGCTCCTGTCTGTGGGATTCTCCAGGGAAGAATACTGGAGTGAGTTGCTGTGCCCTCCTCCAGGAGATCTTCTTGGTCCAGGAATCAAACTCGCGTCTCTTATGCCTCTTTCATTGGCAGGCAAGTTTTTCACCACTAGTGCCACCTGGGAAGCCCTTCCAAGATGCTGAAAGTGTTAGTCGCTTCAGTCGCGTCGGACTCTTTGTGAGCCCCTGGACTGTAGCCCGCCAGGTTCCTCTGTCCATGGGATTCTTCAGGCTCCATTCTCCAGGGTATCTTTCCAACCCAGGAATCGAACCCAGGTCTCCTTCATTGTAGGCAGACTCTTTACTGTCTGAGTTACCAGGGAAGCCCTTCTAAGATCTTGCTGCTGCTAAGTCACTTCAGTCGTGTCCGACTTTGGTGACCCCATAGATGGCAGCCCACCAGGCTCCCCCGTCCCTGGGATTCTCCAGGCAAGAACACTGGAGTGGGTTGCTATTTCCTTCTCCAATGCATGAAATTGAAAAGTGAAAGTGAAGTCGCTCAGTCGTGTCCGACTCTTAGTGACCCCACGGACTGCAGCCTACCAGGCTCCTCCGTCCATGGGATTTTCCAGGCAAGACTACGGGAGTGAGGCGCCATTGCCTTCTCCATTTAAGATCTTATGGGGGTTCAAATAAGGCCAACATTAGTCCCACAGGTTCCTGAGATATGGGTTTTTCAATTTCTTTGGAGTCACTGCACTTTCTTAAGGTTTCATTTGCCAGTATCACAATCTTTCCTCTAACAGACTAAAAAACACTAAATATAAAACAAGACTCTTGTCCATTCAGTGCACGGTGAAGCTGCGGTATCCATACAGTTTAACTGTAAGAACATACCCATCACTGAATTATGTGATAGGCATTATAAGGCACCCAAAATGTAAGCCAACTAATCAACTGTCTTCAAAATCAGACCAACCTGAGTTTGAAATAAGGCTCCATCATTTTCAACAAGTTTCATAATCTATGCCTCAGTTTCCACATCTGTAAAATTAGAATAATTATATAGTATATAACACAAAAAGCAACTGCATTAATACGAGCAGCTCCTCTGCTCTCAGGATCCCTTTCCTCAACTGATCAGAGCTCCTTTCAGCATCTCATTTTCCTCAAATCTCTACACAGACACCAATGTCACTGAACTCTACAAAGAGTAGCAGAGCACATGTTTAACTCATCTGAGTTACAATGTGAAAGATGAACAGCTGTCAATCACAGAGTTGGTGGAGCAAAGATGGGGGTGGGGCTTCCCAAGCAGAAGAACCCACAGCCTGCACCATTCAGTCTTTTGGCTGGACAGCAGCTCTTGTGTTCACCACTGTGTCCAGGGCCATAGCATTGCTCCTATCACCCAGTAGGTGTTTCATAGGTGAACAAGAGGCCGAAATCGGCTAGCAACTAGCAATCTTATTATTATATGAATTATGTTGCAGATGGCTGTCAGGTGCATCCATGTGTTTGTGTGACTTGGAACTTGGTACCCTGACTACATCACCTCCGGGTACTGCAAAGCTCAGGACCAAATCTCTGCCCTGACCAAAGCATGAGTCACCAGCCTGTGCCACTTGCCTGCTAGCCCCTCGCTCAGCACCAGGCACAGCAGCTGCCAAAAGCTAAACCTCCGCTCAGTTTCCACTGGTGTCATGAATGTCCACCATGTATTCCAGCTGCTCAGAAGTCTACTCTCCCCAACCTCACTGGCACACATCAGACTGTAGAGGCCTGCAGGCTGCCCCTTACAGCGTTCCTGTGCACAATATGACGTGTCCATGGCTCCTCCCTGTCTCTGTTTGATATCAAGGCTGTGCCAGCCTGAGGCATGACCACAGTGAGAATCGGCTCTGAGCGCCCACCCAGTGCTGCTATTTCTGGGAAGCTCTCGAGCCTCGTCCTTTCCCCACATTTCCCAGAGGCTGCTCTCATAGCTGTGGTGGCTCCTGTCATTTTCAGCAACTCATTCCTCAGTGGCAATTGGCCCTTTCAGTCCCCCACTGTCACCCCTGGGGCTCAGCTCCTCTGCTCTCAGGATCCCTTTCCTCAACTGATCAGAGCTCCTTTCAGCATCTCATTTTCCTCAAATCTCTACACAGACACCAATGTCACTGAACTCTACAAAGAGTAGCAGAGCACATGTTTAACTCATCTGAGTTACAATGTGAAAGATGAACAGCTGTCAATCACAGAGTTGGTGGAGCAAAGATGGGGGTGGGGCTTCCCAAGCAGAAGAACCCACAGCCTGCACCATTCAGTCTTTTGGCTGGACAGCAGCTCTTGTGTTCACCACTGTGTCCAGGGCCATAGCATTGCTCCTATCACCCAGTAGGTGTTTCATAGGTGAACAAGAGGCCGAAATCGGCTAGCAACTAGCAACTGCGGTTTGTTAGTTTCTCAGCATGCAGAACATAGGCATCTGCATTATGGCAGGCATAGGAGCACAGATCAGTGGGACCCTGGTTCAACTAATGAACTAGAACTCGCAAATGAAAATCACTCTTATGCAGTCCTATGGCCTGAGCTGGAGCAGCAAAGTTCACACTTCCAGTGCCAGTACCTTTAAAAGAAATGCATTCTATGCACACACTCATACACAATACAGTACATACACAGTAATATTTTTCTACAACATTCTAATACATTAACAGACACCAATGTCACTGAACTCTACAAAGAGTAGCAGAGCACATGTTTAACTCATCTGAGTTACAATGTGAAAGATGAACAGCTGTCAATCACAGAGTTGGTGGAGCAAAGATGGGGGTGGGGCTTCCCAAGCAGAAGAACCCACAGCCTGCACCATTCAGTCTTTTGGCTGGACAGCAGCTCTTGTGTTCACCACTGTGTCCAGGGCCATAGCATTGCTCCTATCACCCAGTAGGTGTTTCATAGGTGAACAAGAGGCCGAAATCGGCTAGCAACTAGCAACTGCGGTTTGTTAGTTTCTCAGCATGCAGAACATAGGCATCTGCATTATGGCAGGCATAGGAGCACAGATCAGTGGGACCCTGGTTCAACTAATGAACTAGAACTCGCAAATGAAAATCACTCTTATGCAGTCCTATGGCCTGAGCTGGAGCAGCAAAGTTCACACTTCCAGTGCCAGTACCTTTAAAAGAAATGCATTCTATGCACACACTCATACACAATACAGTACATACACAGTAATATTTTTCTACAACATTCTAATACATTTTTTTCCCAAAGCTGACTGCAACCCATTTACCTCACCCCACCATGCATTACAATGTGAAAAACACTGGGTGAGTGTCTAGAGAGGGAGTGGGGTGGTGACTGCTGATATTGTAAAGAAGTGGAAAATGTTTAAATAAATCATAGAAGCCCTTGCTAAATTAAAGAGTTTGGTTTTGTGTTGTAAATCATGAGAATTCATCCATCTCATTAACAATTAGATACGAGGAAAAACAAAACCTAGGTCCTATTGTTGTAGAGATTAAAGTCCCCTTTGGGGGAGGAGCAGGGAGACAAATCATCTGTCAGCAGTAGGGCCTGGAGTCAGGCAGAGGGGACAGCACAGGGTGAGCCCCAGCCTAAAATATTTTGAAAGAAGTTCAGTAGCGAATGGTTCAGGCAAGGAATATAGTCGTCCCCCTTCTCCACAGTTTCCATTTCTGTGATTTCAGTTACCCATAGTCTGAAAATATTACATGGAACATTCCAGAAATAAACAATTCATAAGTTTTAAATCCAGCGCCCTTCTGAGCAGCATGATGAAACCTCACCATCCCGCTTCCTCTTGCCGAGGCCGGAATCACTCCCTGCTGCTGCTGCTGCTAAGTCGCTTCAGTCGTGTCCGACTCTGTGCAACCCCATAGACGGCAGCCCACCAGGCTCCTCTGTCCCTGGGATTCTCCAGGCAAGAACACTGGAGCGGGTTGCCATTTCCTTCTCCAATGCATGAAAGTTAGGAGTGAAAGTGAAGTTGCTCAGTCGTGTCCGACTCTTAGCGACCCCATGGACTGCAGCCCACCAGGCTCCTCCGCCCGTGGGATTTTCCAGGCAAGAGTACTGGAGTGGGGTGCCATTGCCTTCTCCGGAACCATTCCCTGCCCACTGTTATCCTGCCCCTTAGTCACTCAGTCGCCACCTCTTTATCAAATCAACTGTCACATTATCGCTGTGTTTTGTGTTCAAGTAACCGTTCTATTTAGGAAGGCCCCACAAGGCAAGACTAGTCATGCTGGTCATTCACATGTGCTAAAGAGAAGCTAGAAAGTGCTTCCTTTAAGTGAGAAAGTGAAATTCCTCAACTTAATAAGGAAAAAAAAAAAACTGTATGCAGAGGTTACTACAATCAGTAGTAAGAACAAATCTATCTCTGAAATTGTAAAGAAGGAAAAAGAAATTCAGGCTGGTTTTGCTGTTGCACCTGCAAAAGTTATGGCCACAGTGCAGGCAAGAAATTTGTACAATGAGATGTTTTGAGAGAGAGAGAGAGACCACATTCACATAATCTTTATTACAGTATATTTTTATAAATTTTCTATCTTTTATGATTTATTGTAGTTAATCCTTATTTGCCTAATTTATAAATTAAACTTTGTCATAGGTAGGTATGTATAAGAAAAAGGGTAGTACTGTTTCAAGCTTAACAGGAGGTCTTGGAATGCATCCCCCAGTGGATAAGGGGAATTACAGTAGCTATCTTAGTCCTGGCTCCAAAGTCTTCCTTTCTTTGGAAAGAGAGATAAGTTATATCAACCTTATCTTGAAGGAAATTACTATAACAATTATAAAGTTCTAGAAGCCCTTCAGAATAAGGAATGACGTGAAGGTAAGTAGAAAATAGAAGATAAGACCAGAGTCCCCATCCCTCAAGGTGTTGAAGAGAAGGCATTCCTAGAAATGCCAGAGTAACCTTACTGGGGAATTTGCCCTCATGGTGTATGGAGCTGGTCCAACTATGAAGTAATGTCTTGGGCATATTATATTTTAACAGCTTTATTGAGATATAATTCACTCATGTTACCACCATCCAATTTTAGAATGTATCTCTTCAAAAAGATCCCCCACACCCATTTGCAGTCACTCTCTGCTTTCTTCTCCAGCACTAACCAACCAGTAATCTACTTCCTGTCTCTCCAGATTCACCTTTCCTGGGCATTTCATATAAATGGAATTATACAGTATGCGGTCCTTTGTGTTTGGCTCCTTTCACATCCATGTCATGGCATGAAGCAGTATTTCATTCCTTCTTACTACCCCCAAAGTATTCCATCATCTTCCACCATGCTTTGTCTAACCTATTCATCAGTTGCTAGACATTTAGGTTATTTCTACTTTGGGCTATTATGAATAATGCTGCTATGTCTAAGTTTTTGCCTGGACAGATGTTTTCCTTTCTCTTGGGTGGCTATTCAGAAGTGCAATTACTAGGTCATATAATAAATTTATGTTTAACTTTTTCATAAACAGCCAAACTGTTTTCCACACGGCTTAACATTTTACATTCCCACCAGCAACGTACAAGCATTCCAGTTTTTCTACATTCTTAAGTATAGTCTAAAATCCAGACTTACATTTATTACGGCATGAAACATGGCCTGAATAAGGTTGGAACTAGCATTTCTGTGAACTGGGGAGTTCCTGCAGCCTTATAATTCACTTGCATCCAAAATTCATGAGAATTTAGAAAAAAAATGATCAAAGATGTTCATTTGAAACATGCCTGAAATCATTTAGTATCAAAACTCAATACCAAAAAACTCATATAGACCTAATCAGAGAACATCTGACCAAAATATTTGTCAAAGAGAGTTATCAAAGAACCATGACAAATAAAAATGCGTTCTGGGAGGACAAAATCTCAACTATGAACCCAACAAGCCAGCAGAAACTTGCAGAAGGCAGCAACCACAGCCAGGAACACAAAAGAAGGTCAGGGAACTATTTCTTTCAATCCGATGCAATGTCCTATATCAGGTGATGAGCTGCAAAGAGGAGACCCTGCTTCCAGAAAAGAAAAGAAACAAACCTGGCCTCAAGGGGACACAGAATAGTCACAGGAAAGGGCCTGCTGCTTTGAAAACACCAGGTACCTTTTACTAACAGACTCACAAATTCAAAGAGGGGGTGGGCACCCAGAGGACTGGCAAGAGCTCTGGTTCAGAGACCACAGAGGGACACAAGCTCCCAGACCCTTTCCACAAACACATTTCCAATCCAGAAGATAACTCCCCTGTCTGGGGCGTGGATTTGTTTCTCTCTAGTATTTTACTAAGTGTCATATAAATTTCACTGAATGTCTACAATCGCCCCTCTGCACCTACAGTTTTCCTCCCTTGGCATGCGTGCTAATTCACTTCAGTCATGACTCTTTGCAACCCTATGGACTGTAGCCCGCCAGGCTCCTCTGTCATGGAATTCTCCAGGCAAGAATACGGGAGGGGATTGCCATGCCTTCCTCCAGGGGATCTTTCTGACCCAAGGATCGAACCCAGGCCTCTTATGTTACTTGCATTGGGAGGCGGGTTCTTTACCCTTTTTGTTCCTAGAGATGAAAACCTAGTAGGACCCGTGCTAATTACCGACTAGCACTCTTTCTGGTGCAATCAGCTAAGTGGAGGTTTAGATACCCAGCTGGGCAGGTTCCAGGAGATTTCCCCTGCTACATTTCAGTCACTTAAGGAAAAAAAGGAGTAACTAAGAGTGGGTTACCATGATTTTAAAGCAACCCTATCCCTCCTCCCTTTACCCCTGCCAAAATGTGTAGACTTCTGTATTTCACACTTTTACATCTGTTCTTCTCCAAAAATAAAAGCTGTTTATATTCAAGAAATGATGACTACAATACCAGCACGAGTTACATCTTTAAAAGACTCACAGAGAGAACATACATACATATTGTTCAAACCAAAGAGTGCACGCAGTGTCTCTTCCCAGAACAGCATCTGGATAAAAAACTGCAGAAGAGCTGAGCAGTGCTTTCATTTATTTGTTCGCATGGAAAGAAAATTGTATTCTTTCTCACTGGTGCTAGAGCTACCAGTTGAAAGAAAAAAGAAGAGGGAGTGGCCTTTTCCGAACAGCAAACACTTGACTTTGACCTTAGGAATCTTAAGACTACCCAGTCTCTGGCCTCAAAGAGAGTCTTAGGAAAACCACCGTACTCCCAAACTCAAAGGGCCCTTTCAATCATGCAAATGGAAGCCATTTAAAATTCATAGTTACTTCAGAGCCTGAGATACCACCAGTACTAAAAACAGCACTGTCCCAAACTTAATCCCAAACAGAACCTCTTGAATAACGCAATTAATTCACTCCCCCATCCAAAGAGCAATTAACATTTCTGATTTAAATGCTACACAATTCCCCAATATTTTAATAATATTAAAACCCCTTCTGAGACAGTTGAGTATACCCCCTTAACTGTCAATATTGCAAAAAACTCAGTCACCTTCATCCAGATATTTTTAATATCCAGTCTACCGATTATTATCTAATCATCTCCTTTTCCTTTAAAAGAAGTCTTCCAAGAGGGATCTTTGAAGTCAATTTTTCAAAAGCATCTTCCCCAGCAGTGAGTATGAAATAAAATTTTGATACATGCTCACTATGTAGTTGTGTACAAAGCTGCCTTAACTACCATAATCGTCATCAATCTTCCCCCAAATAAAAAGACATGTAATATAAACTGTGTTATATAAGAACTGTGATTAAATAACACCATAGGGCATCTTTGTGGCTAGGTAAGAGTGTTACAAGGAATGTCTATGGGATTTCTCGATAAGGAAACTCTCTAACCTGTCTAGATTCCAAACATCCATTTCACTTTCCAAGTCTCAAAATATAAACAACCCAAAGATTTCAGACTGCAAACAAAAGAAGGGCTGAAAGAGACTGTGAATACAATTCTTTTTTTCTCAGCTTCTAGGCAAATGTCAGAACCTTCTGGGGCTATAAACTGAATCCCTACAGATCTATAGGGAAAAACAGGGCATGAACATCAAAAGGATGCATTTTGTTGCTCATGGGTGGTAGAAGGCACTTTTTCTGCCCCGTGAACATACTTGCTAACAACAACAACAAATGACAATTCAAAAAACACTCCAAGATTATCCGTTGAAATGGCATCAGCTGATACTTTATACCATTTTAAGTATCCCCTTTCTAACAAACAGTTCATACAAATATAATACAGTATTAGTGTGAAGGGTTTTTTTAATTCAATTAGTGTTAAATTTTAAAGTTCATATTCCTAGAAGTATGCGCTTTCCACAATTCAAAGTTATAAGCCTTAAAAGAAAGTTGCAGTTACCTTATGTAAGTCACTATTTCCTACTCTGCAACATTTTCAGGCAAGCTCAAATTTCTGTGGATATATTCTGTGTTCTTCTAAAGTGACTTGCTTTTAGTAAGTCATTTTTATGATTTAACGTATACTCTCATTCATTAGGGGATAAGATTAATGAGGACAGCATTCTCGTGTGTCTTCATCACCATATCCTCCATACAGTAAACAGTGGATGCTCAATAAATATCAATATTAAATGAATGAATGAACCAAAATGAAAAAAGAAGGAAACTGTCTTCAAAACATTTAGGCCAGGGGTAACTCTGCATCAGAATTACCTGAAGGGCTTCTTACCCACCCACCACCCCCACTGCTGCCCCAGAGTTTCCAATTCCCACCTGCGGAGTAGGTCAGAGAGGCAGGACCTGAGATGATCCTGAAGCGTTGAAACGAGGATCTCACTTTGAGAACCACTGTTTAGGCAATTAACCTATCAACCAGCTCTTAGAAAATCACAATGCACAGGGCAGCATTCACTGAGAGTCTACCAGCTGCAGAATCCTCTAGCATCCACTGGATAAGCCACACTGGTCCTTGCTCCAAACACTCAAAATTGCTAACACAGGACGTACATGCAAGGGGACAATACACAGACATGTGCCCAAAACAGCAAGAAGTCATTACCGCGGTGAGATTCAAGATGTTTCATTTCTCCAGTGCGTTTCTTTATGATGTATCCTACCGTGCAGTTTAATGTATTTTTTTCTCAGATGGAAATTACTAAACCACAATGCATAGCCATTCTCCCTCACACTACCCCACTTCATTGCACTTACTAACAAGAATTTCATCTGAGACCAGGGCATGAAATGTAGTGAAGGAACCCATTTTAAAGCTTATTTATATCATGAATATTTTAGGGTCTGTAAGGTCCAGAGCAATGATCAACACAGTCCTTAATGGTCAGATATCAAGCAGAAGCAGTGATAAAGTACAGATATAGTCTGACTTTGCTATGAGGTTGAACACACAGATGCACAAAAATCCAACGGAACCCCAATCTAACTCACCAATTATCGTATAGGTTTTTAAAGCCTACCAAGCATTAACTTTAAATGCATACTTTTCTCATGACCCTGTGCTGGATTTAAGTACATTTATATCCAGATTATAATCAGAGAGGGTATTTAATTAGATAATGTTTGCAAGTACTTTGAAGATACAAAGTGCTCTATAAATGCTAAATATTATTATTTAAATAGTTAGCAATTACTGCTTACAACCTATTACACCCACCCCACTGCTATAATTTGATTACAGGCTGCTTAAAAAAAAAATACCTAGAAGTAGAAATGATGAAACTATGTGCATGTGAAGTTCAGGTTTTTACCCTAGGTATAAATAATTTACAGGCATTTTAAATGGAAGATTAGGTTATAAAATCTAGTAAAGAGAGACAGTTGGCTCCATAAGACTGAGAGGTAAGGTAAAGTCACTCAGTCGTGTCCAACTCTTTGCGACCCCGTGGACTGTAACCTACTAGGCTTCTCTGTCCACGGGATTCTCCAGGCAAGAATACTGGAGTGGATTGCCATTTCCTTCTCCAATAAGACTGAGAACCACAAGGTTATGTTGGTTTTAATAGTTTCTTATAGACCAGGTGGAGAGTACACGATGGGTGAAACACAGGACTCTGCACTTTTGGCTGCCAGTTCCATCTTCCGTTTTCTCCACTGTAATCTTAAAATATCTTCATCCATGTAAAAAAATGTTTAAGTCCAGGTTTTGATTTTAATAATTTCTGGCAGATAAAAGCTTGAGAATGGCTCCTGTTCTAACATGTCTTCCCATCTTGCCATCTTCGGTAATAATTGCAAACTCTGTGGTTTTTCACTGCTTTCAAAAATGGAAACCTTTGGGTCTGATTCCATATGCCTTCCAGACAAATGGCAGGTACTTCTCCAAAGAAAATGGCAAATTAAATATAAACATACCTTATACACAAAGTAAAAGAAAATCACTGCTAACCCCCAAGTGGTTTGTACTTTACGCTTTTTAGACAAGAAAAGGAACATTTATTCTAAGCTAACCTAGGTTACTTTAAAAAAAGAAAATCACGAGGAAGAAATGTTTTGGAAATAGCACTACAAACACAACTATGCTCATCAAAGGGATCGTGTGCCTAAAACGAAAGGCTTCTGGATAATCTGTGAACCCAGGGAGATAATACATCAGATAAATCTGATGTCATGACAAGGTCCACGAGTCAAATGCTGGCCACGTGAGTTAATATGGGCTCTGGCTTTGGCGCAGATCAGTCATAAGCTTGGCCATTTAGAGCTTTATGACCTCTGAAAAATTAATTGATTTTTTCCAAGCCTCATCTGTTCATTTGTACACTTACCTCACAGGAAAATGGGGGATAATTTGACAACATCAGGAGCCTTAAAAATCATTTATAACTTTTACTGTAAATTGAACTTCTAAAAGTTATTCTAAGGAAACAGAGATATCTAGAAATACTTACATATTAATATAAGGATAAATAACTCTAATCCATAATGTATTAAAATAATGTATACAAGGATATATATATGGATGTTTGATTATCAAAGTACTACTTACAAAAGCTGAAAAGTTTAAAATAACCAAAAGTTTCATCAATAGGAATTGATTAAATATTTTATGATGTATCCTCACAGTAAAATGCTAAGTAGTCCTTAAAACATATGATTAGAAGTTTGAACACTCACTGAATATTTGAAGAAAGTAAAAATTACATTCAATTTTTTTAGGCATGATAACAGTATTGCAGTTATGCATTTTAAGAGTATTTATCTTTTGGAATGCATACTGAAATATTTACAAATGCAAGAGTATGATGTTTCAAAATAAGATGGGGGAGGAAGTGGATAGGATGAAGATTAAATAAGATTGGATATATGTGGATGACCGTAAGTGGGGGCTCATTGTACTAAATAACAATCTTACTTAGACTTAATTCACACTCCATAAATTCACCCTTTTGAAATATACAAGTGATTTCTACTATATGTGCAGAGTTGAGCAACCATCATCACTATCTAATATTTAATATTAGGACATTAGCAGTCACTTCCACTCTCCCTCTCCTCCAGCTTCAGCAACCACCAATCTACTTTCTGTATCTATGGATTCGTCTGTACTGTACATCTCATATAAATGGAATCATATGACAGGTAGCCTTTTGTGTCTGGTTGCTTTTGCTTAGCGTAATGTTCAGCCATGTTACAGCCTGAATCAGCACTTCCTTTCATTACCAAATAATGCCATCTTATGGATATAATGCATTTCATTTATATATTCATCAATTAATGGATGTTTAGGTTGTTTCAATTCTTTGACTATTATGAATAATGCTATTAAAAACAAGTTTTTGTGTGGATATATGTTTTCATTTCTCTTTGGTATATACCTAGGAGTAGAATTGCAGGGCCACGTGCTAACATTCTACTTAACATTTTGAGGACTGCCAATCCATTTTCCAAAGGAGTTGCACCATTTTACATTCCCACAAGCAATGTATGAGCATTCCGTACATAAGTTTTTACATAAACTTTTACATAAGTTTTAAATTCAACATAATTTTTTAAGTTATGGTATAGAAAAAAATTAATAGTGTACAAAAAGGCTGATTATTTTTTTTAAGTTGCAGGTAATATATACAATATGATCTTAATTTTTAAAAACTACCTATTTAGCTATGCATAGGGAAAAACTGGGGCTTTCTAGGTAAAGAATTCACCTGCTAATGCAGGAAACACAGGTTTGATCCCTGGGTTGGGAAGACTCCCTAGAGGAGGAAATGGCAATCCACTTCAGTATTCTTGCCTGGAAAATCCCATGGACAGAGCCTGGTGGGCTACGGTTCATGGAGCTGTAAAGAGTCAAACATAACTGAGCACGCACAGGGAAAAACTAAGCTATGTACTAAAACATACATGTGGTTATCATTGGGAATCATGAATGACTCTTGCTTTTTTCCGATTTTCTAAGTTTTCTGCAATGATACATGCTTTTAAAATGAGAACAATGAAAATCTTTTCTTTTAATATTTATGTAAATCTTTTGGCCAAGCCACACGGCATGCAGGATCTTAGTTCCCAGACCAGGGATCGAACCCCCCCCGCTGAGTGGCAGCATGGAGTCTTAACCACTGGATCTCCAAGGAAGCCCCCTTTTTTTAAGAAACTTTTTTTTAATTAAACAAACTTTTAACAATTTAGCAGTCTTTGCTCCATTAACAGCCTACATTATCCAGATTTTGGAGGCCCAGAGGTCATCCAAGTGGGGTTCCTAAGAAAATCAAAAGTACACACTGCCTTCATGAAGCTTACTGTCTAATAGTAAATAAAATCCAAGATAGAAAGCAGTGATCTAAAAAAAAAAAGGTATAAGCTCAGTTCAAAGAGGATTTACAAGTCAGAGGGATAACTTCTATCTGAAAGAATCAGGGAAAATTTTGTGGAAAGGTGGCATTGAAATGTTGGATTTGGGGTAGCAGGTACAGAAAAAGAGAATAAAGTAGGCAATTGGTTAAGAAATATCAATAACCTCAGATATGCAGATGACACCACCCTAATGGCAGAAAGTAAAGAGGAACTAGAGAGCCTCTTGATGACGGTGAAAGAGGAGAATGAAAAAGCTGATTTAAAATACAACATTCAGAAAACTAAGATCATGGCACCTGGTCCCATCAGTTCATGGCAAATAGATGGGGGGAAAGCGGGGACAGTGAGAGACTATTTTCTTGGGCTCCAAAATCACTGCAAATGGTGACTAAAGCCATGAAATTAAAAGATGCTTGCTCTTTGGATGACAAGCTATGACCAATCTAGACAGCATATTAAAAAGCAGAGGCATTACTTTGCCAACAAAAGTCCATCTAGTCAAAGGTATGATTTTTCCAGTAGTCATGTATGGTTGTGAGAGTTGGACTATAAAGAATGCTGAGAGCTAAAGAATTGATGCTTTGGAACTGTGGTGTTGGAGAAGACTCTTGAGAGTCCCTGGGACAGCAAGGAGATCAAACCAGTCCATCCTAAAGGAAATCAGTCCTGAATATTCATTGGAAGGACTGATGCTGAAGCTGAAGCTCTAATACTTTGGCCACGTGATGCAAATAACTGACTCATTGGAAAAGACCCTGATTCTGGGAAAGATCAAAAGCAGGAGAAGGTGATGACAGAGGATGAAATGGTTGGATGGCATCACTGACTTTATGGACATGAGTTTGAGCAATCTCCAGGAGTTAATGATGGACAGGGAAGCCTGGCGTACTGCAGTCCATGGGGTTGCAAACAGTCAGACACAACTGAGCAACTGAACTGAAAATCACTGTAGACAGTGACTGCAGCCATGAAATTAAAAGATCCTTGCTTCTTGGAAGGAAAGCTATGACCTAGACAGAGTATTAATAAGCAGAGACATCACTTTGCTGACAAAGGTCTGTAGAGTCAGAGTTAAGGTTTTTCTAGTAGTCATGTACAGATATGAGAGTTGGACCATAAAGATGCTGAGTGCCAAAGAATTGATGTGCTTTTGAATTGTAGTGCTGGAGAAGACTCTTGAGAGTTCCCTGAACAGCAAGATCAGATCAGTCAATCCTAAAGGAAATCAACACTAACTATTCACTGAAAGAACTGATGCTGAAGCTGAAGTTTCATACTTTGGTCAGCTGATGCAAAGAGCCAACTCACTGGAGAAGACACCAATGCTGGGAAAGACTGAGGGCAGGAAGAAAAGGGGGCAACAGAGGATGAGATGGTTGGATAGCATCATCGACTCAAGGGATATGAGTTTGAGCATGCTCCTAGAGACAGTGAAGGGACAAGGAAGCCTAGTGTGCTGCACCCCATAGGGCTGCAAAGAGTTGGACATGACTTAGTGACAAAACAACAAACAACAAGCCCCTAAAGAGCATCCACAGGGAGACAGAAGCTGTGCCCTGTAGCAGGTGAAAAGGAATGGTTGTTAAACTGAAGAGCACGGTGAAGTGCCCAGTTGAATTTTAACTGGTCTTTATGTAAAGAGTTTAGTCTTTGGTCTGTAGACTGTGGGGAGTCAAGGAAGGCCGTGAATAAAAAATACTCAGACTGAAACTGTGCTTTTAGGCAGACTAACATGGCTACAGTGTACAAAGGAGACTAGCCAGGAGAGGGCTGGTGGTAGAGACAAAAGAGTGTCGCCTAGCAGAGAGGAACTGCAGCAGGAGTACTGGAGACAAGGGGACCCATGCAGTGGATATTAAGGAAAGATTTTTAAGGTTGGGGTAAAATAAAACATGTTTTGAGAATTTCCAGGCACCCCCTTGAGACAAGTGGAGACAGCCTGGGTATGCAAACAAAAAAAAAGTGGTTAGAGAATCATCTTTCTCTATAGGGAAATAAGCTTCCAACCAGAAGGGAAGAAATTATAAGCGGAATTCATCCAACATTTTCTATTTAAGTCTTCCCTCTCTCTCCACTAGGAACCTTATATTTATATGTGCAGAATAACATCTCATTCAAAAGTATCACCCAGATTTTCTTAGAATTTCAGCACACTGTTAGTTCAGGCCCTGTTCGCACAGAACTACTTTCCCCACAGAAATGGGAAAACCGATTTGACGTGAAAGCATCTTTCAAACATAGGACATCCCATATTCTATGAGACACAGAGATTCAGCATGATTCTGTCCAGCTGGACATAGATGCCATGGTTCGATCACAGTAGCTCAAAACTGCATGAGTCTTAGAAACATTATCACTGAGAGAAGAAATGGTGTAGAACAAGAAGGGCAAAGAAAATTAACTTCAGGCCAGAAAGAAGAAAGGGCCAACCGGCAAGACTCAAAATTACGAGGTATCAAAAGAGCCTACAGATAAGGGGGGAAATATGATCTCCTCATGAAGGAAGAGTGTTGGGTATTCTTTCAACAACAAAATGTTTCATAACCTCCTAACCCACTAATTAGGCAAACAGCAAGTCATGACTTACATTTGGTTTTGTACATAGATTAGTCTAGCTAATAATGGACACTGAAAATGGTTATACGTATTTCTCTAATGTTCTGATAACTACCAATACACCCTACTGTATTATGAGGCAATGTCATGGCAAAGAAAACACCTGTTTAATACCACAATGCATGTATCTAATTAAAAAGCTGTTATGCTACTGCTACTATCATTTTAAGATACTGTTACCTTACCAATTCATGCAACTTTACTAAATTCTCATTTGAAGACCAAATGTAAATAAATACTCTGGGATAATGAATTACCAATGTTCAAGATTTCTCTGACCAAAAGGTTTTAGATACTGGACTAGTGCTGTTATCATTTCAGGCACAGCCTCCCTCCCCCACCTCAAATTTTGAAAAGGCACAAGCAAAATAAATATGTTTTTATTTGAATAATGTTTAATCCATAAAGAGGAGAAAAAAATTTTTTAAGAAAAGTTTTTAATGAAGGATGTTGATACTTGCTACTGGTTTAGAAATATACCAGTCTCCAAAAGCTTCTGGGCTGAAGTCACCTGGAGCAAAGGTCAACCCAGGCCATCAGGGGATCAGATAAGGCCATGAGAGGTCAATA
Source organism: Aepyceros melampus (assembly GCA_006408695.1). Taxonomy (NCBI): domain Eukaryota; kingdom Metazoa; phylum Chordata; class Mammalia; order Artiodactyla; family Bovidae; genus Aepyceros; species Aepyceros melampus. The sequence continues at coordinate 85,574 of SJXQ01002882.1, forward strand.
TAAGGCCATACTAGTACATTAAAAGGAAAAAGAACGCTCAAAATTCCCATATCTTTTTCTCAGGATCCCTTTCTATTACATACAATCATTGGGATCAAATGCTGGTAGAATCAAGTTTCCCCTAAAATTCTATGTAATCATGGAATAGCATATTTGCGTAATGCTTTACAGTTTTCAAAGCACTGCCATAAATACTGATGAAACCGGTGTATGAGGAAGGCAAGCAGTTGTGATCATTCTCATTTTTAGTTAATTGTGGATAAAGGACTTATCTAACGTCAAGGAATTCAATAAGACATGGGCATAGAACCCAGCGCTCAGTCCACTTCACTCACTCACTCATTCATGCATTTATTCAACTAATTGGGACTATGGACTCTGAAATGAACAAAACCTAGCCTCTGGCCCCACGGAATGTACAGTTTAGTGAGCAGGTATAAAGAAAACCCTATATGGCTTATAACACAAGTGCAAAAAGTATAGCAGGAAGAATGCATGCAAGTCTTCCAGATGAGGTTAATTCTTAAATCTAGGTTTCAATGGAGAAAGAAATAGCTAGGCCTAGAAGGGAATGAGGGGTAAAGGGAGAAAGACAAGCAGAGGTCATCCAATTCTGTTCAAAGAGAAAAGTAGTTGCAAGTCCTGGCAGAAACTTAAGAGTATGAAGTCAGCAGAGACCAATCTTGGCCTTGACTGCCTTACTCTGTGGGCCAAGCTAAGGACGGCCAACGTGCTCAGATTCAGATATATGCTAATCTCCAAAAAGCTTTCTGGGCTGACCTCACCTCCTAAGTAATAAAGCATACTGGTTCACATTTCATTTCTTTTTTTACTGTCATATCTTGAAGGAAGAATGACTCAAGCCTTGCATTTGATTGATTGTTCTCTGTTGTCTATGTATGTATACACACATTTCATACACCCACATGGATCATCTGTATCCGTAATACTATATAGAATATAAGTATCCACATACATTATACAAAACATACATAGAACCCTAAAATCTTGCATGCAGAGACATCTGAATAACGTGTATATCTAGACTGACCCCAAGAGGTATGTTTAGATGGAAAAGGGTTACGGAGACAAAAATCTGTCCTAGATGATTCAGTCATTTGCCTGCTGAGGAGAAACTGAAGGGAGGTTGGGCAAGATGAATTCCAAAGATACCTTAAGGCTCCATGGTTTAATGTTTTATGAACTTATCTGCATGAAGCAGTTTCTCTATTTTTGATAAATAAAATCCCATGATCCTGGTGAAATAATTTCTCTCTGTCTCTCAGCAGAAAATGTAGCCACAGACAGTATGACTTACAGAAAAGAGCATTGAATGAGAAGTCAGGGAACCTAGATCCTCCCCAAATCACCCTTCTCTCCACCCCCACTCACTACACCTCCAAACAGGAAGGGGGCTGTATGACCTTGGGCAATGGACTTCACCTCTCAAGGCTTCAGCTTCCAGAGCATTAAATGAAAGGCGTGGTTAGGTGTTCTACGGTTCTCTTCCAGCTCTAAATCTGTGAAGCCATTCCCTTCCCTCAAGACTTAGCTTATCTTTAGAGCTCTAAACATCAGGACTAATAAAACTGGATTCAGATTACCTCTTTTCTAACCATCCTCTCTTTTCTGACTTTTTAAACCATCCAAATCTTGCATAATTTAAGTCATCGGGGCTGTCACTTGGTGCTCTGGTCTAAATTATGTGTTGTTGCTATTTGGGGAAAATTTAGACTGGGTCCAATCTGAGATCACCGACTGAGAACAATAAAGGCTTCTCCAGACAGGATCTACTTTTAATGCATTGAGCGCAGTTTACAAAAAGGGCATTGATTGTGTACATTAAAGAGCCACCAAAACAGCAAGAGACTGATGAGGCTGCAGCAAATTCTCCTAGATGCCACTGACCTTGCCTGCATTTCAGGGGTCAGGCATTCCCCAGGAAGTTCTCAGCAGGCAAGCTTTCCTGAGGATTTAGGAACAAACGAGAAACCTCTCATCTATACATGAGCCCATCTCTCCTTACTAGGAAGACAGAAAAGGATGATCTGGCCTCTGATTTGAGGAGATTACCTCTGTAGCCTCTGGATTCAACTCTGGATCTGCCCAGCTCACCTACCATCAGACCAGTGGCAAACCCCAGCCCTCTAGAAAGCAATTGTTCCCACATCTACATTTAAATCCTCCAGCCAGCAGTTCCCCATCTTCTGAACGAGCTGGAAGCTTGAGCCCTCTCTCTTTCCACACCTCCTGCAGGCAGAAATACAATGTCAAAGCACTGAAGCCCAAACCAGAAAGAGAAATTTCAGAGAATTGTGCAAAAATATCTTTTCTTAATACTGATCTAAGGAGCACAGGTCTCCCATGTGTGAATCGCACTCCATGTCGGCCGTCAGCAAGGTGAGCCCTTGTGGTTGTTCCTAAGCCTGCGAGCTCTGTGCCTGGCATCTGAGAAAACCTTCCCCAGGAAAAAGCCCACAAGAAACACCTCTAGATCAAGCCCAACTTAAAATCACATCACAGCGCTATCCATTCGAGAAGCCGAGAAGCCGATGCTGAGATTCCGGCTCAGGGAAATCTCAAGTCTTGCCCATTGTTCATACTCCCTCTTCCCATCCCCTCCCCTGCTTTGCCACTCTCCTCTACCCAGAAGTCTGGGCCATCCATCCACCTGATTAACCCGCTGGCAGCAACTCCCAGCGCAGAAAGTAGGGCAAATGAACACACACAGTCTATAAAGCAGGAAGCCACACACTTGGCCAAAACACCCACCCTGTTACCCAACCCCCACCCCCACCCCAGCTGCCCAGGGGCCGCGGGTTCTCACTGTGGCATTTCAGTGCCAGGGAAATAGCTTACTGTAATAACGCATGAATGAGCTTTTGCTACCCAACTATCCCCCCCCCAAAAAAAAAAAAGCCATTTCCAATGGCATCTCTGTTTCTTCTCAGCCCCTTGACTGCCTCGAAGAAACCTCACCTCTCAGATGGAAGGATTAAGGAGAAGAGGAGGAGTTAAAAAGACGGGGGTAAGCAGAGACGGAGAATAACGAGACTAAAGAAAAAGTACCACTTTGACCATAAAGGTAGTTCTTTAACCGTGGAGAAGGGGGCAATGTCAAGGAAAGTACTGAAGATTCAAGTACATAATCAGGAAATAGCTTACTGTAATAACGCATGAATGAGCTTTTGCTACCCAACTATCCCCCCCCCAAAAAAAAAAAAGCCATTTCCAATGGCATCTCTGTTTCTTCTCAGCCCCTTGACTGCCTCGAAGAAACCTCACCTCTCAGATGGAAGGATTAAGGAGAAGAGGAGGAGTTAAAAAGACGGGGGTAAGCAGAGACGGAGAATTAACGAGACTAAAGAAAAAGTACCACTTTGACCATAAAGGTAGTTCTTTAACCGTGGAGAAGGGGGCAATGTCAAGGAAAGTACTGAAGATTCAAGTACATAATCCCACGATTTAGCATCCATCTAACAATGTACTCCTCAGGAGGGCAGGGGAGGGGAGGTGCTTTACAAAGGACTGACCACAGACACAAACACACACACACACACTCACACACTCCCAGGAGTTCCGGTCTGATTGGGGAAAAGCAGAGAACAAACACATCCCTTTCACCTGCTTAAATTCATCCATAAAACTGAAATGTCACAGCCACAAAGTCAGAAAGCACAGGCAGGGCTGAGTTAAAACCATAAATAAAGGTGAGTGGCAGACCGGCATTTCAGAGAGCGCTGAGAGGGAGTCTGGGCGCAAATAGCTGAAAAGGGGGAAGGGGAGGCAGTTGCCATCTACAAGACTGGTACAGCAAGAGCTGCCCCCGTAGAGCGGCAGGTTCGGCTTCGTGGAGCCAGCCAGGCTCACAATGTCCTCTTGCAGGCTGATGGAAAACGTGAGGAGCCAGTGCCTTTATTCACGCTGTTGTTATTCTTTTTACAGAAAGGGACAGTGGGGTCTAGAGCCTTGGCACCGGGGCTTATCCCCACACACACTCTCACACACTCGAGCCTTTCAATTTAATGCTCTTACACCGGTCTAAGATGAAACTGGCATTAGCTCTAAGGGTTTTCGGGAGGAGGTCTGGCTCCCACCAAAGGAGGACACGTACCGCACAACCTCTGCGGTGGGGGCTAAGCCTAGAACACCTCGGCAGCCCTTGAATCAACACGAGAATCCAGGTTCCCTCGCGTGGCATTCGCCCGCCTCTGCCCACCAGCCCCAGCCCCAGTCCACGCACCGAGCCCACTCACTCTGACCCAAAACACTAGAAAGAAATCAGAAAGCATGTTCCGCTCACCCTCAAAGCCGAGAGATCTATTTCATCCAGGCTGCGAGCCGGGGAGTCGCTCGCCATGTCGACTTCTTCGCGGGAGAGATGGACCAAAACCACCCCGAAGCTATTCCCTTGGAAATTCCACCTTGGTCTATTTCACTCGCGTCCTCATGCGGCTGTCGCGCCAGAGGCCCGGGGCCCAGCCTCCTCCGCCCACCCCGACTCCCACAGCGCCAGATCGCGATCCTCCGCGCGTCGGTCCTCCGGGTCCGGGAGCCCAACCTGAGGGATCTCCAAGCCCTGGAGCCGCGGTGCGTGTGGGCTGCGCGCCCTGAACGGCTAAGGGCGCTGAGGCTGCGTGGGTGTATTTAAATGGGACATGCTTCTTTGCTTGTGCGTGGATGGCGGCTGCATTGGCTGTTATAATGAGACACATCAACTCCTCCACTCAGCTGGGGGGTGGGGGTGGAGAACCACACAGAACTGTCTATCACCGCTTCCTGGGAGGAGTAAAGCGAGGTGGGAGGGGGGAAGAAAGGCGGAGGAGGCGTGGTCTCCGACTGGGGAGAGGCCGCGCTTCCTGACCGGGTCCCTCTGCACCAACGTGGATGGGGGAGGGGCGCACACCCTTTCAGCCTAGGCTTTTGCGGGCTAACCGCGCTGCATCTGAAGACCTTTCGTGAACCCTGCCGTGCTTCTCGTAGGGACAAGGCGGCTTTATTGTGTGTCCAATTCTTGCGCTGCAGCAAAATGGCCCTTCAGTCGCATTTTGAGGGATTCTCGGCAGGGTTCAAATGCTCCAGAAGGGAGGAAAAAATGAGCGACGCCCTCCCTCCCCCATTAATTATTTGTGGGGCTGGAGTAGCGCGGGCTGGTGCAACCGGTGCATATAAGGACTTGTGTGCAAAGAAGGGGATCCGCCTCCAGCCGCGGAACAAATGAGAGAGAAGCGCACTCGTGTGGGCGCCCAGCGCCCCCCTCCCCCCAAACTCTGGCCTCGGCAATCTGCAACTGCCGCGGGGTCGGGTCCGCCAGCGGCCCCGGGAATCCCGGATGGCAGTTCTTCTGGACGGGTCACTTCCCGCCTCGGGGCTGGGAAGGTTTGCCAGAAGCGGGCAAGTCGGGCGATCTGAGCTCCCTCTTGGCCTCGCCACACCCAGGACCTGTCCATGCCGCAATTCCCCCACGGAAACGACCGAATTGAAACGAGAATTGTTCTCCCGGTGCAGTGGTTTGAATGCTTCAGGTAACTCGGAAGGCAACGTGGGTTTAAGACAGCTCATGCCGCCGCCCGTCCCGGCATTTTCCTCCGGCTGCGTTTCTGCTGCTCTACCCAGATTAATAGAGAAAGTTTGGCTGGAGGATAAGATGTAACCCAGATGTACGGCGTGAGAGCGATTTCACTGCACCGGCTTTCTAATTAAAGGCTGAACGTTTACAGTGGTAAACCTGATATTTTGTAATCCGGTGTATCGAGTCACTTCCCCCAGCCGTGTCTCCGGCCTTGGCCACGCGAAATACCTAGGAAGAAAGGCTAAAACTGAGCTTTTCCCTCAAATACAGTTGTAGCTTTGAGGGCATTATCTCCATCTCTGTTAAGATGAGAATTTTCTCCTGGCCAAGTGTCCTGAGGAATTTTTAATTGTGCAGTGTGGATATCAGCTTCAGAATGATGCTTTTGAATGAATGAATAGAAGCCAATGCAGTTAGTTCCTCAGGACTTTCGAGCAGCATTCCATATGCACTCTGCTGTTTTTATTAATAATATTGTCTTTATTTATAAGCATTGTGCATCAAGAAACTTGAAAATTGTTCCAACATCTCAGTGACCACAACAGTTTAGGAGCTTTTGCCATTAAAATGTCAGATGTTTAAATGCGTCATAATTCCAAACGTATGATTTGATCTCTCATATTCTAGTAAAATCGTCCAGCTCAAGGTAGTAACCTACAGTAAGCCACTAAGTAATGTCGAAATGACATTTAAAAAAAACTGTCATTTCTCATCGTCCTTGTTTTTTCCCTTCTCTGTGCCTTTTTTACCCTAAATCTAGATGACGAGTTAATGTATTTTCTCAGTCTTGAAGGAAAATCATTAAGATCAGGTATTGAGATCTATGAACAGCTATTTTTAAATCTCCAAGCACGTGAAAAATGAGAAAAACATTTTTTTCAAGAAGAACCTTTATACCCCCAATTTTATTTGAAACATCACAAATCGTTCATTTCTTTTAGTGTTAATCGGCTGTTCAGGCCATAAGGGTGTCATGATACAGGTATTAAATTCTACCCTTGGTTTTAGAATCAGTTTAGAAAACCATATATACAGTACGTGATGTGTACCAAGAGGAGGAGGGCTTCCTAGGAGCCTGAGACCCAGCTGATGAAAGTCAGGTGGAGGCAGGGATGCTGGCTGCAGGAAGTACCATAAAAGGAGAGGTTACAACAGCCAGGGCCCTTCCAGCTGGTAAGGGAAGGAGGAAACTTCAGGCGTTTTGTGCTGAAGGTGAAGTAATTCTGGTAATTGGGCTGAGAAGGAAAGTAGAAGTCAGATCAGATAGAGCCTTGCATACTCCAAGAAAGAACTTGATTTAATTTTTTTATGTCAAGTGTCTATCATATTTCAGCAACTTCAGTACAAACATCTAAATTTTTTGTCATATATGTATGCCTCCTGGACAGTTATTTAACATTTTTCTTTAAATCAACACTTTTCTTTTTTTCTTATATTTAACTTAAAAGGAAATATATGTCACTACTGTGGATGGAAAATTAGCAGCACCTGCTTAACAAAAAAAAAGGAAATCATTAAAATAAATACAATGAAAAATAAAACAGTACTATTAAATTCTACTTAACTATCTATCCTGAGGCTTTAATTTATTAAAAGAGAATTTAGCAAATGCCAGAAAAGACATTCAAAACTTGACCAAAGCGAGATTTTCTTGGTGTAATCTGAAGGGTTGAAAGAATTGTTATTATTAATGTACAGTTTGAAAGCCTGTACAACATTATGATATGCTGTTTATGTCTGTCTAAATATGTAAATGGAGATCCCCAGTAAGGCTAAGGCCCAGCGCCGCCAAATAAGTAAATATTTTAAAAAAAGAAGAAGAGGAGGAAGAAAACAGAAGAGAATGGATTCAAATCCATTTACTTTGTACTTTGGGACTTCCCAGGTGGCACTAGTGGTAAAGAACCCGCCTGCCAATACAGAAGACAAGAGACCCTGGTGAGATCCCTGGGTGGAGAAATCCCCTGAAGGAGGAAATGGCAACCCTCTCCAGTATTCTTGCCTGGAGGATCCCAGGGACAGAGGGGCCTGGTGGACCACAATCCATGGTGTCGCCAAGAGCAGACACGACTGAAACAACTTAGCACAGCATAGCAAATATGTAGATAACTGTAAAAATCATGAACACAGGAAGGAAGGATACAGAGGTATGAACTTTAGAGCAGTGAGAAGGGAAGAAGAGAAATGGAATGGGAAAGCACAGTGGAGGCTCTAAAATTTCTGAAAGATCTTAAGCACGAATTGTTTGGAATTAAGTCTGTGTTGTCACTAATGGACACTTGGACCAAAGAAACACTATCACCCCAAGGGGCTGCCCACCAATTTCCAGGAGAAATAAGACCACACACACACATGATCTGAAAGTAAACTACCTACATCCTCTGCCCTGCGCCATGTCCTGCCGTGTCCCCCTTCCCACCACAATAAGCAAAGCAAACACTCAGAATTGGCTGCGCAGATAGGCAAGTGAGATTTCCAAACACTAAGATGAGCAGCCTGCAGGCATGCTCAGTCACTCAGTTGTGTATGACTCTTTGTGACCCCATGGACTGTACCCTGCCAGGCTCCTCTGTCTATGTCCCAACGAAAATACTGGAGTGGGTTGCCATTTCCTCCTCCAGGGCCTCTTCCCGACCCAGGGATTGAAATCACATCTCCTGCGGCTCCTACATTGGCAGGCGGATTCTTTACCGCTGAGCCACCTGGGAAGCCCCAAGAAGAGCAGACCAATCACCAATTATTTGTGGAAATCTATTAGTATGAAAGAGAAGCACTAATTTCAATCAATAAACAAATTGAAAACTCCAAGATATTTTTATAGGAGCAAAAAGAAGTTTTGTAACATACAGATTTTTTTCATTCTCAGAAGGATAATGCAGGAACTCACATCCATTGAAAACAGCCAGGTTACTGTAAAAACAAATCGGTCAGAGGACTTACTAAGAACATATTTATTGAAATTGTTTAAGTGAGTTGAACAATAATCAGTAATACTGTGCTGCAGATACTCTTATAATAGTCATATATTAACATATTTAATCTTTATAACCTTACAAAATAGGCAACATTGTTAGCATATTTATTTACAGATGAGTAAGCTGAAAAATAGAAAGGTTAATTAATTTACTCCAGGGAGCACAGTCATAAATGGCTAAAACAGAACTTGAACTCAGGCTCTTAATCACCATGCTATACTGACTCAGGCTGAACTGAAGGACGATTTAGTAAGCTAGAAGACTGGGTCGTTTTCTCCCAGATTACAGAGAAAATAAAAGCAGTGAGCAAAAATTTAAGTAATATTGAGAATAAATCCAGAAAATTCAATATTTATTTAACAGGAGAGCTAGAGAATGGGTATAAGGAAATATTCAAAGAAATCATAGAAAATGTTCCAATATATTCAGATATTCAAATATTCCAATATATTCAGGTTAAAAGCTCTCATTTAGTGTTTAAATAAAAAATACCACACTAAACACATCATGAAGGAATTTTAGAACATCAAGGATACCAAGAAAATTCTCACCAAGTCACTTACTTCTCATGAGCAACAATTAATGCTAGTAATAGTAGAAAATGGAGTAAAATATTGGAATTGATTTTAACTTAGAATTCTCTACCCAACTAAACTATCATTTAAGAAAGAATACAAAATAATGACATTTTCAGATATGTAAGGATTCAAATGATTGATCATCTCTTAAATTATTATTGAAAAATGCATTCCACTGAAAAACTGAATCAAAAAAGAAAACATGCAATGCAAAAGACAATGATAAGCAAAGGTAGCAAACTGTTACCCACTCAAGGTCATTCTCTTTCTTCCATACTGGAAAAATTCTGGTTTTGAGAATTTATTCTCCATGTGTTTCAAGAATATGAGTTCTTCCCAACCCCAGAGAAAGAATGAATGTTAACTTGTCTGAAATCATCACAGTAATTCTCTTCTCTCTCCTAGAGATTAGTTTAGACATAGGTGTCTCATGCAGCACTGACTAGAATAAAGAGAAATCTGATGGGGGCATAAGAATAGTCTTCCTATTCAAAAACTTTTAAAGAAAAAAAAAGAAGGAAGCAGGAGACTAGAAAAGGACCAGGAAAAGCTCCTACCTGTGGTAGCCTTCATCCAAGAGGGCTCCCAATGAGCCTCACCTGGTATATACACCCTTGTGTTAGTAGTTCCCTCCAACATAGAATACAGAGGACTTCCAAAACTGGGTAACAAAAGGCATTTTAGCTTTTACCTTGTTTTCTTGGTTCACTTGCTCTAAAGCAGGGTTTCTCAGCCACAGCACTATTGACATCGTGGTTCTGAGAACTCATGTTGTGGAGGGCTGTCCTATGCAGTGTTGGATGCTTAGAAGCATCCCCACTCCCTACCCACCAGATGCCAGAAACACTTTCCCATTTTGGAAAACTAAAAATGTCTCCAGACATTGCCAAATGTCCCATAGAAAGCAAAAATCACCCCCAGGTGAGAACTACTGCTCTAGGGGAACTCAGCCACCAAGACCTCTGGACGTTCATGCAACCTGCCAGCCATGTCAGCTGCCTTGAAGTGGAACCTCCACACTAGTCAAGCTTTTACATGAATACAATCCCTGCTTGCCCTAACTGCAGCTTCATGAAAGATCCTGAATCAGATCCATCAAACCAAGCTCCCGAATACCTGACCCACAGAAACCCTGTTAAATAAGAAATGTTATTGTTGTTGTAAGCCACTTGATTTGTTATGCAGCAGTAGATAACCAATACACTGTCTTCAGACAGAGTTCTGGGTGACTATATTAGCTGGAGCTATAGCACCCATCTTCCTGCCTGAACTTGAGAAAAAAAAGCAGAAGATGAAAAACACTTCAATCGTTAATCACATTGTTGAGTCACTAAATTAATCCAGGAACAAACTATCTCTGAACTTCTTCCCATAAGACATGAAGTTTTTCTGTTTGTTCTGCCTTTAGTTACCTTTTCTGTTATTTGCAGTCAAATACTTCCTATTAACAGAAAATAAGAATTGAAACTTTTAATTCTTTATTATTGCTGATTCATAAAGTAAAAGGAAATAATGATAATCTAAAACTAGAATAATTTATCATGAGGATAAAGGGAAAGGAGAGAGAAAAAAGATGTTAAGATTTTGGTCTTATTTGGAAATATATATTGATACTTCGGAGAAGGCAATGGCAACCCACTCCAGTACTCTTGCCTGGAAAATCCCATGGACTGAGGAGCCTGGTAGACTGCAGTCCATGGGGTTGCGAAGAGTTGGACATGACCGAGCAACTTCACTTTCACTTTTCACTTTCATGCACTGGAGAAGGAAATGGCAACCCACTCCAGTGTTCTTGCCTGGAGAATCCCAGGGACAGGGGAGCCTGGTGGGCTGCCATCTATGAGGTCGCACAGAGTCGGACACGACTGAAGCGACTTAGCAGCAGCAGCAGCATGTAGATACTTCCTCTAAACACAGGAAAAATGTAAGTCAATTATACAAAATAAATATAGAGATCACCATGTAGGCAATTATAAATTAGATGTGTAAGTTATAAACTACCTGAATCAAAAGAATGGAACAGGGATAATTTGATGAATTCAATAAAATAAATAAAAGAAAAAATATATAAATCAGACTATGTCTTGTAAAGGACATGTTTGAGGAGTGATGAGGCCCTCTCAGCCTCTATTCCGCTTCTGTATACTGCAGTAGGTACACTAATGCCTCAACCCCTGCCAAAGATGTTCATGTTCCAATCCCCAGAACTTGTGAGTATGTTACCTTACATGGCAAGTAGGTCTTTGCATATGTGATTAAAATAAGGAATTTGAGATAGGGAGATATCTGGATTAAGCAAAGTGGGCCCCAATGTAGTTCCAAAGGTTTGCTTTTTTTTTTTTTTTTTAATTTATTGGCTGCACTAGATCTTCATTGCTTTGCATGGCCTTTCTCTAGTTACAGAGAGCAGAGGCTACTCTCTAATTGCAGTGCACAGGCTCTAGGGAGCACAAGCTCAGCAGTTGTGGTGCTTGGGCTTATTTGCTCCATAGCATGTGGGATCTTCCCAGACCAAGGATCAAACCCATGCTCCTGCACTGGCAGGTAGATTCTTAACCACTGGACTGCCAGGGAAGTCCCCAAATGTCTTTAAAGTGAGAGAGGGAAGCAGAAGAAGAATCAAAGCTAGAGGAAGAGATGAAATGGAAGAAAGGCACAGATATGTGTAAAAACCTCTAGAAGCTGGAAGGGCAGAGACATGAATTATACTCTAGAGCCTCCAGAAAGGAAAGCCACCCTGCAAACACCTTAATTCTAGCCCAGTAAAACAGACTTCCAGACTATAAGATAATAAATTTGTGTCATTTAAAGTCACTAAGCTAAAAAAAAATAATAAAGTCACTAAGCTTGTGAGAATTTGTCACAGCAGTGATTTAAACAAACACACACACAAAACTAAACTTTCTGTATCTAATTTTCCTTTGGAATGCTTATCTCTTCCTCTGGTTACAGATTGTTGGAGCCGTAACTCAGGTTTCTGCCCGTCAGTATCCAAAGGGTGATAGGTGTCTGAAATCTGAACAGAGAAACCTGGAAGTTAAGAAGAACAGCAACAGGCTGAAAATGGTTAGTGACTATCACTTCCAATTGTGGTGCTCTGTTTACTACAGTCCTTTCCTCTGTGTTGTGTCTCAGAAGTTGCCTTTTTCCTGTCTGTTTCCAAGCATGATCCCTATGGTAGTTATCTATTGCTATGTAAATAACCACTTCAAAGCTCAGTGAGTAAAACAACAGTTATTTCTTTTGCTCACAAATCCATCATTTGAGCAAGGTTTGCTAGGAAAGGTTCATTTGCTCCACAGAATATCAGCAAAAGCTGAAGGACCCATTTCCAAAATGGCTCACTCATGTACTTAGCAGATTTGGTCCTGGACTATGGCTGAGGGCTCCTGTCCAGGCTTGTCTCTGTATGGGCTGTTAGGGCTTCTTTATGGCATGGTGGATTAGTTCCAAGAGCAAGCATCCCATGAGCAGCAGACAGAAGCTGTAACACCATTTATGACTTAGTATCAGCAGTCATGTGATGTCAATTCCACCACTGTTACAAATCTTCCCAACTTCAAAAGGAAGACACATATACCCCACCTTTTGATGGGAGGAGTGTCGAAGTCAGATTGAGAAGAGCCCAGAGGACAGAAGAAATTGTTGCAGTAGTTTTGGAAACTAAAACCTAGCACATCTTTCCAACCATATTATCAATTCTCTGACCTCAATATCTTTGCCTTTTGCTCATGTTAACCGTGGTTGGCTTCTGCATTGCTTTCAACCAAAGAATAATGTCTCAGACATAAGCACAAACACATCACAATAAGAATAAGTAATTTAAATTCCCATATTAGAATCAAAGGGTATAAAAAGCAAAGCAAAACAACCCAAATAAACTAAGAATACAGAGTTCTGCCACAGGAAATTGATAAAATCTGTCCAGAGTACAAGGCACAAGGTTTGATCATTTCCAAAAACCAGTAGTTATGGATACCAGTCTTAGACCACATTATTAAGAGATTCTAATATTCATGTTACAAATTTTTCTAAACAGATTCACAGTTCTTAGATTTGTCTTCACTAGACTCACTTTTGTCTTTCTCTGCAATTAAACTTATTCCTAGGGACCCAATCAGAAATCTGTCATCATCTTAAGCAGCTCTGCCTATAAAATTCCAGTTTCCCACTGTCCAATTACACACCCTATCCTTCTAGCTTCCTGGTGTGTGTGTGTATGTGTGTGTGCGAAGTCCCTTCAGTCACGTCCAAGTCTTTGCCACTGTATGGACTGAGCCTGAAATTCAGTATTTTGTATTCCATACAGTATTATCTGAGGTGAAGAACATGGTCCCTGGAGTTGGACTGCCTGAGATCAAATCTCAAAATAGAAAAAGAAAAACAATACAGTTGTTTTAAAAATCTCATTTCTTATTTCAGATAGATATATTGGTACAGATAGACTTTTTTAACCTAATTACCTTGGCATAATACTGCCAAGTGACTACATTTCTTTTGTATTAAATGGGTTCAGAGCAATTTTCCTAATTAACTAGCACTTTTTAATCCAAAAGAGAAGCACAACACTTTATCTAAAATACCAGTATTACACTTTACCCAAATATGGAAAACTATTTTTACTAAAAATTTGGCAAGCCTTTCAAAGCAACATTTTCTGTTTTCATTCTCTGAGAAATTTCTAACAACAAATATGTATAGAAAATTTTAATATGCAGCTGTAAGCTTTCAATATTTACTATAAAATTTGTTTATAAGTTTTTGAAAGTTGCTTGATCTTCTTAAATCCTAAAGCAGTTTTAAACTTAATTATGTTTTAGTCAAATAATGGCGTTTTCAGCCTGTTTTTTCTTCAAGGTTTTTAAGACCTACCCTACTGTCTTTCAACAGCATTCTATACGTGTCTGGTCAGTGACCAAATGAACTTTAATAGAAATGATAAAGGGACATTTCTTCTGACAGCGAGGGCTTGTCTGGTCCATGTCAAAAGCCGATGGTGTGTTATTTCCTGCTGGTTATCTCAATTAGTTTTCACTTTTTCTATAGAGCTTTTCTCCTGTTTAATTTCAGATTCTAAGCCTGCCTTACCCCAGCATACACCAAATAATTTTCAACTTTTTAGTTTGTGTCCATATATTTGAATGACATAGCCTTACAGGTTAGCCTGGAGCTGGGAGAGGGGAGGAGTTGCCCAACTGATCTTTACATGAAATCATAAGGTGCATAAACGTTTTTATCAGACTTTAAAGCTGGAAGGAATCTTTGAGATAACAAGTCCAGCCCTGTCACTTTACAGATAAGGAAACCAAGGTCCAGAGACACTATGTGACTTGCTCAGTGTCACAGAGTTACTGCAGGAAAAGGCTTCTGGTTTTGTTTTTTAAAAAAGAAAAAAAAACCAAGGCTGTTTTTACTGTTATTGTTTTCCCTGAGATGCCCAATCCTGTTTCCCTTCTACTGTACTGTAGCAGTACTACTGCTGCGAGAAGTACTACTATTTCTATTGCATCCATTGTGTAGTGGGTGGTATCTAGAGGACAATATGCATATCTAAGAGAGACTGTAAGGTACACAGGTGATCCTATTTCCGTTAATGCGTGAGCCACCTGAAATCTCCAAGCTAAATGAGTGAGTGTGCCATGTTTGGTATTGCCTCCAGTGGCGAAGAAGTACCCAAAACAGAGCCCAGAACTGCAGGAAAAGGCTTCTGGTTTTGTTTTTTAAAAAAGGAAAAAAAACCAAGGCTGTTTTTACTGTTATTGTTTTCCCGGAGATGCCCAATCCTGTTTCCCTTCTACTGTACTGTAGCAGTACTACTGCTGCGAGAAGTACTACTATTTCTATTGCATCCATTGTGTAGTGGGTGGTATCTAGCGGACAATATGCATATCTAAGAGAGACTGTAAGGTACACAGGTGATCCTATTTCCGTTAATGCGTGAGCCACCTGAAATCTCCAAGCTAAATGAGTGAGTGTGCCATGTTTGGTATTGCCTCCAGTGGGCGAAGAAGTACCCAAAACAGAGCCCAGCAGTTTGTCTCAGAGGGTTTCTTTAGTCCAGAGAACTGAGACAAAACAAGGAATAGGGAGTTGTTTTGGTCAATTGGCCAAAGAAGGCAGAGGCCAAACCTCTCAAAGAGATTTAATGTGCTTTCTCTGTGCAGTTACATAGATGACTTGTGAGATCTACACTGAAAAATATGTGTTATCTCTCTTATAACACTTAAGATGCTATATTGTGTTCTGTTGCTTTTCTTATCCACAATTCAGCTGTTGAGCACAAGCAACTTTTCTTGTTCAGCTCTATTTCTCTCGTACCTAGCATAATGCCTGCAATGAAGTGGTGCTTATAAGATTAATCAATAAATCAGTGTAAAGAAGTAGCTAATAAAAGTGGACAGAACTGGCCACTTTGAAGACAGAAAAATTTGGACAAGTCTTTTCAACCCTTTAGGTGTCAACACTTTTATATTTAATAGATTTTGCATGACTGATTGATTCTGAGAGCAAACCAAGAGTCCTATGGCTATGACTGTGTCAAAAGCTAATAAGAAGAAATAGTTGTGGATATTCCTTTCTCATGCATTCACAAAGAGTGTAAATTCATTTACTTATTAGGAGCTTCCCAGGAGGTGCTAGTGGTAAAGAACCTGCTTGCCAATGCAGGAAACATAACAGATGCAGGTTTGATCCCTGAGTCAGGAAGATCCCCTGAAGTTGGGCATGGCAACCCACTCCAGTATTCTTGTTTGGAGAATCCGCATGGACAGAGGAGCCTGGCGGGCTACAGTCTGTAGGGTCGCAAAGCGACACAACTGAAGCAACGTAGCATGCACACACACACATATTAATATATGTATTCACTAAAAACATGTATTGGATACAGGGATCATCAAACTGATCCATGCTTTTATAATTTAGGCATTGTTTCTGAATGTGCTGTCTATGGGTGGACTTCCTTGGTGATCCAGTGATGAGACCTCATCCTGCCGGTCACGGGGTGCAGGTTCGCTCTCTGGACAGAAAACTAGAATCCCACATGTCACGGGGCTGAAAAAATAAATAAAAGCATTGTTTATGGGCACTTGTGTCAAAAAAAGAAATAGGGCTTAGTATATAGATTCCCAGAATATGAGGGAGCAGGAAGCAAGAATCTTTACTTTTAAACAAACACCCTCCAAGATCATTTTTTCCCTATACCCAAATATTTATCAAACATCTTTGGTGGGCAAGGCTTTTAGTTAGTCGGACCAAAGGAATAATGAACATTGATTTTAGCTTTTAGTAAGTATCTTAGTCTGTTTGGGCTGCTATAAAAAAAAATCAGAGATTAGATGGCTTATAAACAACAGAAATTTATTTCTTACACTTTCGGGGCTAGGAAGTCCAAAATCCGTGTGCTGGCAGATTCAGGATCTGCTTCCTCATAGATAGCCATCCTCATTTGTGTCCTCAAATGGCACAATGGCAAGCTAGCTCTTTGGGGTGTCTTCTGTAAAGGGCACTAAATTCAATCATTAGAGGGCTGCCCTTGTGACCTATCACCTTCCAAAGACCCCATTACCCTGGAGACTAGGATTTCAACATGGAAATTTGGGAAGGTTGGACAGGGGACACAATATTCAGTCTGTGTAAAATATTCAGTCTATGTAAACATGAGACAAAATCCAGTGTCATAAATGAGCATAATGAAACTTGGGTTAACTGCGCTGCTGTCAGGAAAGCTGAAAAGAGTGGAAGGAATTCAGGACAGAGTTTAATTTATGAAGAAAAAAAATTAGTATCCTATAACTGGTTGGACAGAAAGTCTAGATATTTATTGATGTTGTTGGTGATCTCTCAGTGAAAAAGGCCCAGAAAAGCTGCTTCAAATTCTTTGTCTTCTGGTATATACATCACCAGCTTCTACAATCAACAGCATATCACCATAGTTATTTTTGTATTTCTCCCCATCCACCATGCTTTTTGGGCTTCCTTTGTGGCTCAGCTGATAAAGAATCTCCCTGCAATGCAGGAACCTGGATTTGATCCCTGGGTTGGGAAGATCCCCTAGAGAAGGGAAAGTCTACCCACTCCAGTATTTTGGCCTGGAGAATTGCATGGTACAGTCCATGGGGTTGCAAAGAATTGGACACGACTGAGTGACTTTCTAGATTAGTCATCACATCATCATGATTATCGGGGTCATAAAGATCTTTTTTGTACAGTTCTTCCATGTATTCTTGCCACCTCTTCTTAATATCTTCTGCTTCTCTTAGGTCCAGACCATTTCTGTCCTTTATCGAGCCCATCTTTGCATGAAATGTTCCCTTGGTATCTCTAATTTTCTTGAAGAGATCTCTAGTCTTTCCCATTCTGTTCTTTTCCTCTATTTCTTTGCATTGATTGCTGAAGAAGGCTTTCTTATCTTTTCTTGCTATTCTTTGGAACTCTGCATTCAGATGCTTATATCTTTCCTTTTCTCCTTTGCTTTTCGCCTCTCTTCTTTTCATAGCTATTTGTAAGGCCTCCTCAGACAGCCATTTTGCTTTTTTTGCATTTCTTTGCCATAGGGATGGTCTTGATCCCTGTCTCCTGTACAGTGTCACGAACCTCATTCCATAGTTCATCAGGCACTCTATCAGATCTAGACCCTTAAATCTATTTCTCACTTCCACTGTATAATCATAAGGGATTTGATTTAGGTCATACCTGAATGGTCTAGTGGTGTTGCCCACTTTCTTCAATTTAAGTCTGAATTTGGCAATCAGGAGTTCATGATCTGAGCCACAGTAATGAAGCAGGGCAAAGACTAATAGAGTTTTGCCAAGAAAATGCACTGGTCATAGCAAACACCCTCTTCCAACAACACAGGAGAAGACTCTACACAGGGACATCACCAGATGGTCAACACTGAAATCAGATTGATTATATTCTTTGCAGCCAAAGATGGAGAAGCTCTATTCAGTCAGCAAAATCAAGACCAGGAGCTGACTGTGGCTCAGATCATGAACTCAAAACCTCTAGACCATTCAGGTAGTACCTGAATCAGATCCCTTATGATTATACAGTGGAAGTGAGAAATAGATTTAAGAGCCTAGATGTGATACAGTGCCTGATGAACTATGGAATGAGGTTTGTGACATTGTGCAGGAGACAGGAATCAAGACCATCCCCATGGAAAATAAGGGTTGATAGAAACCTAATGTGGAATCAGAGAGAGAATGGGCCAACAGAGGATCATCCAGGTGCAGGGTTTCCATGTGCAGCAGATGGGGAGGTGAAAACGATAGACTCTATCATGCCCTGAGGAGAACTTGGATTGCTACCCAAGCTGAGCTCAACTGCTAGCTGTGGTTGTACAGATATTGAGCATTTCTGTGGTGACTCGAGTGGATTAAAAGTCAGAGTGCCCTTCATTTCAAGTCATTTTCCATAGCCCTGAGATTGGCTGCAGGAAACCAGACACTGTCATGACTGATTTGAACTTGATGCTATGATTGCAGTGTCAGCCCTGGGATAGACGAGATAGAATATTATTTGATCTTGATAACATAAATCCTCTAGTTTGGGTGATTACTTCCATGGGATCTGAGCCTAAGTTTGAGGATTGAAGTGAAGCCTCTTCAGAGGCATGCAGCCATAATTACTGTGATGAAAATTTGAGCTCCAGACGAGTAATGAAGTGTCCTTTCTTGCAGGGGTGAGTCAGTGCAGCTGCACCTGCCCTGGCCTGTGGTCGTACAACTCAGTGGGTGACCCATCCCTGGA
The DNA here is from genome assembly GCA_006408695.1 of Aepyceros melampus. Taxonomy (NCBI): domain Eukaryota; kingdom Metazoa; phylum Chordata; class Mammalia; order Artiodactyla; family Bovidae; genus Aepyceros; species Aepyceros melampus. The sequence goes on from SJXQ01002882.1 coordinate 104,449, forward strand.
CTTATAGACTGGCTCAACCAATTCCAAGGTAACAGGTCGCCCTCTGGTGGGGGTGGGATACACTTGCCTCTGTTACTGTCCTGTGAGTTACCTTTCCCCACTGTCCAGTCTGTGGACTATGCTTGAAATTTTAATTCCACAGTGACCCTTATAGGAGAATAATGTATGGAGTAAAACTAAATGGCATCTGGGGAAAAAAAAAAACATTTATAATGAGTGTTAGTAAGCTTCTAGAGGGTAAACAATAGGAAAACATAGTGGATGGTCTGTAGCAGGCTGAGGTATATTATTGACTGTTTAAAAGTAACTTGTAGTTTTGCATGTACATTCAGTACATACCAGGTTTTACGGAATGAATGCTATCATTGGTTTTGAGATGCTTAGAGAATTTTAACTTGGTTTATAAAATGCTTTGTAATAAATACAAAATATAAATCCTCTTTATGGTCAAATTTATTACAAACCTAAAAGGAAATTTTATACACAGTTTATACAAAACATTGGCTAAGTAAGTTGAGAACTTCTTTCATTAGATTTGCCCCCTTTTTGCTTCAAAGTGTGCTGGCAGAAACTTCTCACAAAGAAACTACTTCAAAAAATAAGACATTTTGCTTTCATTTTAACTTTGCATGCTTTAGTAAAAAAAATCTTGTCAAGAAAAGTGAAAACAGTTTGGGAGTTATTATTATTAATGGCATTACAGTGGATTTTCTGAGGAGAAGGGTGAGCTATATTGGTTTCTGAATAGTGAACTTTTTAATTAATTGACAATTTCAAATGTAGAAATTATAAAAGTGATGGCCAAGAGGTAGCAATAGGTCTCATAGATAAAAATCATTTATCCCATTTGGTCTGGCTCAAATCTTATGGAGACAGACCTGTAGAACTTGGACTGCAAAAGATTTCTCAAGCTCGCCTTGCTGTCCTGATTCCAATTCTAGCCACAAGTTAGGAAACCTAGACACTCTACAAAGCCGATGTCCATTGGGAATTTATAACACTAGTTGCTAATATTTTTCCTTCTTCCTGCAGTGTACGTTGCACTGGATAATGAAAGAGTCACTCATTGTGTCCCTGTGTTTGAAGATCTGAGATGTCTGCTGGCTGTTCCTGATGGTCCTGTCAACAACACTTCACCAAGACCTAAATATTTTCTTGCCTGGGGAGCTGGTCATTCACTTCTGGTCAATGCTACTGGGAGTTGGATGTAGCTGTTGCAACTGGGCCATTGGATTTTGTAATGATTCTTGGCAAGAGACAGTGAAACGGTCCTTGACTCAGAGGGAGTTTTCTACTACTTTATATCAGAGAGAACACTCAGTGCAGTTTCTTTACCTCCTCCCCACTGTCACCTCAATATATCAAAAGGCCTCTGGGCCAAGTGGGGGTGTTCCTGGATTATGACGGTGGTGGTGTGAGCTTAGTGAATGTGGCCAATAGTTCTCTCATTTGCAGTTTCCTCTCCTGCTCCTTTTCCTTTCCTCTCAAACCTTTTCTATGCTCTGGACACTCTTGATCAAGGACAATGTAGAAATCTGAAAACAGGTATCAGAAATGTAAGTAATTGACATCATTAATTTAATGTTTGCTTGGTTTTCTATAACTTTACCTTCCTTTATGAAGCATATTGATGGATTTGTTTAAGGGTTGACATGTTAAGTGCATGGGCTTCCTAGATGGCTCAGCTGTAAAGAATCCTCTTGCCAAGCAGCAGACTGGGGTTTACCCTCTGGTCGGGAAGATCCCCTGGAGTAGGAGATGGCAACTCACTCCAGTATTCTTGCCTGGAAAAAAATCCCATGGACAGAGGAGTCTGACAGCTACAGCCATGGGGTCACAAAGAGTTGGACATGACTGAGTGAGTAAGCACATGTCAACTGTATAAAGTTGTATAAAATGTTAAATAAAACTATCTCTTTGAATGCTGTGCAATTTTTATTCTATGTCTTGTCTGTTAATTTCTAACCTAGTTGGATGCTGAAGAACTCCTGGCTCTGTTCACCCAGTTAGTGGGTTAAGGCAAGGTTTGAAGTTCTCTTATCTCTTCTGTGCATATACCTCACCAAGTCTCAGTTTAAACCTCTTTTTTTCATGATGTAATTGTAAAGCTATTAGACTAAATGAGGACATCCTGTTTGGTAGACTCACAACCTAATATTGGCTGACCCATCTAGCTTAGGAGGTTTATGTCTGCCATATGTACAGAGAAATCCAAAGTAACAAAAACCAAACTGCTTGAAATATAACTGTTTCAATAAATAGCTATACAAAGTATAACTAAAAATATGCTCCACCACTGTTAAAAAGCTTAAGTATAACCAACATCAGAAGGAAAAACAATAATATTATTTAACAAAAATGTTGAATGAACTACCTATAAAATTCACAAGCTCAAGAAATTCTCTATCACAGACACACTAAATATAAATGCATACATATCTTAACAGAATGACATAGAGAAAATAAGAAATTTTAATTGAGGAGAGACCTCAAATCACAGAAATATTGAAATTTCATTTACCAGAATTAACAGCAAAACTTTTTGGTGAGTATAATAAAGAATACTTCAGTTCAGTTCAGTTGCTCAGTCATGTCTGAGTCTTTGCAACCCCATGAACAGCAGCACACAAGGCCTCCCTGTCCATAACCAACTCCCGGTTTCCACCCAAACCCATGTCCATAGAGTCAATGATGCCATCCAACTATTTCATCCTCTGTTGTCCCCTTCTCCTCCTGCCCTCAGTCTTTCCCAGCATCAAGGTTTTTTATTCCAATGAGTCAGCTCTTCCCATCAGGTGGCCAAAGTATTGGAGTTTCAGCCTCAACATCAGTCCTTCCAGTGAACACTCAGGACTGATTTCCTTTAGGATGGACTGGTTGGATTTCCCTGCAGTCTAAGGGACTCTCAAGAATCCTCTCCAACACCACAGTTCAAAAGCATCAGTTCTTCAATGCTCAGCTTTCTTTATAGTCCAACTTTCACATCCATATATGACCAATGGAAAAACCATAGCCTTACCTAGTTGGATCTTTGTTGAAAAATAACATCTCTGCTTTTGAATAAGCTATCTAAGTTGGTCATAACTTTCCTTCCAAGCAGTAAGCGTCTTTTAATTTCATTTCTGCAATTGCCATCTGCTGTAGTTTTGGAGCCCAGAAAAATAAAAGCAACCACTGTTTCCCCTGTTTCCCCATCTATCTGCCATGAAGTGATGGGACAGGATAACGTGATTTTCATTTTCTGAATGTTGAGCTTTAAGCCAACAAGAAAAAGAAAAATGTATTTAAAATGCTTTAGTTAATCCAATCTTCAGTTTCAAAATAATAATACATTACTATCATGTGATCTAATTGGAGTCATAAATAAGTCAGGGTTGCCCATGTTTGCAACAAGAGAAGCCACCCCAATGAGAAGCCCACACACTGCAAGGAAGAGGAGCCTCACTTCCTCGGCTAGAGAAAGCCCATGATCAGCAAAGAAGACCTGCTGCTAAGTCACTTCAGTCGTGTCCAACTCTGTGCGACCCCATAGACAGCAGGCCATGAGGCTCCCCTGTCCCTGGGATTTTCCAGGCAAGAACACTGGAGTGGGTTGCCATTTCCTTCTCCAATGCATGAGAGTGAGACGTGAAAGTGAAGTTGCTCAGTCGTGTTCGACTCTTAGTGACCCCATGGACTGCGGCCCACCAGGCTCCTCCGTCCATGGGAGTTTCCAGGCCTAGTGACATGGAACAACAGACTGGTTCCAAATAGGAAAAGGAGTACATCAAGGCTGTATATTTTCACCCTGCTTATTTAACTTATATGCAGAGTACATCATGAGAAACGCTGGACTGGAAGAAACTCAAGCTGGACTCAAGATTGCCTGGAGAAATATCAATAACCTCAGATATGCAGATGACACCACCCTTATGGCAGAAAGTGAAGAGGAACTAAAAAGCCTCTTGATGAAAGTGAAAGAGGAGAGTGAAAAAGTTGGCTTAAAGCTCAACATTCAGAAAACAAAGATCATGGCATCTGGCCCCATCACTTCATGAGAAATAGATTGGGGAAACAGTGGAAAGTGTCAGACTTTATGTTTTTGGGCTCCAAAATCACTGCAGATGCTGACTGCAGCCATGAAATTAAAAGATGCTACTCCTTGGAAGAAAAGTTATGACCAACCTAGATAGTATATTCGAAAGCAGAGACGTTACTTTGCCAACTAAGGTCCGTCTAGTCAAGGCTATGGTTTTTCCTGTGGTCATGTATGGATGTGGGAGTTGGACTATGAAGAAGGCTGAGCACCGAAGAATTGATGCTTTTGAACTGTGGTGTTGGAGAAGACTCTTGAGAGTCCCTTGGACTGCAAGGAGATCCAACCAGTCCATTCTGAAGGAGATCAACCCTGGGATTTCTTTGGAAAGAATGATGCTAAAACTGAAGCTCCAGTACTTTGGCCACCTCATGTGAAGAGTTGACTAATTGGAAAAGACGCTGATGCTGGGAGGGAATTGGGGGCAGGAGGAGAGGGGACGACTGAGGATGAGATGGCTGGATGGCATCACGGACTCGATCGACGTGAGTCTGAGTGAACTCCGGGAGTTGGTGATGGACAGGGAGGCCTGGCGTGCTGCGATTCATGAGGTTGCAAAGAGTCGGACACGACTGAGCGACTGAATTGAACTGAACTGAGTGCAGTAAAAAAAAAATATATATATATATATATATATATTTGTATGTCCATTCTCTTCAAACCTCCCTTCCATCCCTGTGGCCACATGACACTGGGCAGAGTTCCATGTGCTGTACAGTAGGTTCCCTGCCTGCACATTTATAAAGAATAAAATATTTCTCTAAGACATCAAGGAGTAAGATGAACTCTCAAAACTCATCCCTTTTCATATATAAGAACACGACTACTTCTGTGATACTAATAGTGCGTGAGAGCCAAAAATGAATATTTTTCATTTCCAGCCAAGAATATTTAGAAAAGTATAATGAGATGATGATGTTTTACACTCATTTTTAAATATATAAATAAACCAAAATATTAAAAGTAATGTCATTCTAATACATGAAAATTTCCAGTTTAGTAACCTATGGACTAAAATGCTTATACAAAACAGCTGTTTAATACAATCACATAACATAATGCAAAAAAATCAAGTCTATGGTAAAAACATGATTCCTTATAATCTTCAGCATGAGGAATGGGTTGGGGCAGAAATCAGAAGAAATTTAGATGTGGCCTGGAAAATTAGTGCCCATGAGTCAAAGGATGCTGGTTTTAAGGAAACGCTAACTCAAATGCAGTAGTATTAAATTTTAATTTCTAATTTTTGAAATCAGTAAGAAAAATCTCACTGACACCTCAAAGGATAAATATATAGAGAGAAATGCTGCTTCCCACATGCCCATCCTGGCTTCCAAGATAAGCAAGGGCCAGCTCCTCACTTCAGAGAGAAGGGACAAAGACAATTTTCTTAAAGGCAAGTCTCCTACTTCCAGTCAATCAGATCTTCCCTGCCCAGCTCAGTGCCTGAGTCCTGAGGGACAAAGTCACAGAAATGGGGGTGGGGGTGGCGCTCACAGATCCCTGGAGCCCCTCACACATCAGGCAGGCAGAGGGTGAGGAGAGCAAACCTTTCCAGTTCAGGGAGCTCAGTCTAGTCCAGGGTACCCCACAGCCCAGTCAGCCAGGGTTTATTCCATGAGGCGTCATTGCATTGACTTTCTCTCAGGGTGAACGTGGGGTAGATGGAGAAGCCAGAAATTACAGCACAAGATGCCTTCTTTCCAAGAGGTCCTGCTTTGTATGAAGAGGGAGGGAAAGAAGGAAGGCAATGAAGAGGAATAAAGAGAAGAGCCCATGGACTTTTGCTGAAAGTTCTGTCTCTTTGGGTTGTGAACTAAACTCAGTTGGAATCCGAGTCAAAGGAGTCCCCTGAGGACAATGAGCTGGAGCTGGGGTCCTCCAGCTCAGAATCTCCATCTTCATCCTCACTGCTGGGGGCTGAGGAGCTGCCTTCCTCCTCTTCCTCATTTTCCTCTGATCTCCCTGAGGCAGGAGAATGTTCTCCAGTCGTGTCTGATGATGCTAACTCTGCAGCCTGAAGCCCTGGGTTCTCTCTAAGCTTTCTTTGTAGATTCCATGATGATGGGGACTGCAAACTCATCCTTCTAATCTTGGGGTTCGGGCCCCCTGTCATGCTCATGTTCTTACGCTTAGCACAGGTCACCTCTCTGTAGGCAGCATATTCTTCAGGAGACAGAGACCTGAGCCAGAGATCAAGGTCCACCTTGTACTGTGTCTTCAGTTCCTCCGCCTGCTTCTTATAAAGCCCCTTCTGGTCCTGGGGGACCCGCTGCCAGCGTCTACTGATCTCTACCATGCGCTCCCTCGGGGGCACCACTTTCAGCTCCCTGCTCGACCAGAGATCCTGGTGGAACTTGTGATAGCCATTCATTGGGAGCTTCTTGGGCTCTCCATGGAATTTCCACTTCATGGCTAAATTGTTTTCTGGGGGAAGCTTCACTTTTTGGACATTTTTCTGAAACTTCTTTGGCACTTTGCTTTGACTTCCTTTGGGGACATCAGGTTTCTTGGAGTTCTGGACTAGTTCAGGGTGCTGTGCTCTGAACAGAGCCATTTTCTCCTGAAACTCCTGCTTCTCTTTCTGGAAATCTTGACTGTATTTCAGCCTGAGCTGTTCAGGCAGTTCCTGTATTTCTCAGACAGAACCTTGGTCAGCTCCTTGTTGCTCATCTTCGGGTATTTTTGGAGGTACTGAGGTCTCATCTCTTTAAAAAAGCGGAGGTGAGCTGTCAGGGGCTTCTTGGGCAAATCAGGATGTTTCTTGTGATTTCTACTTTTGGAAGGATTGTTAATATTTTCCTTAGCTTCCAGGATTAATTCTTTCAAAGTGCGAAACTTTCTCAAGTTATAAGAAATCTCTAACCATTTGAGTTTGCATTTTTTTCCCCAGAAAAGTCTTTAAAAGCTACTTTTTCCCAGTCCATCACTGACTGAGTCATTTTGAATGTGCGCCTGTCATTGGATGGAATGCTTTTCTCCATATATTGCAGTTACATATAACTCACAGTCAGCTCTCCCTATCCTCTGTTCATCATCCTCAGATTCAGCCAACTACATATGATTTTTTTAACTACTGTTAAAAAAATAAATCCTCATCTAAGTGACCCTGAACAGTTGAACCATGTGTTGTTCAAGATTCACCTGGTGCAGACACACACATAGTTTCCAAAGAAGCTGACGTGATCACAGACTCTATAGTCTCACTGTGGTGTTGGAGACTCTTGAGAGTCCCTTGGACTGCAAGGAGATTCAACCAGTCCATCCTAAGGAAATCCGTCCTGAATATTCATTGGAAGGACTGATGCTCAAGCTGAAGCTCCAATACTTTGGCCACCTGATGCAAAGAACTGACTCATTTGAAAAGACCATGATGCTGGGAAAGATTGAAGACAGGAGGAGAAGGGGATGACAGAAGATGAGATGGTTGAATCACATCACCAACTCGGTGGACATAAGTTTGAGTAGGCTTTGGGAGTTAATGATGGACAGGGAAGCCTGGCGTGCTGCAGTCCATGGGGTGGCAAAGAATTGGACACAAGTGAGTGACTGAACTGAACTGATCATCACACCACCTGCTATCTGTTGCCTAGAGAACTAGAAAAGGTTGTGGTATAATTTAGACCTAATCGTAACATTGAAAAGCAAGGAAATGATGGTGTAGCTCTAAGTCAAAACTAAAGGTTCTAAGAACCAGAGAGCCACTTGTGTATGTACTGGAGTTTCCAGGTTCAGGAGCTAGAAGCTCCAGTATTCATGACCAAGAAGAGAGAGAGGGAGAACAGTTGCCCTTGTTCCATTCAAGCCCCCAGAGGATAAAGTGATGCCCACCCACACTGGTAAGAGCTGATGTCTTAACTCAGTTACTGATTTCAATGCTAATCCCTTCCAGGAGTTCCCTTGCAGATTCTCCTAGCGTTAATCTTTGACCTATGATCTGGGCATGTCAACTCACAGTGAAGTTGACACATAAATTTAACCCTCACAGTGCATCTAAACAAGTAGAAGCAGCCAAATAAAGTTTCCCTGGTAAGGATTCAGAGGCTGCAATTGTTTCTGCTCTGATGGAAGGGGACATAGGGCTGGGAGGATCTTAGACAGAACTTTGGTTCCCTGACAGTGAATATAATGCTGCACATACAGTTTATGGGGTTTTTAGTAGGGTCCAGCAAGATATTTTCTTTCACTTTGGCAGCACATATACTGAAAGTGAAATGATACAGAGAAGTTTGTCATGGCCCCTGCACAAGGATGACACACAAATTCATGAAGCGTTCCAAATTTTTTTGGCTTCCCTGGTGGCTCAGCTGGTAAATAATCCATCTGCAATTTGGAAGACGTGGGTTGGATCCCTGGGTTGGGACGATCCCCTGGAGAACGGAAAGGCTACCTTCTCCAGTATTCTGGCCTGGAGAATTCCATGGACTGTAGAGTCCATGGGGTCACAAAGAGTCAGACATGATTGAGTGACGTTCACAAAGTGAGATATTGCCTGTTGAGGACTGGGCTCTAGAGTTGTTGAACAAGAGATAATTATTATGTAAGCACTCCATAATTTTTTTTTTTTTTGCAGTCTTCTCCCTCCTCATGAATAGCATGAGTCTTTATCCTTTCAACTTAACCACTGTTGCTTACAACAGAGGAAAGCAAAACCTAGGTACTGATATTGG
>SJXQ01002882.1:119173-245485 GCA_006408695.1 Aepyceros melampus
CGGATGCTGGCAATTTGATCTCTGGTTCCTCTGCCTTTTCTAAAACCAGCTTGAACATCAGGGAGTTCACGGTTCATGTATTGCTGAAGTCTGGCTTGGAGAATTTTGAGCATTACTTTACTAGCATGTGAGATGAGTGCAATTGTCCAGTAGTTTGAGCATTCTTTGGCATTTGCCTTTCTTTGGAATTGGAATGAAAACAGACCTTTTCCAGTCCTGTGGCCACTGGTGAGTTTTCCACATTTGCTGGCATATTGAGTGCATTAGTGGATTCTTAATTACTGTACCATCAGGGAATTTTTTTTTTTTTCATTTTTTTTTTCCTGTGTATGGAAAGAGGCAAGAGTCTGGGCTTATTGAAGTCATCCGTGTGATGTGAACGGTGACCTCCTCAGGACACCAACCTTCGTCTCCTCCTTGAACTGCCCTCAGGGCACACTGTCTTGGGGCTGCAGTGGATGAGGGCCTTTGGGCTGCAATAACCTTCGTTTACTGACGTGGCAAGTGAAATATTTGTCCCCAAAGGAAAGTGTAGGAGAAGACGTCAAGTGGAACTGAGGGAGAATGTCTACTGAATTCCCGCCAGATGCACCTGCTCACTGGGTTACATAAGTGAGGCAGGGAAGGCATTGTTCCATCAAAATTTATTCAGACTCCTGATCCTTCTCCTCGAATTATCAGAGGGCTTCCTTGTAAATTCCAGTTTGAATAATAATTACTCAGAATTTTCCACAGTTTATTGTGATCCACACAGTCAAAGGCATTGGCATAGTCAATAAAGCAGAAATAGATGTTTTCCTGGAACTCTCTTGCTTTTTTGATGATCCATTGGATGTTGACTATTTGATCTCTGGTTCCTCTGCCTTTTCTAAAACCAGCTTGAACACCTGGAAGTTCACAGTTCATGTATTGCTAAAGCCCAGCTTGGAGAATTTTGAGCATTACTTTACTAGCGTGTGAGATGCGTGCAATTGTGCGGTAGTTTGAGCATTCTTCGGCATTGCCTTTCTTTGGGATTGGAATGAAAACTGACCTTTTCCAGTTCTGTGGCCACTGCTGTTTTCCAAATTTGCTGGCATATTGAGTGCAACACTTTCACAGCATTATCTTTCAGGATTTGAAACAGCTCAACTGGAATTCCATCACCTCCACTAGCTTTGTTTGTAGTGATGCTTTCTAAGGCCCACTTGACTTCACATTCCAGGATGTCTGGCTCTAGGTGAGTGAAATGAAGTTAAGATTCCATTAAAAGATGAAGAGAAATTCTCTATATACTGCTTAATATATCTTTAATAATTCCATTGCCTCTTTCTGCTTATAGAATTGAAAAGTTAACATCTAAACAGTAAGAAAAAACTAAGACCTGCTAATCTCCAGTGAGCATGGAATTCAACAGATATGAGTTTAAAGTTAGTTAAAGTTCTGAGATATCAACCCACATCTAAAAATCTCTCTAGAATGATGACCTTAAAAGAGAATTAAAGATAAATATTCCCTTTTTCATAATGAAATAAGATCTCTATTTCCAATCAAGCAGTTAAAAAGCCACATGAATAATTACAGATAAGTAATTTGAAATCCTAAGTTTTGTAAGAAAAGAAACAGAAATTCAAAGACCAGATTGATCTGAGAATACAAAATCTGTTAGCAGCAAAGCTGGTCTGAGACTCTGATTTTTCTGATTCCTCACATGAAAGTGCTTTCATAGGCCATAAATTGGTAGACTAGAACAAAACACAAAGATTGAAAATGATGTCTTCCAAATGATACATAATATCTTTATAATGAAAACAGCCTGAGAATGTATCTGAAAGAAGCAGAAGTAGACAACAGATCACCAAATTATGGCTTTATACTCTGGTGCCAAAAAATAAGAACTTTGTAGTCTTCGAGAGACATTAGTGGGTGTATTTTATTGTCTGTGACTGAAGCTCCAGTACTTTGGGCACCTTATGCGAAGAGTTGACTCATTGGAAAAGACCCTGATGCTGGGAGGGATTGGGGGCAGGAGGAGAAAGGGACGACCGAGGATGAGATGGCTGGATGGCATCACAGACTCAATGGACGTGAGTCTGAGTGAACTCCGGGAGTTGGTGATGGACAGGGAGGCCTGGCGTACTGCGATTCATGGGGTCGCAAAGAGTCGGACACGACTGCGCGACTGAACTGAACTGAACTGTGCTTCTAAGCACCCAAATCACAAAGTAGGGTGTCCCCTTCAGAACAGGGATAATATGCAACCAAACACACCTGGTCAACTACGTTAGCTTGTGTTCTGGTTAGCTGTGGCATCCTGGGGACTAGTTAAAAATTCAGAGTGACTGGTTAGTGTTCTTGCCTTATTACTTATTAAATATTTTGTGTCTCATTCCTGCTTACGAAGCTGTTAAAAAGCAATTTTAAAATTGCACAATTACAGCAATGCTCTATGAAGCATTACTACATTAAGACAAAACAATAAAGACAAAAGGTTGATCCTATGGAAATTTTATTAGGTTACGAGAATTGGAAGGCTTTGTTGAAACCCATATACTGTAGCAGTTTTATAGATTAAAGAGGTAGGCTTTGAAATGTGTGAAATATTTTAAGGGAAAAGGAAATTACAAGCTGATTGCATTATTTTTATGATGAGGTCAAATAGTAATTCCATTTGAATACACACAATGTTATAATGCATTCAACTGTATGGAAGTCAAAATGCATTCTTAATGGTTTCCAAAGACTCTCAAGACATAATAAACTGCTTTGACCCTGAGAAATTAACTTGCAAATAGGCTATATAAATGAAACATGCGTGTGCTTAGAATGCATTTTGTTTTATTGTAAAGCTAGCTCACTTTACACATGATTTAGAAATTTATTTCTACTTTGCAGTCCTAAATATCTGATTGATTACTTAATGGATGGCTGATAAAACATTTATAAAGTCAACAGAATTTAAAATCATAAATTAGATTTCTAAACCAGGCCCAAAGCTAACCAGGAATAATTGATTGAGTTCTCTAACTTATTTCTGTAACACCACAGTATCACATTATCATTTAATTATGCAGATATTAGTATGGCACTTAGATCAGTGTGAGATGCCACAGCATGACAAAAAGCTGCAAATGTTCAAGATTAAAGAAGCAACCTTATAACCAAAATTGATAAGAAATTTTGAACTGCAGTGGCCTTATTTGTTTCACAACTTAAACTTTTACCATGTATCCTTTTCTTCTGAGATCAAGTAGTGTCTTTTGAGCACTAAGTAAAACCGGACACCAAGCACTGCTTCCAATACTCAATGGACTTTACAGTAACATGTGGTAAATATGCATCCACTGGAACTCTTCTTGATCCTAATAGTCTGGTGTCTTAAGTGCCTCCAGCCATCTGGTCTTCTATTCACTGTTCATTCGATGGCTCATTCTTAATGCAGACATTGAAGAAGTTCAATTTGTTGAGTTAAACTAAAATGAAAATGAAATGATACCCATGCTAAGAATGCAGTTCATAAATACAGAGCTGAGGACGATGAGTGGAAAGATTAAACACGGATTGTCTCCACGTTCCAATGGGAATCATAAATATTTTCTGGAACTACTCACAGTGTTAGATTTTCCAGAAGCTGAAGTGGAATATTTCAGCAAATTTGTGATTTTACCTGCTAATCAACCCAGCAAGATAATAGAGATGGGATGATGTGCTAGCTTTAAATCTTATTTTAAAAAACATAACATGTTCCCATTAGATTTTACTTCTAGTGAATCCTTCTTTCAGATGAAAATGTGTCCTTTTTAAATGAGAAAACTCAGACCGAACTATCTTGTTGGCAAGCTAGAAAATGAACCCTTGTTGCCAACCTGAAATACAGGAATTCAAAAACTCAAAATTTCTCCAAATGATGTGTTTCCCAAATTCTCAAACATCACCTCACACTTCAAGATCCATGGTAGCATTTCAAGCAAGGTCAAGGTAGGATATTAACTGGAAGAGAAAAGAGGAGAGATTATATCCCTTACTGAAGAAATAACACAAACAAAACTTGAAGCAAAGTGGAAAGTACCTTTGGAAAATGGAGCAAAATTCAGTGTGTCCAAAGGGTAGAGTTCATCTGGTATTGGAAATAAAAATGGGAAAGAAGTGTTTGTACTGATAGTCAAAGCCTCACATGTGAGGCTAAGAAATTTTGAGTTTATTTTGTGGGAGAGAGATAATCACTGTTTTGAATGGAGTAAGGAAACAACTTGAACCAAGTTGGGCTCTCTAAAGAAATCTCATTGGCTTGAGTGTGCCTGAAGGATCAAAGGAGAATTCTTATATTTTAATCTTGTCAAAACTTAGGTAGAGTTTTCAAGTACTGAAAGTGAGAGCATTATCCACAAATGGGAGTACATGGCTCATCTTGACGCAGTTTCAGTTTCACTTCAGTCATTCAGTGGTGTCCAACTCTTTGTGAACCCACCAACTGCAGCACGCCATGCTTCTCTGTCCATCACCAACTCCCAGAGCTTGCTCAAACTCATGTCCATTGGGTCAATGATGCCATCTAATCATCTCATCTTCTGTCATCCCCCTTTCCAATGAGCTGGCTCTTCTAATCAGGTGGTCAGAGTATTGGAGCTTCAGCTACAGCATCAGTCCTTCCAATGAATATTCAGGACTGATTTTCTGTAAGATTGATGGGTTTGATCTCTTGGCAGTCCAAGGGACTTTCAAGAGTCTTCTCCAACACCATAGTTCAAAAGCATCAATTCTTCAGCGCTCAGCTTTGTTTATGGTTCAACTCTCACATCCATACATGACTGCTGGAAAAACCATAACTTGACTAGGCAGACCTTTGTTGGCAAAGTAATGTCTCTGCTTTATAATATGCTGTTTAGGTTTGCCATAGCTTTCCTTCCAGAGAGCAAGCATCTTTTAATTTCATGGCTGTAGTCACCGTCTTTCCCCCACAGCCAGTCCCTGCCATCAGGAAGCTTCCACAAACCTCTTATCCTTATCCATTGAGGGCAGACAGAATGAAAGCCATAATCTCAGAAAACTAAACAAACTGATCACGTGGATCACAGCCTCGTGTAACTCAAAGAAACTATGAGCCATGCCGTGTAGGGCCACCCAAGATGGATGGTCACAGTGAAGAGTTCTGACAAAACATGGTCCACTGGAGAAGGAAATGCCAAATCACTTCACTATTCTGCATTGAGAACCCCATGAACAGTACGAAAAGGCAAAAAGATAAGACACTGAAGGATGAACTCCCCAGGCTGGAAGGTGCCCAATAAGCTGCTGTAGAAGACTGGAGAAATAACTCCAGAAAGAATGAAGAGACAGAGCCAAAGGGAAAACAATGCCCAGTTGTGGATGTGGGTGTTGTAAAGTCTGATGCTGTAAACAATATTGCATAGGAACCTGGAATGTAGGTCCACGAATCAAGGTAAATTGGAAGTGGTCAAACAGGAGATGGCAAGAGTGAACTCTGACATTTTAGGATTCAGGGAACTAAAATAGAGTGGAACGGGTGAATTTAACTCAGATGACTACTGTGGGCAAGAATCCCTTAGAAGAAATGGAGTAGCCATCATAGTCAATGAAAGAGTCCAGAATGCAGAACTTGGGGGCAATATCAAAAATGACAAAATGATCTCAGTTTGTTTCCAAGGCAAATCATTCAATATCAGAGTAATCCAAGTCTATGCCCCAACCACTAATACTGAAGAAACTGAAGTTGAATGGTTCTATGATGACCTACAAGACCTTCTAGAACTAACAGCAAAAAAGAGATGTTCTTTTCATCATAGGGGACTGGAACGCAAAAGTACGAAGTCAAGAAGTACCTGGAGTAGAGGCAAGTTTGGCCTTGAAGTACAAAATGAAGCAAGGCAAAGGCTAACAGAGTTTTGCCAAGAGAATACACTGGTCATAGCAAAGACCATCTTCCAACAACATAAGAGATGATTCTACACATAGACATCACCAGGTGGTCAATACTGATATCACATTGATTATATTCTTTGCAGCCAAAGATGGAGAAGGTCTATACAGTCAGCAAAAACAAGACCAGGAGTTGACTGTGGCTCAGATCATGAATGCCTTATTGCTGAATTCAGACTTAGATAGAATAAAGTAGGGAAAATCACTAGATGATTCAGGTATGACTTAAATTATATAGTAGAAGTGACAAATAGATTCAAGGGATTAGATCTGATAGACGAGTGCCTGAAGAACTATGGATGGAGGTTGGTGACAGTGTACAGGAGACAGTGATCAAGACCATCCCCAAGAAAAAGAAATGCAAAAATGCAAAATGATTGTCTGAGGAGGCCTTACAAATAGATCAGAAAAGAAGTGAAGTGAAAGGCAAAGGAAAAAAAGAAAGACATAACCACTGAATGCAGAGTTACAAAGAATAGCAAGGAGAGACAAGAAAGCCTTCCTCAGTGATCAGTGCAAAGAAATAGAGGAAAACAGAAGAATAGGAAAGACTAGAGATCTCTTTAAGAAAATTAGTGATACCAAGGGAACATTTCATGCAAAGATGTGCACAATAAAGGACAGAAACAGTTTGAACCTAACAGAAGCAGAGATATTAAGAAGAGGTGGCAAGAATACACAGAAGAACTCTACAAAAATGATCTTAATGACTCAGATAACCACGGTGGTGTGATCACTCATCTAGAGCCAGACATCCTGGAATATGAACTCAAGTGGGCCTTAAGAAACATCACCACAAACAAAGCTGAGGAGGTGATGGAATTCCGGTGGAGCTATTTCAAATCCTGAAAGCTGGTGCTGTGAAAGTGCTGCACTCAATATGCCAGCAAATTTGGAAAACTCAGCAGTGACCACAGGACTGGAAAAGATCAGCTTCATTCCAACTGAAGGAAAGGCAACGCCAAAGAAGGTTCAAATGACTGCCAATTGCACTCATCTCACACGTTAGCAGAATAATGCTCAAAATTCTCCAAGTGAAGCTTCAACAGTACATGAACTGAGAACTGGATTTAGAAAAGGCAGGGGAAATTGCCAACATCCGTTGGATCATCAAAAAAGCAAGAGAGTTCCAGAAAAACATCTACTTCTTTATTGACTACACCAAAGTCTTTGACTGTGTGGATCACAACAAACTGCAGAAAATTCTTAAAGAGATTGGAATACCAGACCCTCTTTCATGCCTCCTGAGTAATCTGTATACAGGTCAAGAAGCAACAGTTAGAACCGGACATGAAACAGTGGACTGGTTTCAAATTGGGAAAGGAGTATGTCAAGACTGTATATTGTCACCTTGCTTCTTTAACTCATATATGGAGTACATCATGAGAAATGCCAGGCTGGATGAAGCAGAAGCTGAAATCATTAGTAACCTCAGATATGCAGATGACACCATCCTTATGGCAGAAAACAAAGAACTAAAGTTTCTCATGATGAAAGTGAAAGAGAAGAGGGGGAAAAGCGGGCTTAAAACTCAACATTCAAAAAATGAAGATCATGGCATCTGGTCCCATCACTTCATGGCAAATAGATGGGGAAACAATGGAAACAGTGACAGACTTTAGTTTCTTGGGTTCCAAAATTACTGAAGACGGTGACTGAAGCCATATAATTAAAAGACGTTTACTCCTTGTAAGAACCTAGGAGCATATTAAACCTATGGCCAACCTAGGTAGCATATTAAAAAGCATAGACATTACTTTGCAAACAAAGGTCCATCTAGTCAAAGTTATGGTTTTTCCAGTAGTCATGTATGGATGTGAGTGTGAGTGCCGAAGAATTGATGCTTTTGGACTGTAGTGTTAGAGAAGACACTTGAGAGTCCTGTGTTCTGCAAGGAGATCCAACCAGTAAATCATAAAGGAAATCAGTCTTGAATTTTCATCTGAAGGACTGATGTGAAGCTGAAGCTCTAGTATTTTGGCCACCTGATGTGATGAACTGACTCATTGGAAAAGCCCCTGACACTGAGAAAGATTGAAGGCGGGAGGAGAAGGGGCCAATAGAGAATGAGATGGTTGGATGGCATCACTGACTTGGTGGACATGAGTTTCAGCCAGCTCTGGGAGCTGGTGATGGACAGGGATGCCTGGCGTGCTGCAGTCCATGGGGTCGCAAGGAGTCAGACATGACTGAGCAACCGAACTGAACTGAATTGGTATAGACTTAAGCCTTAAGAGTAGATGATGTTTTTGTTACTTCTAATTAATTGATTAATCAAGAAGAAAGGCTAAAACAGAAATATATGCTAAGTTTGTGGTATGCAAATATGGTGATGTTGGCTCCATTTCAAATAGTGAGCACTTAAGAGAAGTGAAGTCTCAGCAATTAATGGCATCTCACAGGATTGGAGTCCTTAGGCTTGAAATTTTTATCTCCTCATTCATTAGCCAGTGTTGCTTTCTTGCTCAAAAGAGAGTTAATACAGTAACTTCCCAATAATCTGAGAAAGGATCAAATACATTATTTAATATGAAAGTGATATTTCATCTAATATACTCTTTGATTATAATTTAATAATATTCAATAAGAATATTTTTAAAAGAAAATCAATTGTTGCTCATAGACATAAAATGTATGTATACATAAAAGCCATCATGTGTTTAATGTCTGTCTTACATGTCAATATGGGCTTCCCTGGTGGCTCAGAGGTTAAACCGTCTGCCTCCAATGCGGGAGACCCAGGTTCAATCCCTGGGTTGGGAAGATCCCCTGGAGAAGGAAATGGCAATCCACTCCAGTATTCTTGCCTGGAGAATCCCATGGATGGAGAAGCCTAGTAGGTTACAGTCCACGGGGTTGCAAAGAGTCAGACACGACTGAGCAACTTCACCTATGTCAATATGAGCTAAGCAAATAATATAATTTATAATCTTCAAATTAATATTATCAGTTTGCTCTTATTATCTCCACATATTTTAAAATAAAGACCAAGAACTTCACAGAATGTAAATAGCAATAGATTACCCAATAGATTATTAGGTTCCAGTTTCAATTCAATGGAGTAGAAAATAGCAACCCACTCCAGTATTCTTGCCTAGAGAATCCCATGGACAGAGGAGCCTGGTGGGCTGCTGTCCATAGGATTGCACAGAATCGGACACTACTGAAGTGACTTAGCAGCAGCAGCAATTTCAACTCAATGTCATTGCTTCCTTCTGCTAAGTAGAAGTCTTTTCTTATTCCTGCAAAGAGGGTATGTCTTTGTTCTCATTTTCAGCAATTATGTACATTTTTAGGGTAATAGCTTACTAAATAGCCTGGTGGGCTGTAGTCCATGGGGTTGCTGAGTTGGACACGCCTGAGTGACTTCACTTTCACTTTTCACTTTTATGCATTGGAGAAGGAAATGGCAACCCACTCTAGTATTCTTGCCTGGAGAATCCCAGGGATGGGAGAGTCTGGTGGGCTGCAGTCTATGGGTCGCACAGAGTCGGACACGACTGAAGCGACTTAGCAGCAGCAGCAGCAACAGCTTACTAAATGTGGAAAAAACTTTCTTGCACTAGCAGTAGAATACACACAGTTCCAGCCAGATTGTAGAATGGAAAGATAATAATTTGGTTTATATGCTTGATATACATAAACTACATTATTATAGATTAGATGACTAAATCATCTATATAACATAAAGCTTAGTTAAAAAAATGGATTGAAATACATCTTATGTAGGATTTTAGGTAAGTAACATAACTTCTTATAACCCAGTTCCCATCTGCATTATAAAAAAATTATTATAATGATTTTAAAAGTGCCTTTTGAGAATTCTACAACTAATCTTTATTGAGCTTTTGTTATATCAAACCTTTGCTATGTAACTTAACATCCATGAATTAGTTTATAATCAATTCTTAAAGAAACTTCAATTATACTAAAAAATAACCTTATTGTAACTGTGCACACAGAAGCAACCAGGCCACTCACCATTCTGTTTGACCACCTCTGGAAATTCTTGCCATTATATCTTCTCTTTCTAGTTTCTGATTCCTTAGAGAAATCTAACATGGCAGAAGAATTATGAGGGGAAAAATGAGCTTACTTGTTACAGGGAAAAGAGTGAAGATTTTCAAATGTTAAGGATAATTGTCTCCTTTTTTCTTGTACTTTTTCCTCTACAAATTTCCTCTAATAGTTCAGATTTGAAGAATAGAAAAGCTTTTCCAATTTCCTTTCCTTTTTCCTTCCCTTTATCACACCTTTAGTCATCAAAGCTCATACTATTTTTACTATTTTACTTTACTTACAGTTGAAAGAAAAATAATTACTTTGAGTAAAAATTACAGTTAAGCAGTGATGTTTACTAAAATTTAAATGAAAATCACATAGCAAGTGCCTTATTAATCATCTGAAGTTAGTAAATTTTGGACAAATGATCATTATTTTAATGATATGAAATCTGTGTGTGTGCATGCAAACACAATCTGTTAAGGAAAAAATTAGAAGCATCTGTTGGTATCTTGTAGTTATGCATGAGACACAAAAAACGATGCTTTACCAAGGAAATATATAATATAAAGAAAATTGACCACTCAGATCAGTAGCAGTTGGTGGTCATTTCAAGCCTAAAGCAAGAAGTATTTAAAATGAATCCCCTCTGCTTCAGTCAGGCAGTCAGTTCAGTCACTCAGTCGTGTCCGACTCTGCGGCACGCCAGGCCTCCTTGTCCATCACCAACTCCCGGAGTTCACTGAGAGTTACGTCCATCGAGTCAGTGATACCATCCAGCCATCTCATCCTCTGTCGTCCCCTTCTCCTCCTGCCCCCAATCCCTCCCAGCATCAAAGTCTTTTCCAATGAGTCAACTTTTCACATGACGTGGCCAAAGTACTGGAGTTTCAGCTTTAGCATCATTCCTTCCAAAGAAATCTCAGGGCTGACCTGGGATCAGCTTACTGACACCTTAATAATGCATGGTAGAATTAGGCATTTGTGTAATTTCTGAACTGCCATATTAAGTTATGTGCTTCAAAATCAGGTGGCATTAGTGCTCATGTAACAAGAACCTCATGAGACTGAAAGTAATTGCTCTATTTAGAAGACAGTATACAGTCTTACATCTTCCATTTCTATTGCATTTGGACCAGAGTTTTACCAACCTCCTATAATTTAAATTCATTACTGGAATCTTCATAGCATGAGATAATTCTTGCATTTTTGAAAGTCTTGATAGGAAGCAGTTTATGTTCAAAGATTTTCCTTCAATGACATTGCAGTTCATATAATATTCAGCCCAGAAAATAGAAGCTTCTGTTGCTACTGAACACTTATTGAGCAGCTAATATTATTCATCTCTGGGGTATATTCCATATAATGACAGCTAAGTAAGACTACCTAATAATATTTTCAGTTTTCTAGTTTAAAACCTTATTCTTTCTAACCACTATAATTTGCTCTAAGAAGTAGTAGCCAGGTGTTGAAAATGTCCCATAGTCTTCTGAGAAAAGGCTTTTAAAATATAAAGCACAGGATCAAAAACATAGATAGAATTGATAATTCAAGTAAAGATACTTTAAGAAAGTATTCTTTTAAGTATAAACATTTACTAATCGATTTTATAATAAATTAGAACAAGGTTCACTAACACATTTTGAAAACAAAATTTGGGCCATCAAAGTAATTCAGAATAAGAACAACTGCTACTACTATCAGTGAGTACTATATATATATATATATATATATATATATATATACACACATATATATATATGACTATTTTAATATAAAATTAGAAATATCTATGAATTTGTTAAAACTACTAGCTTATAAAAATTATGGACAGGAAGGAATAAAGTAATTATTGAGCAACTATTATTTCTAGGAGTGAAATACTGTTTAATTATATTCTTAAACATGAATATTTAAACATTGCATATGTATATATTTGAGCTGAAATCTATTCATTGCCTAATTCACTACTCTCTTAATTTTTTAATGTTTTTGTGTCTTCAAATTTTTATAGATGGTAGAGTAGTTTTATATTTAATAAACAAAATTTTATTCTAAAGATATTAAAATATATCTTTTTCTATTTATATCCTTATTACTACCAGAATAAATTATGAAACTAGGTGCTCTTATTTACCATCTTCTCTGAGTCTTCTGTGCTAGATAAGTATCAGATCCTAAGCAAAAAACCAGTGTACATCCTCCAAAGACATTGTTTCTTTTGAAAAGAAAGAAAAAAAAAAAAGAACGAGGTCAAAGAAAATGTTGGAACTGAAAGGTCAGATCTTATAGGCTCAGACAATTTCACACTGAAACAAATTATATCCTTCTCTGTCATGCATTGCACCCCATTAAATAAAGTCAAAGAAACACTACCTAGATGAAATATTTGAGTTGATACTATGATCTTTGGGAATCAATAAGAGTTTTCAACCTATTTCCAAGTCCCAGATGTGGAACACAGTATAGAGGTTATCACTGAAATACAGGATGATTAAAATATTGAAAGAGAAAGGACATAATTTATTGATACAATTTTGGATCTCATTATAGGCATAAATCAGGTTTTTTCTATGTTTTAAAAAAAAAAAAGAACGAGGTCAAAGAAAATGTTGGAACTGAAAGGTCAGATCTTATAGGCTCAGACAATTTCACACTGAAACAAATTATATCCTTCTCTGTCATGCATTGCACCCCATTAAATAAAGTCAAAGAAACACTACCTAGATGAAATATTTGAGTTGATACTATGATCTTTGGGAATCAATAAGAGTTTTCAACCTATTTCCAAGTCCCAGATGTGGAACACAGTATAGAGGTTATCACTGAAATACAGGATGATTAAAATATTGAAAGAGAAAGGACATAATTTATTGATACAATTTTGGATCTCATTATAGGCATAAATCAGGTTTTTTCTATGTTTTTTAGTTTACTTTTATATAAAATGGTCAAATTTCTATAAGACAGCAGAAAGTATTTAACAATTCCCACCCTTTCCAGTAGTTGAAAAAAGCAGTTGGTACTTAGTTTTGAAATCTGAGCTAAAGTGGGATAAAACATAGGGAAAGAAAACATGTTGTGATGCTCCCGCAAATGCTGGTTATTATGGCCAAATTGTAATGACAAAGCACTTATTTTATTAATATTCCATTTCTAGGAGCTCTCCTTATAACTATCAAGGAAGTATTTTAGTTGTGTGCTGACTCAGTGATATGAATTTGGTATTATATTTAGCTTGACACAATCAAGGGATCCATGAAATGATGCTCTATTTAGAGAATACAGTTTAAAGTTGAAGTTGATCATGTATTCATATTTACTAAACATAAAATAGATGCTGCTTCTTTGATAATCCCTTTCTGAGTAGGCAGAGCACAGCACACATATTATGTTACATGAGATCAATGTCCTGTCACTTTAGCTCTTTGCAACCCTATGGACTGTAGCCCACCAGACTCCCCAGTCCATGGGATTCTCCAGGCAAGAATCCTGGAGTGGGTTGCCATTCCCTCCTCCAGAGGATCTTCCCAGCCCAGGGATCAAACCCATGTCTCCTGTGTCTCCTGAAATGCAGGCAGATTCTTTATCCACTGAGTCTCCTGGGAAGCCCCAAAGGGAATGTTGCCTCCCCTTCAGAGAATCCAACCCTGGTCTCCTGTGTGAGAGTAGGGGATACTCCCACTATTTTTGTTGCTGTTGTTTAATTATTTTTTTCTTTTTTTTCATATTTTATTTATTTATTATTATTATTATTTTTTTACTTTACAATACAGACTGGATTTATTCCCTCAGGGGGTTAAAGTCGTGTTGGGCTGTTGGGATGGACCACAGCTCATTGCCCCTCACCTGTTCTTTATTTAGGCTAGCAGTACAGAACCGAGGTGAATCAGTACACTGAGTGTGATAGGAAAAGCACAAAGTATTGGCAGAATCAGTATCAGAGTTTGGTTTTTCTTAGAGCCTTTGATTCAGTTGCCAACTCATCTCCTGCAACGTTGACCTTTTTCTTTCCTTCAGAGCACTCTGTAGTTGACTTTCCTCATGAAGGCTACATTTCTGCCAGGAACAGCGTGGTCCCCTAAGGTTTGCTGTGCAGACAGCTATAGGGAAACACAAAACGCCATTTATTTAGAATATAACTATGGTCTGTCTCTGAGAGTTTTAATAATAGGTAGAAGTAACTTTCTGGACTAATACTGGTTCACATTAAGGCTTGCAGTGCCTTCTCCAAAACCTACTATTTCTATTTCACTCAGCTTATCTTTTAGCAACACATTTTTTTTTATTAAAACAAGGAATCAAAATCCAATAACTTAAACATTGAAGCATGATTAATCTAAGTCCTTTGTATTTATTTGCATGGCTAAATTGAAGTAGGAAAGAAATGAGTAAATTAGCTTTTGTTGAATAATTATTGTCTCATGTTGACAAAATGTTAAGTATTTAATTCATGGGAGAAGTTCTTGAGGAGAAGATCAGAAAATTAATTATAACTCACTCCATATTTATTCCTAAGTGATGAAATGGAATATAAAAAAAATTTTTGACCAAGTAAAATGCATGCTATAATTGAAAATATGCAAAACATTATGCTATTTATTTTAAAATATTTAATAATGATCTAAATAATAATTTTCCTATCAGGCTTATAGGAAGCTGCAATTTGTGGGAATCCCTTCATTTGCTTCTGCACAAGTCAGTTTTTTCAAAGCCCATTATATATATATATATCTTCATTTCCATTTACCTAAATAGCATAGTAAAATGCAGAGAGCACTTTGCTGACAAAGGTCTGTATAGTCAAAGTTATATGGCTTTCCCAGTAGTCATGTATGGATGTGAGAGTTGGATCATAAAGAACGCTGATTACTGAAGAATTGATGCTTTCAAATTGTGGTGCTGGAGAAGACTTAAGAATCCCTTGGACAGCAAGATCAAACCAGTCAATCCTAAAGGCAATCTGTCCTGAATATTCATTGGAAGGACTGACGCTGAAACTCCAGTACTTTGGCCACCTGATGCAAAGAACTGACTCGTTGGAAAAGACCCTGATGCTGAAAAAAAAATGAGAGCAGGAGGAGAAAGGAATGACAGAGGATGAGATGATTGGATGGCATCACTGACTTGATGGTCATGAGTTTGAACAAGCTCTGGGAGTTGGTGATGGACAAGGAAGTCTGGTGTGCTGCAGTCCATGGGTTTGCAAGTAGTCAGATATGACTGAGTGACTGGACAACAACCTATAAATGTATATACATCTTCATTCTTATTTGCTTCCAGAACAGATTAAAATACACAAATTTACAGGTGTTTTCATTCGTTATCATTCCGGTTTCCCTGGTGGCTCAGTGGTAAACATCTGCCTGACTATGAAGGAAATGCAGGAGATGCATGTTTGATCACTGGGTCAGGAAGATCTTCTCGAAATGGAAATGGCAACTCATTGCAGTATTCTTGCCTGGAAAATCCCATGGATAGAGGAGCCTGGCAACCTATAGTCCGTGGGGGTAGTGAAGAGTAGGACATGCCTTAGTACACACACATGCACATTCAGTATAATTGAGGTCAACTCCATCCTCAAGCTATTAGGAAGGTATGATATACTCGCCAGTAAGTTGTCTCTCAATGAATTTCAGGATGAATTATTGGAGGAATTTTTATTATAAACAAATTAACCTATTTCAGGTTTATGAATATGTGTTTTAGAGTATATCTCAATTTTTAAGTTTCTGAAATCTAAATGTTTAAATTACTTTTTGCTTTAAATCTTAGAATTTATTTTATTTTTGTTCTTGCAGATGAGGCTTCTACCAGCTATTGGTAACAATTATCTAATAATTCAGCTAAATGAAGAAACAACTATAAAAGGATAAACTAAACATAAGAAGATCAAATCTCCATTTTTAATATGGTCTTGTATATTTAACAATTCTGTTTTGTCTAGCAAACTTAAATTAATAAAATCATGTGCTGCTGCTGTGTGTGCCTAATTATGTCTGACTATTGTAATCCCATAGACTATTAATTCCCATAGACTGCCTTCCAGGCTCCTTTGTCGATGGGACTTTCCAGGCAAGAATACTGGAGTGGGTTGCCATTTCCTTCTGCAGGGGATCTTCCTGAGCCAGGGATCGAACCCAGGTCTCCTACATTGCAGGCAGACTCTTTACTGACTGAGCTAAGAAGGAAGCCCAGCAAAATCATAGCAAATATATTCTACATGAATCTGAGAGACACTGCATGGTAAATTGTTTGGCTTGAAAATAACAGCATGACATGGAAGATTTAATTTTCAAAGATTTTTTTTTTCAGATCTTGAAACAAAATTCAAATCAGAAATTTTATACATAACACTTTGAATGTTTTTTTTTTTTTCAATATATACAGANTTGAACTATATACATGTATTATCTAGTCCACAAATCACTTCTCAGAGCTCCTAACATAATCTGAAAAAAAAAAAAGTTAACAACTTAATAGAAAAGTGTGCAATGTATATGACTAGATACTTCCTGGGAAAACAAACAAGCATCAACGACAAATGGCTTTTAGACCTATGGAAGTATGCCAAAGCCATCACTTTAATGAGAATCAATTAGAACAATACTGTTTTTTCAACAATAGGCTGTGTAGATCAAAAAGTTGGATAATATAATGTGTCAGGAAGGATATGAAAAATTGGGATTCTCATATGCTGCTGACTGGCCTGTAAATAGGTGTAACTTCTCTGTTAAGCTGTGGGAAGTATCTGGTAAAATTCAGAATTCATATACCCTTTGATTCAGTAATTCACTTCTAGGAATTTACTTTAAATCCACCCCTATATGTATGCCAAGACGGATGCAGAAAGGTGTTTCCTGCAGCATTATTCATAGTAGAAAAGCCTGGGAAAAAAAACCAAAATGCCTTTCTGTAGCCTATTTAAAGAATAGAGGACTTCCTTGGTAGTACAGTGGATAAGAATCTGCCTGCCAGTGCAGGGGACACAGGTTCAATCTCTCCTCCCGGATGATCCTGCACAATGGGAGCAGCTAAGCCCGTGCACCAAACTACTGAGTTTAGGGCCCAGGAGCCACAACTCTACTGAAGCCTGTGCACCTCGAGCCAGCGCTCCACAACAAGAGAAGCCACTGCAATGAGAGGCCCATGCCTCGCAGCAAGGAGTAGCCCCTGATCGCCGCAACGAGAGAAAGCCCAAGTAAGTAGTGGAGATACAGGGCAGCCAAAAAATTTTTTTAAAAAGAAAAGGATCACCCAACAGTAAAAAATATGGTTAAAAGATCTACAATCCAACAATAAAAGATGGTTCATGAAACAATAAAAAGAATAGAAAAAAAATAAAACAACAAAAGAATCCAACGGTAGAAAAGAATACAGGAATCCGCTGTAACAGGCCAAGCCTGTGTGCGCTCGTGTCTGTGATGCTCTCTGAGATATTATAACATAAAAGGCAGGTCATGAAATACCATGTACAAAATTATGGCATGTGTATAGAGAGGATGAGGGAATCATACGTGGGCTTGGGTGAGACAGCTCTGAAGGCTACAGGAAATGCTTGGGACAGTGGTGGTCGCTGAGAAGGGAACTCTGGACTTGGCGGGGAAGTACCTGTGAAGGAGAGGGGACTCCTATGAAACAGACTTGCTGGGTGGGGAGGGGCTGTGAGAGGAGAGCTTTGAGAATGAGCTGGTGGCCCAAGGAAGCATGAGGTATGGAGGGGAATGAAGCAGAGGTTATAGGAGTTTTCAGTGCACATTCATTTTCAAAATTTTAAAAGTGGCTTTAAATGTGGCTTTATACCAGCTTCCCAGGTGGCTCAGATAGTAAAGAATCTGCCTACAGTGTAGGAGACCTGGGTTCCATCCCTGGGCCGGGAAGATCCCCTGGAGAATGAGAATGGCTACCCACTCCAGTCTGCTCCAGGAAATGAAACAGTTTTTTCATTTTGATGTGTTTCCAGTCTTTTTTACGTACCAGTGTCCATTGTTTGTTCCTGCTTTGCCACTTAACATGTATTTCACGTAGATGTTTCATGTGTATTACAAGTAATGAATGCTTCTGGCACCAATCATTTTAAATTCCTTCATAGAGTTACAAGCGGTGACACAGTAATTTATTCGAACAATCACTCGGTCATTTGTCACTCCCATAGATTTCATTATGGGAGTGTGTGTACACAACATTTCTTCTTTAAAGAAAATTCCTTAGTACAGCTCCCCAGCATGGAACCTATGTTGTGTTGCTAAGGAGAACTTGAGGAGGTTTCTCATAGACAGAGAGAGAATCAGGAATGGGGTCTGGATGTACGGTGAATACAGCAAACTGAAAGCAAACCCTAACCTAACTAAGAAAGGACACTGAAAAGTACAAGACTGCTGAAAGAAATTATAGAAGACACAAAGAAGTGAAAAGATATCCCATGTTCATAGATCTGAAAATTTAATATTGTTAAGCTACCCATGGGCTTCGCTGATGGCTCAGACAGTAAAGAATCTTCCTGCAATTGAGGAGACACAGGTTTGATCCCTGAGTTGGAAAGATCCCATGGAGAAGGAAATAGCAACACACTCCAGAATTCTTGCCCAGAGAATTCCACGGACAGGGGAGTCTGGCAGGCTACAATAGGGTCTCAAAGAGTCAGACACAACTTAGCAGTTAACACACACACACACACACACACACACACACACAAGTCACCTATACTACCAAAAGCAATCTACAGATTCAGTGAAATTCCTATCAAAATATTTCTGCTTTTTGCAGAAATAGAAAAATCCATTCTTGGGATCATATGGAATTTGAGGGGATTCTGAAAAATTAAAATAACCTTGAAAAAGAAGAATAAAGTTGGAAGGCTCACACTTCCTGATTTCAAAACTTATTATAAAGCAGCAGTCATCCAAAAAGTGTGGTACTGGCATAAAGACAGACTAGGAAGTCTTTTCAACAAATGGAGTTGGGAAAAACTGAATATCCACATGCAAAAGAGTTAAATCAGACCCTTACCTAAAACCATGTACAAGAAAATCAACTTGAAGTGGATTCAAGGCCTAAAACTGTAAAACTCTTAAAAGAAAACATAGGAGGAAAGTTTCCTGACACTGGATTTGATAATAATATATTGGGTATGACACCAAAAACACAGGCAACAAAAAAAACAGTAGATGAGCCAAATAAAAACTACATCAAACAAGACTTCTGCACATTAAAGGGCACAATCCTCACAGTTTAAAACTGTGGATTGAGGAAATATTTGTCAACCATATATCTGATCATGAGTTAATGTCCAGAATATTTACAGAACTCCTGCAACTCAACAACAACAAAACCAACCAAATTTATTAATAGGCAAATGACCTGAATAGACATTTCTCCAGAGATAATACACAGATAATGAACAAGCACATGAAAAGGTGATCAACAATACTGATATATTAGAGACATAGAAATCCAACTACGATGAGCTATCACCTCACATCCTTCAGGATGACGACTATAAAATAATATGTTGGTGAGCATGCAGAGAAATTGGAACACTTGTGAAATGGACTTATTAGGCATGTAAAATGGTGCAGCCACTGTGGAAAACAGTATGGTAGTTCCTCAAAAGAATTAGAATTACCATATGATCCAGCAATCCCACTTCTGGTATATACCCAAGAGAATTGAGAAGGTATTTGCACACCTATATTCATAGCAGCATCATTCACACTAGCCCAGAGGTGGAAACAACCCAAGTGTTCATCAAGGGACGAATAGATAAAGACAGTGCGGCCTATACATATAATGGAATAGTGTTTGGTCTTTTTATTTATTTATTTATTTATTTATTTAAATTGGAGGCTACTTACTTTACAATATTGTAAAGTAATATTGACATGAATCAGCTATGGGTGTACATGCATTCCCCATCCTGAACCCCTCTCCCACTTCCCTCCCCATCCCATCCCTCTGGGTCATCCCAGTGCACCAGCCCTGAGCACCCTATCTCATGCATCGAACCTGGACTGGTGATCTGTTTCACATATGATAATAGTATCTGATCTTAAAAAGGACTGAAATCCTGTCTCATACTACAACACAGATAAACCTCAGGTTCATTATACTAAGGGAAATAAGCTGGTCATAAGAAGACAAACACTGTATGATTCCAATTATCTGAGATATCCAAAGTACTCAAAGTCTGAAAACAGAAAATAGAATGGTGGTTACCAGGTGCTAGTGGGGAGGGGATGGGAAGTTTATTAATAGGAACAAAGTTGTAGTTTGCAAGATAAAAACGTTCTAGAGTTCCGTTGTGCAAAAATGTGAGTAGTCTTACACTGAACTGTATGCTTAAAAGTGTATGTTTATTTTAATTTGGTAAAAAGTGATAAATTTTATGTTAAGAGCACTTTTGACCACATTTTTTTAAATGAAAGCAAACTCAGAGATAAAAGCTGCATCTCTGAAATAAGGTGAGCTCAAGACAAAAGATGAGATGAAACTCACACTCCCTTTAATGAGCTGATCCACAGTGTTTAGTGTAATTGTTAGGAATAATTGGGAAATGATTTCTGAGAAGCACTATGCTGCTAAGTCGCTTCAGTCGTGTCTGACTCTGTGCGACCCCACAGAGTCAGACCCCTGGCGGCAGCCCACCAGGCTCCCCTGTCCCTGGGATTCTTCAGGCAAGAACACTGGAGTGGGTTGCCAATTCCTTCTCCAATGTATGAAAGTGAAAAGTGAAAGTGAAGTCGCTCAGCAACGCCATGGACTGCAGCCTACCAGGCTCCTCTGTCCATGGGATTTTCCAGGCAAGAGTACTGGAGTGGGTTGCCCTTGCCTTCTCTGGAGTAACACTACAGAGCAACTCAAAAAAGCATCCAGACTGAAATGTGCCATGCTCAAGCCAGTTACCCTTCTGGAGTCCTGGAGTGAAGTGAGTGAAAGTCGCTCAGTCGCATCGGACTGTTTGCCTCTGTAGCCCACCAGGCTCCTCTGTCCATGGACTTCTCCAGGCCAGAATACTGGAGTGGGTAGCCTATTCCTTCTCCAGTGGCTCTTCCAGACCCAGGAATTGATCTGGGGTCTCCTGCATTACAAATGGATTCTTTTCCAGCTGAACTACCAGGGAAGCTGGAGTCCCAGAGAAGGAGTTGTAATTGAGACCCCTGTCTTCTGGGCGGGTCACAGCCAAGCTTCCTTGACCCCCCCCCCACCACCATCCAGGGTACTTTGGAATCTTCTGAGCTTTCTTAGGGGAGCAGAACTTCAGGAGCCAACAGATCCAGAGGGTGGCACTCCTCCTCTCAGGAACTCTTTTTTCCGCAAAAGTGACCAACTGCCCTTGGAGCTTTAACTTGCCCCTGGGAGTCTGAGTCCACCGTGACTTTCAAAAGCCCCTACAACCCGATGGATATCCGGAGTGCAAGCCATCTGTGGGTGAGAAGCAGCTCTTTCTCTTTGGAGATGGTGTGTCTTCTGGGAAGCTCACTTCTAACATCTGCTGGCCTCCCACTCAAGCATGCCTTGCCTCCTGGAAACTCAAGGACCTGCAGCCCTGCCACCCTGACCACGGGGGCTGGAACATTGTTCTGTTTTCCACGATCAACTCCGAGAGTCAAGGAGGAAGCAAGAGCCAGGAGGCTGGGCTGTGCAAACAGCAGTGGGCAGAAACTTCTGGAGGAAGCGAAGAGCCTTAGAACAGTGGCCGTGGTGACCTGGACTTTGAACCTGGATTTGGGTGGAACGTCCTAAAGACTCAGAATATGGCTATCTTGGCAGTCTCTTGACCTTGAGAGACGTTAATTGGGGTCGGGAGCCGCCAACCATAAACGGAGGGCGTTCTCCCTTCAGAGCAAAACCCTCTGGTTCTCTCTGATCCCCTAGCCAGCCTGGGCTGCTGACCCAGAGCTCCAGGGCGCCGCCAGCGCACCTGCCGCGCTCACCTGCCCCGCCCGCACCCGCCTGACACACCAGCACAAGCATCTGCCCGCCCTCCTCGCCGCCGGCCTGCCCCGCAGGGCGTGTCGCCCAGTGGTCAGTCCAGCCCTCGAGAGGCTCCTTCTGTCGCCCGGAGCTGCGGCCACGCGTCAGGAGGGCCCGAGCCGCACCTGGAAAATGCGCCCCGTGGCTGCCGGTGAGTGCAATCCCCCACCGGAGGGAGGCGGGAAGGGGGGTCCGGCACGGGGGAGTCGCCCCCTCGCCCTTCCTGGGACCCGCCACGCGGAGCCAGAGGTGGGGGCGACACGAGGAGGGTCTTCTCTTTGGGGATCAGGGATGCGCGAAGCGAATCCAGCCGCGGCGCGAGTGGGCTGAGGTTTCGTCGCCCTCCCGCCTGTCCCTGCCTGTCTCCTCTGCGTGCAGAGCCGAGGAAAGGGGGGCAGTGACTGTGACGCTTTGCCTGGAAAGCAGGCGGTGGCTGATGAGAGCAGCTAGAGTGGAACCCAGTGAGCCCTTAGGCGGGAGGTGCTCAAGTGCCCCTGCGCTCCTGGGCAGGGAGGGGGCTGCCCGAGCCCGTCAGAGGCCCTTGTGAACTGCACTTGGGGTCCCTCGGGCTGAAGCCAGGGATCCTGAGCCACAGGACCACCCGACGAACCCAGGGAATTATGAAAAGTGCAGAAACTGAGACAGTGTTTTAACTCACCTGTCTGCGGGTAGCTGGGAAGTGGAGGCTCATTAACAAGGAAGGCCCCATTGTCCCTTTTATGACAGTTCCTGTCGCATCTTTTTATAAGACTCCCTGCTCCCCACTCCTCACCTCCAAACTACTTGAGCCTGCAGAAGGTTTGGGGGAAAAAGTGGGAAAGACACTATTTCATCTCCTAGCACTCGTTTTCCCAACAGTGGCCTCTGTGTGCCTCGCCCTCCCGCCTGCCTGTGAATTCAGGCACTCTGGGGTCCATGTGAACCTCTGGTCCCTGCCACACATTCCCTTTCTAATCGATTTGCTGTTTCTTCCATAATCTGAGGAATCTAGATTCCTCCCAGAGCATGGCAGCATAGTGGGAAGAAATGAAAAGATCAAAGCGTTCTCCTGGACTCTCTGGAGGTCAGCCCTCCAACCCTGGGTGGCAGGCGATCTCCTTCCTCCCTGAGAGGCTTATGGTTGTGTGACCACACTGCAGAAAGTCCCAGTCACTGCCTTTCTGCTCCATGCCCAGCATGAAGGAAAGCCCGGTTTGTATTTGTGTAAAATATCCATGCTTTCTACAAAAGCATTTTCCTGTGAATACTACTGCTTTGGGTAACTTTCATGGCTTGTAGGATAAATGTGCGGAGAAGGCAATGGCACCCCACTCCAGTACTCTTGCCTGGAAAATCCCATGGGCGGAGGAGCCTGCTGGGCTCGGTCCATGGGGTCGCTAAGAGTCAGACACGACTGAGCGACTTCATTTTTACTTCTCACTTTCATGCATTGGAGAAGGAAATGGCAACCCACTCCAGTGTTCTTGCCTGGAGAATCCCAGGGACGGGGGAGCCTGGTGGGCTACCGTCTATAGGGTCGCACAGAGTCGGACACGACTGAAGCGACTTAGCAGCAGCAGCAGCAGCAGCAGTATAAATGTGAGGAGATACACCTCTTTGCTTGGGGGAAAATATATCTCTTGGGGCACTGACTTTTATTATAGCCATTTTGGAAGAATTTTTTTTCATTATTTCTACATTATATACTTGGGCTTCCCAGGTGGCGCTAGTGGTGAAGAATCTGCCTGTCAATGCCAGATACAAAAAATGCGCAGGTTCAATCCCTAGGTCAGGAAGATCCCCAGGAGGAGGAAATGGCACTCCCGTCTAGCATTCTTGCCAGAAGAATTCCATGGACAGAGGAGCCTGATGGGCTACAATCCATGGGGGTCACAAAAAGCGGGACACGACTGAGCATCTGAACACAGCATATTATTTAGTATATACTTATCGTATGATTGTGCTGCTGACTTGGTGGAAAATAATTGAATATTATTAGATTGCTTTTCCCCCCACCTACTACTTTTTCATACGTAGTCCTTGTGATTCATTTGTGAGCTATATGGTCCTTTCATGTCAAGCTTTGAGGTCACACTGAGTTTGCATTTATCTGGGTGTGGCTGCCAGAGAGAATACTCATAAAAGGCCAAGGCTATGCCACTTTTGATTTTGTGAGCTAAGAATCTGGCAATGCATGGAAGTAGCATTTCCCTAGACACTTCAGTCAAGTCCCAGGTCTGCCCCAGGTAGGGCTCTAGGAAGGATCTAGGAAGGACACATTGCTCTAGGAAGGACACTCAGACTGAAGGAGAAGGGCAGCTACCTGGAGCAGTCACCCTAATTCCTTAAAAGTAAGGGTGCTGGCATGTGAACTTTGAACCTTGCAAACCTGCTGAGATGCTCAGGTGTGACACTTCCCAGCCCTACTGCCAAAAAGCCTCTTCGACAGGACTGTGACAGTTGTGGCCACTGGGGCTAGCAGGAACTTCAGTCAAGTCCCAGGTCTGCCCCAGGTAGGGCTCTAGGAAGGATCTAGGAAGGACACATTGCTCTAGGAAGGACACTCAGACTGAAGGAGAAGGGCAGCTACCTGGAGCAGTCACCCTAATTCCTTAAAAGTAAGGGTGCTGGCATGTGAACTTTGAACCTTGCAAACCTGCTGGGATGCTCAGGTGTGACACTTCCCAGCCCTACTGCCAAAAAGCCTCTTCGACAGGACTGTGACAGTTGTGGCCACTGGGGCTAGCAGGCCTGGAGCCACAAAGCTGCTGAAACCCAAGTCTGGTTCACCTGCCCCTCAGTGCCCCCAGCCTCTCAAGGACAAGAAGTGCAGGTGTGGCTGCCCCGGGGGTCCAGGGGTTGGAGGTCCCTGTGGGGAGGCTGCCAGTGACAAACAGCATCCTCGTCCACTTGATGTGGAAGGAATCCCTCTTGAGTGTGCTCTTGTGGGTCCAGGATTGGATGGGCGGGGGGGATCCTGAGACCCTCCTCACCAGTATCCTGCCGTAGTGCTCACTGGCTTTGTCCTCCAGCCTAAGTGGTCACTACCAGCCTGAAACACCCGAGAATCTGGGGGGTGGGCAGGGCAGGGCATACACACATGTGCCTCAGAGGGTCTCTGAGGAGGAAGTTCCACCTTCCTACCTGTGCCCAGGATGGCCTTTGCTGTAATGCTCACAGTGCTCAGGACATGTCTGTGGGCTGATGTCAACTTTACTGCCTTATGAGGAAAGGCCACATCCTGGTCACAGAATCACAGAAGTTCCTGGACTCCGTGTACTTCCTGTCTCCTCCTCCACGTCTGAAGGTGCTGGACCTCTCCTGCTGGGGTAGACCTCCCCTTCCCCGCCCCCTACACCGAGGCTGGTCTCAGCCAAGTCCTTGAGCCCCCACCTTTCCCAAGAGGAATCCTCAGCCATGCTCCCCACCGCGGCCCCGGGTGCTGGCTCCACCACCTGCCCGTGCCTCATCTTACCGTAAACTGGTCCCAGTGCATGCTGCGGGTCTGCCCTCCCTCCCCAGGAGGGATCTGGCTGCAGATCGTGCTCCTCCCAGCCACTGTGGGAAGCCTGGCCTGGGAGTCAGCAGCTGCACCCCTCCCCTGGAGCACAGACTCTTTATAGCCTTCCTAGGAGCCCCTGGAAAACGTTCAAGTTCCAAGTTCATGATTCTCCACGTGAGGATGTCTGGGCTTTTATTCTCTCTTCATTATCTTCTCTTTCACTGCCACCAGTTTGTCCTTGTTCACCTGGGGACAAAACCATGCCTCCCTTCGGAGGGAGAAGGCATCAGAGAGGTGGCACCCTGCTCCCTTTCAGTCTCCTCCAAACCAAACATCAACTCTTTGCTCAAAGATCTCACATGTGACATTGAGAAGATCTGAATAACCTCTGCTTTGCCAGTTTTCTTCAAGCACATTTGTTTGTGAATTAACACACGGGACACAGTGAACTATTGTTTTTCAACCTGAGTCTCTGTTGACGCAGAATCCATGTTTCCAGCAGTCGCATCACAGGGTCCACTCGGGGCGCATCCAGCAGCCTGTTTGGGACCCCCTGTGACCCTCGCACCATCCCAGGTGTGCGGCACAGACTTGCAGGGGAGACATGATGGGCAGCGCCGACGGGCTGACCTGAGGCTGCCCATGCAGGCCACACCCAGGAGGCCACAGTTCTGCACGGGGGCCTTTGAAGAAACAGATGCCCAGGGGTCTGGAGGTGGGCGCCATGGGGGCAGAGGGACAAACTAATCCCCAGGGTGCAGATGGAGAGGGCAGCGGGTCAGGGTGGCTGGAGCTGAGAACAGACAGGGGTTTCCGGGACAGCATGCCGGCTTCCCCTGGCCTCTCACTGTGTCTTCTGTGGCTGGTTTTTCCAGCTTGGAGATGTCCCTATGCCAGGGACTGCAATGACCACACTCTCAGTCATTTCCCAGCAGAAAGCTTTCTGCACATTATATTCTAACCTTCTCAGAAAAATGCATGTTTGGAAAAAAGAGGGAATTGTTGTTGAAATTATGCACTTGAAAAAAGACTAAATGAACCAGGTGAGGCAGAGGGGTCCTGTTTACCAGGTGGCTACCTAAGCTAACCAGACACCCCCCCCCCAAAGCAGCTGCAACACTGATGGATATAACCTACCCCATGTTAGTACAGGTCGGCGGGGGAAGGGGCGGTACGGGGCCGGTGGTGGGGGGAATCTCTAGATACTAGGAATGCAGAAGGAGCTGAGATCTGGGGCTCAACACAGCCAGACTGGAGGAGGTTTGCATTTCATCATGGCCAGAGTAAGAGGATACCCCGGGCTGGGTTCTGGAGAGGTGGAAAGGGGGCTGGGGAATACCCACTGGTCTCTGCTCAGGGCTCTGGGTGGGGAATCACCAGCCCTCTGACACGGACTAGGTGTCCAGCCATTCAGTTTACCTCTGACACCCACCACCCACAGGAGGCGCCAGAGCCCAGGGGCTAAGGGCAGTGCCCTCTGCAAGCTGCCCTGTCTTCAGATGCCAGCCACAAGCTTCAGGGGCCACCCACACTTCTGAGCAGACGGCTACAAAACTGAGGGTTCCCACAACTCCTGGGTGTAGGGGAGTGGTTCTGTAATTCACTGAAACGACTCACAGAAACACTGCAAGCACCACTATATTTGCGATTACAGTTTTATCCTTTAGGATACAAATCAGGAAGACCAGCCAAATGCAGGGCTTCCCAGGTAGTGCAGTGGTAAAGAATCTGCCTGTCAATGCAGGAGATACAGGTTTGATCCCTGGGTTGGGAAGATCCCCTGGAGGAGGAAGTAGCAACCCACTCCGGTATTCGTGCCTGGAGACTCCCATAGACAGAAGAGCCTGGCGGGTTACAGCCCTTGGGGTCACAAAGAGTGGGACACAACTGAGCAGCAGGCATGGGCACGAGCAAAGACCTGTAGGGCCCAGAGCGAGAGTCCCGTGCCCACGCCCCTGGGAACTGGGAATGTCCCCTCCTGGCACATCTGTGTGTTCCCCACCCGGAAACCCCCCAAGTTTCTGAGTTCCAAGTTTCACTGGGCTCTTATTACATCATTGGTACATGACTGAGCTGGCCTCCTTTCTTCCCCTCTCCTGGGGGTTGGGAGTGGGTCTGAGGTATGGACTGGGTCTTTCTCGCATGGCCGGCCACCCTCCCTGGAAACTGTCCCAGGACCCACCTCATTAGCATAAATTCCGGTGTGGATAAAAGGGGCCCCATAGGAACCACAGCAGACACTCCAATCAGGAAGTTATCAGGGTTTGAGGGATTCTGTGCCAGGAACTGGGATAAAGATGAGATGCATCCTTTAGTATGCGCATGGGTGCAGGCTAAATCACTTCAGTTGTGTCCAACTCTTTGTGACCCCATGGACTGTATCCCACCAGACTCCTCTGTCCATGAGATTCTCCAGACAAGAATCCTGGAGTGGGCTGCCATTCCCTCCTCCAGGGGATCTTCCCGACCCAGGGACCGGGCCCCTGTCTCTTACATCTCCTGCACTGGCAGGTGGATTCTTTAGCACTCTCACCACCTGGGAAGCCCTTTCCTTATTACACTCAAGTGATAAGTCAGCACCTAGGTTCACCACCAGGGAGAGAAGAGCCAGGACGGGGGACCTGAGAAGACAGAGGCCATAGAGATGAAGAGAGGTCTGTGGCGGGGCCCCAGCAGCCTGGCCAATGGATCCCCCCAAGGCCTGGCAGGGGACGTGAGGAACTGGGGAGAGGCCCAGATGTCAGAGCCTGTCCTGGGCAAGGCATGGGGCAGGAGCAGACTGGGGAGCTGGGGAGGATCAAGGGTTTCTTCTGGGACCTTCGAGGCCCAGTGAGGCATCCTGGGTGCTGACAGTTCAGCAAGGGGGCAGCCTTGTCCAGAGCTCAGAGGACGGTCCAGTGAGGTCATCTGAGATCCTGTGGAGAGACACAGACGGGGAAAGCCAGCAGAGGAGGCTGGGTCTGTCCAGGACGGGGGAACCTCCCGCCTCCAGGAGGGTGTGTGCTGTCCAAGGAGGGTGTGGACGGGGCCATCCAAGGGGCCTGGGGCTGGCAGCCTAGAGGCTCTGGAGGCCTCGACCAGCACAGCTGCCTGGAGCCGCAGGGGAATGTGAGGCCTGGAAGCCACTCCAGAATGCAGTTATTTCGGATGCTTTGCCTGAGAGGGAACAGAGCAAGACAGTGAGGAGGTGTGGGGTCCGGTGGGTGGGTTCTTCCCCTGCCCTCCTCTCCCTTCCTCTTGTTTTACCCTTTTCCTCTATTCCTTTCTCCCTCTCTTTCCTCCCTCTCTCCCTTCCCTCCTTCCTTCCATCCATCCATCAATTTGTCCTCTTGTCACTTCTCAGGGCTAGACCTAAACACCGATGGGGCACATCCCTGAGTCCCCTTGTGCAGGGTCTTGGGCCATCCCTGGATCTTGGCAGTTTGGGGAATGCTGCACAGTGCTGACCTGTGGACTCTTTATGGAGTAAAATCTAAAAAAATGTCTGTGTAGGGACAGAGCTGTCTGCCAGGCCTCTGGGAACCTAAGGGTAGGTCAGTGCCTTGTCCCCAGGAGTTCAGAGGAGGATCCTGAAGTCTGTCGACCACACAGATTCTCTCCAGGGATGTCTGTGGAGGCAGTCTGAGCACACTTTGGAAAAGAATTTCCAGACACAGAGCATTTCAGAAGGGAGTGAATTTATTAAGAGCAAACAGCAGAGATAATGTGAGCATTGGGAGCTCAGTGGGCTGACAACTCCTGAAAGACCACGGAGAGTCAACAGTTTTCATTGGTCAATAGCCAATTTTTATAGCCTCAAGACAAAATTACTGCTGGAAGGTTAGCATTAGGTGATTGGTTGGGGTGCTATAGGGTGTTTGGGCTTCCCTGGTAGCTCAGCTGGTAAAGAATCCACTGGTAATACAAGAGACCCCAATTTGATTCCTGGATTGGGAAGATCCTCCTGGAGAAGGCATAGGCTACCCACTCCAGTACTCTTGGGCTTCCCTGGTGGCTCAGATGGTAAAGAATCTTCCTGCAATGCAGGAGACCTGAATTCCATCCCTGGGTTGGGAAGACCCCCTGGAGGAGGGCATGGCAACCCACTCCAGTATTCTTGCCTAGAGAATCCCCATGGACAGAGGAGCCTGGGGGCTAGAGTCAATGTGATCGAAAAGAGTGAGACATGACTGAGCAACTAAGCATGGCACAGTGTGTTTACTGGAGTGGGCATTTTGTCTAACTGGGAGTCAGGAAGCTGGTTAGTAATGATCAGGGGGCTTTGGCAATGGTTACAAAGGGGCTCAGTCAGCTTCAGAGGTGACCTTGATTCTGGGTTCTGCTTCCACTTCCGTGTGATCTGTGCAAAGCCTCGCACCTGTGGCCTGCAGCAGAACTCAACAACATCCTTTGCCAGGAACCGTGGGTGTCCCTCTGGCCTTGTCTGACGTTTCCAGTGTCACAGGGGTGACTGTGTGCTCACGGGTACTAGGTACCACCCTCAGCACTGGTGACACAGTAAACAAACCAGGGCCTCCGCCACCCTCTGGGTTTCTGTCTGCTTCCAGGAGCTTCCTAAGTCCCATGGGCTCTGGAGGGAAGGGCCTCGTCTGTCCTTAGGCCAGGTGTCAGGGCCACCGGACGAGCCCTTGATGCGAGCCCGTGAGGAAGCTCTGAGACCCAGCACAGCAGCAGATGGGAACCTCAGCCTGACCGCCTTCACATCCCACTCCTGTCACCTGCTCACGTCACCTGATCCTGTTCCCCTCAGCAGCTGTGCTCAGAAGCCACGGGGCTCCACTGAGCGGCCCCAGGCCCTCGCCAGCCCACCGTCCTGAGGAATTCCCCATGGGGCGTTCTGCTAAGACTCAGGGGTGCCATCAGGAAGGCCTGGATGGGGTCAGGAGAGCAGGTGGGGGCACCCACATGCATCTTGTTGTCTGTCTGTCCACAGGCACCCTGAAGGCAGTGTTCTTCGTCTTCGCCTCCCTGTGCGCCTGGTACTCCGGGTACCTGCTGGCAGAACTCATCCCAGACGTGCACCTGTCCAGCGCCGTCTACAGCATCCAGAGCATTGGCGAGAGGCCGGTCCTGAAAGGTGGGTACCATGGTGGGGTCAAGGCAAGGACTTGCAGCCCTGCTGCAGTGGTGAGACTGGGCTGCAGTCTCTACTGCATTTATGTTGATGAGAAAGAGGAGGAGGAGGAAGAGGAAGAATCCTCTCCCATAGTTCCCACTCCATTGCCCTGCTAACACCCCATGAGACCCCAAGCAAGCCATGATGTTAGGAAAGCAAGCTTTATATGCGGGATGCATTAAAAATTCACACTGGAATTGGGGATGAAGTGAAGTTACAAAATATCCACTAAAAATTACATTGAAAAATGTGTGGGACCCTGAAGTCATCATCTGTACCTTTTTCCACAATCTCATTGTAAATAGGTAGCTGATATATTTTTAATAGCAATAAATGATACAAAATTAATTTTCACGCATATAAAGAGCCAGGTAATGATTTTAAAATGTTGTTAAAAAAACATTCCTTTTCAAACTTGATTACCTTTTGTGTCCAGAAAAAAAAAAAAAAGAACTTTTTAGATATTGACTATGACTGAAGTGTTTTTATTTTAAGTAGGATCTTTCACAGTGAATTTGCTTGTAATCAGGTGGATTTTATTGCATGTGGATTATGGATGAGGCCAGTACCCTGGGGGAGACCCTGTGTGTTTAGGGAATGGATCCGCTCTCAAAGGGCTGACTTTCTCCTCTTCTCCAATTTTACACAAAATGGGAAGTCTGTTCTGGGTAAGGGCTTGCCTCCAGGAGCTGCCTCTAACCTGATCTTTTTCTGCGGGCTCGTTCATGTGGTTTCTGATTCCCACCAGGGGAGCGGGGAGGCCCTGTCACCCTCCCTCATGACGAAGCACGTCGAGTTATTGGGAGCCAGAGATGGTGCTGAAAGCCAGCAGCTGTGTCCTGGATCCTACTGGCTTGGAGCCTCAGCTCTGGGGGAACTCATGACTGCTCAGGAGTCTGGTGGACCCAGAGTGTGGAGGTTGTACCTTATGATTCGTAATTTAGTGCTCACATGTGTTGACTTAAAAAATATTC
This sequence comes from Aepyceros melampus, assembly GCA_006408695.1. NCBI lineage: Eukaryota > Metazoa > Chordata > Mammalia > Artiodactyla > Bovidae > Aepyceros > Aepyceros melampus. The sequence goes on from SJXQ01002882.1 coordinate 150,636, forward strand.
ACAACCTAAAAGTTGAGAGTTATGTTTTATTCGGTGGGAAATTTTAGGACTTCAGGTCCAGGAGACAGCATCTCAAGTAGCTCTGGAGAGAAACTCTGAGGAGGCAAGGGGAGGAGTCAGCTTATATAGAAGTTTTGCAACAAATGGCAGGTAGTCTGAACATCAAAAGATGATCGTTAATTAAAGAGAACCAGATATCCCAAGTTAAGGAATTTAGCACTTTTCTATGTATGGGAAGATGCAAGAATCTAGGTGCACTGAAATCATTTCCTTTCATATGCATCTCAGCTCTCTGGGGCCAGTATCCTGTTCTGTGTCCAGAGTTCCTCAGAGTTCACCGTGGGAAGTGGCTGCATTCTGACGGCTGCTAGATGGCAGGTGTCCTTTCCTTCCTGAGTTCCCTCAGGGCTCACCGGCTATCATAGGAGGGCTGCAATCGCTGATGACTGTGACATCCTTGTTTACTGATAGGGCAGGAAATATTCCATTTCCTACATGGATACAAGATTAAAAGGGGACAGCATCATCCCTGGCATCAGGCTGGCTTTGCGGCCACACTTAGTCTGTGCTGTTATCCAGTGTGGCTGGGGGAATGGATGCTCCCCAGGGACAGGTGCCCCCTGTCCAGGTGCCACCTTCAGAGCCCCTCTGTGCCTGGCAGGCAGGCGGGTAGAGGATGCTTTCTTGGCTTCAGGACCAGGTTCAAGGACAGAACACAACTCCTGCAGGCCTCAGGGCCCTGGAATCCTCTGTTACTTTGGGCTCCGCACAGAGTTTGACCTACATTCCTCAGTCCCCAAGGCTACGGGCCAGCGTGAGTGACACACCCACTCAGAATCAGCAGCAAAGGAAGGTCACGCTGAGGGGTGAGGTCATTGTTGGCACTGAGCAGAACGAACCCTGGGAACTGGGGCTCTGGGCACTGAGACCCCATGGCCAAGGCCGCGGAGTGAGACCGTCTGCATCCACCACCGTGGGCTGCCTCCCCTTCCTCCTGGCTTGGCTTTCCCCACTTCATCACCTATTCCATTAAAGTGGCCCATTTCTCGACATAGCTGTGGAGGCCCTTGATCATGGCTTTGGAAGTCCTCGAAGTTGAGCCTTCCCTTGTACATCCAGCTCTCCCTGGGTTCACACCATCTGTCAGTAGATTGGGTGTGGCCTCCCCACCACTTCCGCGTGATTTTGCGTGCAGGGGCAAGTCCTGCTGACTTGGCTCATTTTCTAGAGCCAGTCTCCTCCTGCTCAGGAACCTGGGCAGTGGTTGGAATCTTCCTGGACAGCAGGTCTTCCTCCTCTGGCCTCCCTGCCTCCCCCTGCTGCAGCCAGCGCAGCACGTAGGGATCAAAAGTGGTCTACACACAGTTTGGAAAAAGGAAACTAGAGACAGAATTAAAGTTTTAAAGATGGGACCAGGGGACTCATGACCTCTAGGATCAAAGGCCCTGCTGACCAATTCCACATCACTTTTTTTGAGCTCTTAGTATGCAGAAGTATCTGGTTTTTAGATAACATAAGGTTCCCATGCCCCAAGTCAAGTCCCAGAGTTAGTGCTCTTCTCTGTACTCTTATGTTACCTCCTAGTACCGAGGGCATCACACAGCCAGGGGTCAGCCATCTTCACAGGAACATCGGAAGAACCATCAGTGTTTCCGCAAGCAGCGTTCTGAACTTGCGCTGACCCGGAGTTCCGAGGTCCACACCATGTTCCTCCTTAGCTCAGCAAGGCATGACAAGCCCAACTAATCAGCCTGATGTACTTTTTCTTTAGATTATACTTAGTTGCTATATCTCACTTTTATTCTTTTCCCATGGTGTTCTTCTCATGACTTACCCAGAGTGACAGGTGGCTGACTGTTAACCCCTGCACTTCCCCCTTTTTGTTTTTGTAGCAGAAGATATGCCGATCTCACGACTTCTTTCTTCATTAGTTCTCGGAGGACTTTTCGCCTCTGAAGACTAAACAGAGGATTATAGTGAAACAACAAAGCATGTGTAATGTTTTAATGAGACCACGTCTGATACCTTTGATCCACTCAGGAGGACTCAATGATTTAAGGCCCTCTGCTCTTCCTTGAAGTGTGTCTGTTCCCGGTAGTAGTCTAAGAGAATCATGCTGCATACCAATGTTTTTGCTTGTTTAATATCTAGAGTAAGTTTGTCAGCCATATAGCCCTGCAAGTGTCATCTAATATTTTCCCAGGTATGTTCAGATCGGTTATATTCCTGGAGGGGTCACACAGAAAGTAGTAATGTTCCCATCACACTTTAAATGCATTTGTAGTTTAAGATTTTGCACTTCTTCCCCTAAGAGTAGCACTGCAGGGTGTAGGTTCCTTTCTGCATCCACCAACCTGCTATTAATCTCCTCATCTATATGAGTTTGGGCTCCCCAAGCGGAACTGTCATTTTTATGCCACTCCTGCACAAAGGTGGTGGTTTGTACCGCCTGATGGAGAGCTACTCCCGCCACTGCCGCTGTGGTGGTGATGGCAATTATGCCCATTATGACAGCAATAAGGAACCCAATGAAACGCTTGGATCTTTTCAAAATGGTATTTAGTACTGTGAGCAAAGTATGGATGTCAGGGGAAAGTTCCCAAGGCCTACTTTGAGTTACTGGCATCCAGACTCCTAAACATCTGTGCAACATCACATAGGAATGGTTAGAGTTGAATCAAGCAGGTATATAGTTTGCAATCCTGGCAGGTTAGGTTCCTTTCTGTCTTGTTAATAGTTATAGTGCCAGTCCTAATCACATATGGATCCCAAACACAAGTTTGAGTATAAAACGTCCAGTTTGTTGATGTATTGAATGACAGAGTATAAATTTTGGAATGAGGATAATTTCCATCCCAAATTCGATATTTCTTCAGGCTTATGGTCGACTTCCATATTTATGTTTGAGCCCTACCTGATTCGAGCTGTGGCTGTGGCGAAGACATGCCACTGCCCTGCCAGATAATGGGATATTCTCAATGTGTAGTAATAGCAGTGTGATTGTACTCACATGCATGCCAACGCAACTTCTTATAAGGATTGCAGGATGAGTTGTGGTGTAAGCAATCAGAGACTGTATACCCCTTAGGGGACCAGTCCCAGACAATTCCATAGGAACCATTAAGTAAGATCACTCCCTCAGTCCTGCGACGTTATCCCAGTCTATTTGGTCTTGTCGGTTGGCCCATATGCATCTGTTCTCACATGGGTCTATCTGGTGTGGCAGATTATTTTAAATAGTTTCTTGATATCCAAAGCTCAATCCAGAAAGCAAATACAGTTGAGCCTTAGTGTGATTTCTGTTCAAAGAATTTACAGAAAGCCACGCCTGCATTGATAGATTAAGACAGCCCTGATCAGCACCCAAGCAAACAGGCCAAGGGTCAAAACCCAAAGTACTATTGTAGAGCGTCCCCTCTTCCTTTTTATGAAGGGCAAACGCTTCTCTTCTGGACCAGGGATCCAGGAGGATTCATTAACATAAACAGGGATAGATCCTTCACCCCAATTAACAGGCCTTAACAATGGAGGAATTAGATACATAGACTCAATAGGTATAATTCTTTGCTTCTGCCAAAGTCAGGGGTATACTCACTGCGATGGTTATCAGGGCAAACATAGCCGTGATCAAGTTGCCTGGAGTCACTGATTGTTTCTGCTTGGTTTTACTCTACAAGCTGGAATCCACACAGGTTCTAGACCTTCTCCTGGGGAGATACAAGCAAACGCTCTTCCCCATGTTATTAACTTCCCCGGTGACCAAGCATTTGTTAGTGGATCTTGCCACCAAATCACAGGCTTAGTTGTATTTGTGGATGTAGCCTGAAAATGTCACTCAGCTGCAGTTTCCATAGCTTGTGCTGAAATATTCAAAAATTGAGAGTAAACAAAGCTTTATTCAATGTCGTTTATTGTCCTGTGGCATCTCCCCCTTTTTTTGTTTTTGTATCATATGTTTAAGTGATTGATTAGCCCTCTCCACTGTGGCCTGTCCTTGTGGATTATAGGGAATGCCAGTAGAATGTTTTATAGACCAAATTTTAAGAAATTGTTGGAATCCTCTAGTGGTATAAGCAGGGCCGTTATTAGTTTTTATAGTTTTTATTAGTTTTATAACAGCCATACAAGCATATAAATGTCTTTGTACATGTTTTGTAGCCTGACCAGATTGAGAAGTGGTCCATATAAATTGAGAGAATGTATCAATAGTCACATGTATGTAAGAGAGCTTACCAAAGGAAGATATATGTGTTACATCCATTATAACTATGGGTTTCGTATGGAACTATATACCATCATTATATCAGTGGCTCAGTCACACATTTGATAATGTAAGGGACACTTTTTGAAACAAGCAATATAGTTAGCAGTAACAGTAAAATCATAAGCAAGAACTGAAGTTAAGAACTTTCATTAGGTATAGCTCAGTAACATCTCCAGGTCATCTGACTTAGTTTGTTAAATGACTATGGCCTGTTGTTAATTTGCTGGTTGTAGATCCCAGAGCATCTGATCTTCATTCAAAGACTGATTACTGAGATAATCTTTAGAAACAAACTTCGAGTGTCCTTTTAAATAACTTAATTAAACCTCTTAGCAGTGTAACATAACCACAAGGAACTAGCCTACCAGGCTCATCTGTCCAAGAAATCTCCAGGCAAGAGTACTAGAGTGGGTTGCCATTTCCTTCTCCAGGGGATCTTCCCAACCCAGGGACTGAACCCAGGTCTCCCGCACTGCAGGCAGACCTCTATCATCTGAGCCACCAGGGAAGCCCCCTTAGTAAATACAGATCTTAATAAACAAAACTAGAACTGAAGATTCAGTGAAACAGATGTCATAGGCCTGACATCAGTTGGGTGGATATTTCTTTTAGAAATCCTAAGTATACTCTGAGATTTTTATAAATGTCTGGAGACAGTCCTTGATGAGGCTGTTCACAACCCAAATGTCTCCAGTTTCTGGAGGGACAAGGTAAAGAGGAAAGAGAAAATGTTTTAATTTTACCCATAGATGTAACTCACTAAATTGTTTGAAACCATCAGTGACTTGAGGAGAAGAGCTTTTTTATATCTGAAAACAAAAATTAGAAGCCAGTAATATGTCAGACAAAAAGTCATGAAAACTGTAGTCATATTTAGCAGTCGGTTCAATCTCATGTAACCAATCCCTTTGTTCTGTGGTCGTTGCCTGACACCAAGGACATCAGTAAAAACGATAGTCTGCAAGAAGTTTGTGAAGTTTTTTGCCAATGTCTGTATGACTTGTCTAGAAAAGTGGATGACCCAATCACTGGAGATTGTAGAAAACACATTTTAACCTTTTTTTTTTTTCTATTGTGAGATATCAACCCTGAAGCCAGGAAAGGCTTTAGCTTATGAAATAAAAGTGAGGTTTGAAAGGGACCCCGGAGAAGCCAAGTGGCTGTCGTGGACTTCCATAACCCTGACTGTTTGGTTATAACCCTTGTTCATCCTTTTTCAATTTCCTGATGAGGGTTAATTATGTAGAAGCAGAATGATCTTTGTCCATGTGTACCATAGTCTCCATAGATCACTGTGAAATAACACTCATTCATTCTATCAAAGTAACAAAAGATTTTATATGTATGTACTTTGGCCACTTTATACGAAGAGTTGACTCATTGGAAAAGACTCTGATGCTGGGAGGGATTGGGGGCAGGAGGAGAAGGGGACGACAGGGGATGAGATGGCTGGATGGCATCACCGACTCGATGGACATGAATCTGAGTGAACTTCGGGGGTTGGTGATGGACAGGGAGGCCTGGCATGCTGTGATTCATGGGGTCGCAAAGAGTCGGACACGACCAAGCGACTGAACTGAACTGATGAATCACTTAAAGACAAAGAAATTTATATAATCTGTTATCAAAAGCCATATTCCAAACCTTATTCTTTTAACAGGAAGAGAAAACCAAATTCCAGCTTGGTACCAGCGTATATTCACTGTGAAATAATAGCTTTTTTACTTAGTCAAAGTAACAAAAAGACTTCAAAGGCAGTTTAATGTCTTAAGAAAATGTACCATGCTCAAAACTCTTCTTTCACTTGCTACAAACCTTTTTTACACCTTCTTGTATTCATCACTTCATTTATCTATTTAGCAAATAACCACCTATAAGTTTAGGCTCACTTCTTTTTTAACAGACTGTAATTTTATTTTTCATACCTTTTTTATTAAAAACATAAATCTCATTTTCCTTAAACCATGAACTGTCTTTTATATTAGCATTTTGTAGATTTGTAGAACATAAATACCAGTTTTAATTTTTTTTTAACCTTATTCTTTTAACAGGAAGAGAAAACCAAATTCCAGCTTGGTACCAGCGTATATTCACTGTGAAATAATAGCTTTTTTACTTAGTCAAAGTAACAAAAAGACTTCAAAGGCAGTTTAATGTCTTAAGAAAATGTACCATGCTCAAAACTCTTCTTTCACTTGCTACAAACCTTTTTTACACCTTCTTGTATTCATCACTTCATTTATCTATTTAGCAAATAACCACCTATAAGTTTAGGCTCACTTCTTTTTTAACAGACTGTAATTTTATTTTTCATACCTTTTTTATTAAAAACACAAATCTCATTTTCCTTAAACCATGAACTGTCTTTTATATTAGCATTTTGTAGATTTGTAGAACATAAATACCAGTTTTAATTTTTTTTTTAACAGAAAACATCTCGGGATGACCCTAAACATATTTATTAATAATCCAAAATCTCTTTAGTTTCTCTGTTAGTGTTCAGTAATTAATGTTTCAAAATCTTAATTTGTTTGGAAATGACCTAGCTATTTAATAAACTTTTATCATTAGTTTAGCACAACCCTAGAAATTTAAGTTACCCCAGTCCTCAGATTATTTTAGATAGACATTTCTAAAATATAATTATTTTTAGTAGAGTTTATTTAAAAGTTTTCGTCTCATATATATTTGTATGTGTGTGTTATGTTTGAAGTTTCTTCACTCGAGTTACTTTCCTTGTTGACAAATTCAGTTTACATAAGCCTAGGCACAAAGTATCACACAATACTGATGACTCAAGACATAATTAGCTTAACAAACAAAACATTACTGTTAGATAGTTAATAGAGTATTTCTCAGTTCATGCGAACCTGAAATTAAATAGAGCTCATTTATAGAGTACTGGAGTGGGGTTCCATTCCCTTCTCTGATTTATAAATTAACCTCATATTATCCTAAAACAAAGACACACACTGAGATACAGATAAATTTAGACAGACAGACAGACAGACAGAGATCTCATAGTTTTCCTCTTGAAATTTAAAATGTCTTTTTGCCTCTTCTTTTTTTTCTTGGTTTGAGTTCTACCAATTTGTTCATGGCTGGAGTCCCAGATAGAGTGGGCTGTGTATCCCAAGGATATGATAAGAGTTAACTTCAGATTTCTTCCCAGGCCCATTTTTTTTTCCTCAGGCAGAATTGGAGCTCCAAAAAAGTATTTTAACAAGTCAACTTTTTCCTAACTGTACATGCAAGAAGAACCGGTTTTGCAATTTCAAAAAAGATTTTATTTTAACCAGTTTCCTCTGGAGTCTGAAGAATATCCTGGCCATTCAGTGTCAAAAATGTCATCTCTCTTTTTTGTAGTCACAGTTTCATACCTAAAAAATAAACCAAAGCCTGACTGATAAGATGTTGTTCCAGCAGGGATTGTCTCTCTGGAATAGTGAGGTCTTCTTTTAAAGAAAGCCTGTTCTTTAACCTCTATTTTCTCCCAGGCTCTTATGTAGTGTCGCCTCACCTGTTCTATAGCCTGATCTTCCATAAGCACTTGATCTTGAGTTCTCCCCTAATTTCCACTGCCTATCAATGATCTGAAGAAACGGGGATCGACCTGACTTGGTCTTGAGCTGCCATTATCAAACGGGAACCCTCTCATGGTGAAAGGAGAATTTACTCCAGAATTCTGAACAGCTTGCTTACATTCCTTTAATATTTTGAATCTGCTTGTGTATAGCCTCATACACCCCATTGGGATTATTAGGATCTGTCCCAGGAGCTATCCGTTCATGTATTGTCAATGGAAATGCCATACCATAACCTCCAAATCACCCCTCCTGTCGAGCCTGCCAAAAAACCTTTCTGGAGGGGTGACAGAACTGCTGTCTGTCCTAAAGAAGGAAAAGCTTGAGCCTCTCCAGCAGTTAAGACAAGAAGGGGAAGAAGAGGGGGCAGAGCAAATTCTTTTCTTAAAGGCGCGAAAGGAACTGCAGCTTGTTCTACCCCCTCGGGCTCTGTATATTCAGGTCCTCCCTCTGATGGGGTTTCACATTCATCCTCACTCCCTTCTGAGCTTTTAGGGGTCGGAAGAGGTTCCAAAGCGGATTTTATCAGTGTCCAAGTTGACCAGATAGATGCAGGCAAGGGCCCTCTCTTGCAAAGAAGTTTCTCTAATTCACTACCTACCTTCTCCCATATTCCTAGAGGGGAACCGCCAGCAATGCTTCTCAATGTTTGATATAAGCTCCAATAGCCGGCCCTCACTGATTTTTGTCCCCTCCTTCACCCCGCCGCCCCACCTCTTTCAAAAGCTGCCTTACAAGGCATATATACGGCGGGTATTGTTCCGAGCTTTTTGAGTTTCCCGTGCTTAACCGCGGTTTCAATGCCTGAGAGAGTGTTACTGCAAAGGGGGATTTCCAGATGCCTCACCCCACTCTTCCTCGAGACCCTGCTACGATTGTTCAACTTTAGCTTCCCTCTCGGCGATACTTCTCTTTCGAGCCCCACATTGGGCACCACTAGGAAACGAGACAGAATCAAAGGTTTTTTTTAAATTAATTTATTCATTTTAATTGGAGGCTAATTACTTTACAATATTGTGGTGGGTTTGCATACATTGACATGAATCAGCCATGGGTGTAGATGTGTTCCCCATCCTGAACCCCGCTCCCACCTCTCTCCCCATCCCATCCCTCAGGGTCATCCCAGTGCACCAGCCCTGAGCACCCTGTCTCATGCATCGAACCTGGACTGGTGATCTCTTTCACATATGATAATATACATGTTTCAATGCTATTCTCTCAAATCATCCTACCCTCGCCTTCTCCCAGAGTCCAAAAGACTGTTCTATACATCTGTGTGGAGAAGGCAATGGCACCCCACTCCAGTACTCTTGCCTTGAAAATCCCATGGACGGAGGAGCCTGGTGGGTTGTGGTCCGAGGGATCGCTAAGAGTCGGACAGGACTGAGCGACTTCACTTTCACTTTTCACTTTCACGAATTGGAGAGGGAAACGGCAACCCACTCCAGAGTTCTTGCCTGGAGAATCCCAGGGACGGGGGAGCCTGGTTGGCTGCTGTCTATGGGGTCGCACAGAGTTGGACACGACTGAAGCGACTTAGTAATAGTAGTAGTAGTATGCATCTGTGTCTCTTTTGCTGTCTCGCGTATAGCGTCATCGTTACCATCTTTCTAAATTCCATATATATGTGTTAGTATACTGTATTGGTGCTTTAAAGATGGGACCAGGGGACTGATGACCTCTAGAATCAAGAGCCCTGATGACTGATTTCACGTTGCTTTTATTGAGCTCTTGGTATGCAGAAAATATCTGGTTTTTAGATAATATAATGTTCCCATGCCCCCAGTCACATCCCAGAGTTAATGCTCTTCTCTGTACTTTTATGTTACCTTCTGGTACCAAGGGCATCACACAGCCGGGGGGCAGCAATCTTCGCAGGAACATCGGAAAAATCATCGGTGTATGCACAAGCTTTCTGAACTTGCACTGACCTGGCATTCCAAGGTCCACACCATGTCCCTCCTTGGCTTAGCAAAGCATGACTACCCCGACTAATCAGCCCGATGTACTTTTTGTTTAGATTATACTTAGTTGCTATATCTGGCTTTTATCTTTACCAATGCTGTTCTTCTCATGGCATAGCCAGAGGGACACGAGGAGATTAGGACTTCGTGGAAGGTTCTGTGCTCACCTCCAGGACAAAACAGACACAGTCTCTCCCCCTGAGGGGTAAGGCTTCCCACATCTCTCCTCCTTGACCCACTCCTTCGTTTCCTCCCTGTCGGGCTGTCCCCCAGCAGGCCTACAAGCCCTGCACTCGCCCAGTTTCAAGACCCAAGAAAGCACTCAGAGTCAGCAACACAGACATCATTGGTTTAATGGATGGGGGGCTTACATATTGGAAGCAGGGTCCTGGGGTGACACCCACACTCCCTGTGCTGCCAAGGGAGCAGGTCCTGATGGCAGGTTTTGCTCCTGGGGGCAGGGGGAGGTTATCAGTTACAGGGGACACTGAACCAGGTGGGCTCATCGGTTACCAGGGAAACCAGCAGAAGGGCAGGCCCCTCACTGCCCCTTTAATAAGAACTGTCACTAGGTGGGCCTGGGACAAGTTTCATAGGAAGGATGGTCAGGCAGGTGAGTGGATGGATGTGAAGCAAGCACAGGTGGAACCAGGGAGGGACAGAGAGCAAGAGGACAACCATCTTCAGTGGTCAGAACCTCTGGACTAGAAGTAGAGGTGACCTGCTATGGACCAGGCTGCCCTCATTTAATTAACTAATTAAATATTAAAATTTTTATTGGAAAAAATACAGTGTTGCCTTAGTTTCTGCTGTACAACAAAGTGAATCAGTCACATATGTACATATATCCCTTCCTTGAATTATCCTGAGTAGAGTTCCCTGTGCTCTACAGTTGGTTCTTATTAATTATCTATCTCATACACGTGTTTGCACTCAGTCCCTCGGTCGTGTCTAACCCTTTGCGACCCTATGGACAGAGCCCACCAGGCTCTTCTATTCATAAAATTTTCCAGGGGATACTGGAGCCAGTTGCCATTTCCTTCTCCAGGGGATCTTCCTGACTCAGCAATCAGACATGAGTCTCCTACATTGGCAGGTGGATTCTTTAACTACACCACCAGGGAAGCCCACTTTATACATTCAGTTCAGTTCAGTTCAGTTGCTCAGTCCTATCCAACTCTTTGCGACCTCATGGAGTGCAACATGCCAGGCTTCCCTGTCCATCACCAGCTCCCAGAGATTGCTCAAACCCATGTCCATTGAGTCGGTGATGCCATCCAACCATCTCATCCTCTGTCATCCCCTTCTCCTCCCACCTTCAATCTTTCCCAGCATCAGGGTCTTTTCCAATGAGTCAGTTCTTCACATCAGGTGGCCAAAGGATTGGAGTTTCAGCTTCAGCATCAGCCTTCCAGTGAATATTCAGGACTGATTTCCTTGAGGATTGACTGGTATGATCCCCTTGAAGTCCAAGGGACTCTCAAGAGTCTTTTCCAACACCACAGTTCAAAAGCATCAATACTTTAGCACTCAGCTTTCTTTATAGTCAAACTCTCATATCCATACATGACTACTGGAAAGACTATAACTTTGACTAGATGGACCTTTATCAGACAAGTAATGCCTCTGCTTTTTAATAAGCTGTCTAGGTTGGTCATAGCTTTTCTTCCAAGGAGCAAGCGTCTTTCAAATTTCATGCCTGCAGTCATCATCTGCAGTGATTTTGGAGCCCCTCAAAATAAAGTCTTTCACTGCTTCCATTGTTTCTCCATCTATTTGCCATAAAGTGATGGGACTGGCTATCATGATCTTTGTTTTTTGAATGTTGAGTTTTAAGCCGGCTTTTTCACTCTCCTCTTTCACTTGCATCAAGAGGTTCTTTCGTTCTTCTTTGCTTTCTGCCATAAGGGTGGTGTCATCTGCATATCTGAGGTTATTGATATTTCTCCCAGCAATCTTGATTCTAGCTTGTGCTTCATCCAGCCCAGCATTTCACCTGATGTACTCTGCATGTAAGTTAAATAAGCAGAGTGACAATATACAGCCTTGAGGTACTCCTTTCCCAAATTAGAATTAATCTGTTGTTCTGTGTCCTGTTCTAACTGTTGCTTCCTGACCTGCATACATATTCTCAGGAGGCTGCCCTCCTGAGGGAAGATGGTCTGGTATTCCCATCTCTCTAAGAAGTTTCCACAGTTTGTTGTGATCCATACACTCAAAGGCTTTAGCATAGTCAATAAAACAGAAGTAGATGTTTTTCTGGAACTCTCTTGCTTTTTCAATGACCCAATGGATGTTGGCAATTTGATCTCTGGTTCCTCTGCCTTTTCTAAATCCATCTTGAACATCTGGAAGTTGACGGTTCACATACTATTGAAGCCTGGCTTGGAGAATTTTGAGCATTACTTTGCTAGTGTGTGAGATGAGTGCAGTTGTGTGGTAGTTTAACATTCTTTGGGATTGGAATGAAAACTGACCTTTTCCAGTCCTGTGGCCACAGCTGAATTTTCCAAATTTGCTGGCACATTGAGTGCAGCACTTTCTCAGCATCATCTTTTAGGACCTGAAACAGCTCAGCTGGAATTCCATCACCTCCAGTAGCTTTATTCATAGTGGTGGTTCCTAAGGCCCACTTGACTTTATATTCTAGGATGTCTGGCTCCAGGTGTGTGATCATACCATCATGGTTATCTGGGTCGTGAAAATCTTTTTTGTACAGTTCTTCTGTGTATTCTTGGCACCTCTTCTTAATATCTTCTGCTTCTGTCAGGTCCATATAATTTCTGTCCTTTATCGAGCCCATCTTTGCATGAAATGTTCCCTTGGTATCTCTAATTTTCTTCAAGAGATCTCTAGTCTTTCTCATTCTGTTGTTTTCCTCTATTTATTTGCATCAATCACTGAAGGAGGCTTTCTTATCTCTCCTTGCTTTTCTTTGGAACTCTGCATTCAGGTGGGTATATCTTTCTTTTTCTCCTTTGCCTTTAGCTTCTCTTCTTTTCTCAGCTATTTGATACATACATTATTAATGTGTATCTTATACACAGTAGTGTATATATGTCAGTCCTAATCTCCTAATCCATCCTATCCCCCACGTTCCTCCTTGCTCTCTCATTTTATTTATTTCTCCCTTTATCCCCACTTCCCTCTCCACATCACCCACCGTCCCCCAGCCCTCTGATGCATCTAATGACACCCTTCTGTTGAACACCTACTTGCATCCCAGCTTGTTCTGTCTTGCAGGCGTGCATTTTGGTGCTGCAAGGACCTGGTTCTTGGTGTCACTCAGTGCCATGCCGGAGGCCCTGCCTGGCTGTGGGTGCCTCCCCTCTGAGGCTGCTCAGGCTGCATGGTGCCTGGGGCTTGAGTCCTCGCATTTCCCTCCTCTTTCTCTTTTGAGAGTCGAGGACAGCTCCCTGTTGCCTCCAGCTTGTCACCACACAGATGCTTTGTAGCAGACATCCCCACAAGTCTCCTCGTGGACATGGCTGAAACTTTTTTTGGTATTTACATACCCAGGAGTGGAACCACACGCACTTGTCAGTTCAGGTGACTCACTCGAGCCTGACAGCTTTCCAGAACTGGCTCCTGTCTCCCGCCGTCCTCAGCAACACGCGCAGTTCCTAGCTTTACAAGTTTCCCAGTAGGACAAGCACAAAGTGGCGAGTTGCCGCTGTAAACAAGCATTTCCAGGCTTCCAATGGCCTTTGGAACGTCAAGGCCAATTGAGACAACTACAGTCATCCCCTCTATCTGTGGGAGATTGATTCCAGGACCTCTGCAGATAGATGCCCAGGTGCCTTATATAAAATAGCGCAATTTCTGCATGTTACCCACTCACATCCTCCTTTATACTTCATCTCTTTTGCTTTCCATTTTATTGCGATATAATTGATATACAGGCGGATTCTTTACCAGCTGAGCTACCAGGGAATCCCATAATTGGTATACAGCACTGGATACATTTGGAGGCTTCTCTGGTGGTCAGTAGTAAAAAATCCACCTGGCAATGCAAGAGACATGGGTTCAGTCCCTGGGTCGGGAAGATGCCCTGGAGGAGGGCATGGCAACCCACTCCAGTATCCTTGCCTGGATACGCCATGGACAGAGGAGCCTGGCGGGCTGTAGTCCACGGGGTCGCAAACAGTCAGACATGACTGAGCGACTAAACAATGNATATATTAATATATAATGTATATAATACATATTAATTATTATAATGTATATGTATACAGGCTTACTGTAGTTCATGGGGTCACAAAGAGTCCAATATGACTTAGCAACTGAACAAATATACATATATATATAGACACATAAATATATACATACATATATATATATATATGACTGAAGCACTTTGCCGTACACCTGAAACTAACACAACATTGTAAATCAGCTATAAGCTATTCTTCCATAAAAAGGAAACTACTCACTGCTATTTTCTCAACATAAAAATGTATTTGAATCTTATTGAAATCATATTAAATACATAAACTGCATTTGACATGTTCATAAAAAGACAGGTTATTTTTTAAATCTTCCCAACATTTTTGCAAAAGGGGCTCTCTTGCCTTTTGGCCTTCTCCTTCCCTGTTACTCAGAAGTTGCATTCTTTACCTGAGTTTAACTTCTCTCTGCTTTCTGGGTTGCGTCATGGAATCCCTTACGGAGCAGGCCTGCTCAGGAGACAGCTAGCACAGGGTTAATGGCTAAGAACATGGTTGGTTACACCCAGGACTTTGTTGGTAACCATGGACTCTCAGAAGCAGTGTGGATGATGCTTTGCCCAGGTTCCAGAAGACAGGGTGCCTCTTTCACCCTGTGGGAATATTTGTCCCACTTATTTGTGATGTTACCAGGCCCTGTTTGCTTCTGTTTTTCCAGCTGGCTTAAAAATAGAGTAAAATACCATTTCTGGTTCCACTCCCTGCCTCCCATACTAATCTGCTCTCATTCTGTCTCCAAACTACCACTTCCACTGGGGGTCAGGAGGTACAGTGTCCCCATGACCCTGGGATATTTTAAGCAACACCGGGGCTGGGCTGTATTAGACCTTCCATCTTGCTGGTCACACCACAGCTGTCTGCACTCGGTGAGGACAAGGGAGTTATGTAGCCAGGGCACCCGACGGCATGGTAATGATGGCAGAGGGCCTGGAAATGTTGCCTTTCTCCAAGAGCAGGGGGCTGGTATGGTGACCTCAAAGAAGTCCTGTCAAGAAGAGCAGGGTCCACTGAGCAAGTCTGTGTCCTTGGGAAGAGAAATGCAGATGGCAGGCAGGATGAGTGTGGATCCCACTTTAGGAGTGTTCTCTCTAGACAGAGTACAGAGCTTCCTTTGACTTATCTTTTTTGGGCCTGTGCTGGGTCTTTGTTGCTGCTCGTGAGCTTTCTCTAGTTGCAGCAAGTGGGGGCCTTTCATTGCAGTGACTACTCTCCTTGCGGAGCACAGGCTCTAGGCATGCAAGCTTCAGTAATTGTGGCTTATGGGTTCAGTAGTTGTGGCTACAGGCTTAGTTACTCCATGAATGTAGGATTCTCCCGGAGGAGGGATCAAATCCGAGTCCCTACATTGGCAGGCTGATTCTTAACCACTGGACCACCAGGGAAGTCCTGCTTCCTTGATTTACAATAGAGTTGCATCCCAATAAACCTATCATAAGTTGAAAATATCACAGGTCAAAAATGTATTTAATACACCTGAACATCCTAGCTTAGCCAAGTTTTAACTGGGCACAGAACATGTACATTAGCCGACAGGTGGGCAAACTCATCTATCACAAAGTCTATTTATAATTGTGTTGATTATCTCCTGTAATTTGCTGAAAACAAAAGAAACAGAATGGCTGTCCACATACCAGTTGTTCACCCTTGTGATCACGTGGTTGACTGGGAGGAGCTGTGACTGCCCCCGTCCAGCATTACACAGGCACTGGGCCACGCAGCACTGGGTGGGAGAGGATCGCTGTTGTTCAGTCAGTCGTGTCCACGTTCTGCAACCCCATGGACTGCAGCATGCCAGGTTCCTATGTCCTTTACTGTCTCCCAGAGTTTGCTCAAATGCATGTCCATTGAGTCAGCAATGCTGTCTAACCATCTCATCCTCTATCGTCCCCTTCTCCTCCTGCCCTCAATCTCTCCCAGCATCAGAGTCTTTTCCAGTGAGTCAGCTCTTCACATCATGTGGCCAAAGTATTGGAGCTTCAGCAATAGTCCTTCCATGAATATTTGGATTCTTTACCACTGAGCCACCAGGGAAGCCGTGGGAAAGGATAGAAATTCACAAAGTATGGTTTTCTCTGAATTCATATTTCCTTCACACTATCATAAAGATGAACCATCATAAGTCAGGAACCAACTGTACATGCTCAGGATATCAGCAAAGTCTGGAAACAGACTTTAGGTAGTGTGTTAGTTACATTTTTAAATATTATGCTCAGTGTGTTCTTAGGTAAACTACCCCTGAATTCAAAGTAATGAGCATTATCATTAATTTTTTTAAAAACTAAAATAAATACACTTTCATGTTCAAAACCGAGAAACATTGAGAAAATACTATATTTACAGCACTTTCACATGTTAATAGTTGGACAACCTGCTTTAAATTTAGGTAACTGGAGATTAAGAAAAAATATATTTATTATATCTTAATCTATGAAAATGTAAGTAAGGTAACATATATGTTTATATATAGATAAACTGTTTATATATTGTTAATTCATGTTTTCCAACTTTGCAGATGTCCTCTGCAGGCATAGAAAAGTCCAGAAGAAAATATACCAAAAGAGAAAATAATGATGATTACTTAGCATAATATATAAGACTTTTCCCCTTCTTTTTGCCTTTCTGTTACTTTCAATTTTTTTCTTCAGAAATTAGATTTAAAAAGATAAATTCCCAAGGTCCTTTGTTATTACTAAAAGCAAACCAGAGCTGCTGTAGCACATGTACAGAAAGCCCTGACTCCAGGTTGCTCATCCCTTTGTAGTGGGGGAACAGGTTCAGTGGCTCTGAGTTTTCTGCCAAAGTAAGTAGAGTTTTCTGCCTCACCAAAGGGCCAGATGTCCATTCATTTGTTACCGAACCAAACCTTGATATGCTCACCATCTTGCAGTAAGGCCAATCTGCTGACACTGGGTTGTACTGCAGGAAAGTACAGCATTTATTCCAGGTGCAAAGCAAGGAGTCCAGGCAGCTAGTGCTCAAAAGACTAGAACTGCCTGGTAGGTTTCAGGGAAGCATTTTAAAGGCAATGTGAGGGAGAGAGCCTTAGAGTACATGCTCAGCTTGTGCACAGTTCTCTGATTGGCTGATAGTGGGGTAACAGGGCAGGGTACCAGGGGTTAACGTAATCACTCCTGAGGCTCCAGTAGGTCTGGAATATACATGCTACTAATGGTCATCGGGTGGCTTCCCAGGTGACACTAGTGGTAAAGAGCCTGCTTGCCAGTGCAGGTAGATGTAAGAAATGTGGGTTCAATTCCTGGTTAGGGAAGGTGCCATGGAGAAGGGCATGGCAACCCACTCCAGCATTCTTGCCTGGAGAATCCCATGCACAGAGAAGCCTGGTGGTTACAGTCCATAGAGTCACAAAGAGTTGGATACGACTGAAGCAACTTAAAACACACACAATAGTCATTGGGTAGTTAACCTCTTCCTTTTGGTGGTGGTTTTAGAACCTGTAAAACAACTCAGTGACATACATGAGATACTATTACCCCTGTTGTGTACTTCAGGGAGGAACTAAAGATTCTGTCACTGCCATTCTGTCATATGGCTGATTTACTGTTTGAATTGTTACCAATTCTCCTGGCCCAACTGCTACGTTTGTCACTATACAATCACATACCTTCGATCATTAATTCTTGAGTCAGGCTTTTGTGACTCTGGAGAGTCCTGGGAGACTAAGCCTTTCTACATACAAGAGGCAGGCAGACGACTCTGGGGCCAGGGAGAGAGTGGGGATCTGTCCCAGGAAGGCCCCACAGGGTCCTGCTCCATTACATATTTGTTCAACATGTTGATGGAGCATCTGCTTGTGCTGCACACCCACTAGGTGCTGGGGGTGCCATGAAAATAAGCAGATGACATCCTTGTCCTCCTGGAGAAGCTTTTGAGAAAGAAACTATGGGATGTTAAACAGTGATGAGGGCTAAGCAAAAGAAAATAAAACAGGGCAAGCTGGACAGTGCGAGGTGGGTTGGAGCTTTGGTTAGTGATGGGGGTAGTGCAAGTGAGGGGAAGAAAGATGTGAAGAGCTAAGTGGATGTTGGGGTGCATTCCCCCAAGAACTCTGTGGCCTCCTGGGCACCAGGACTGGGCATGCACCAGCGTCCCCATGATCCCCAAGCAGCTGAGCCCTGGTCCAGCTCAGCCCCATGGCACTCGGCCATCACAGCACTCACGGGTAGTCCTGACTCCCCCATCAGGGCCTCCCAGCCACCCTGCCGGCCGAGCTTTCATCCAGGTAATGAAACAGAAGAGAGCTGGAGGGATCCATAAGGCAGTCCCCACTCAAACTGGAGGAGTGGGAGCACTTTCTGATTTTTTTTTTTTTTTCTGGGGACTCAGGATTACAATTTGAGCCCAGCACAAGACTCTGGGTTCTGTGCGTGATGACAGATAGCGACACCTGTGAAAGGAGGGAGACACAAATGATGGCAACAGGCACCCACTAGTGGGAGATGCAGGTAGTGCCCAGGGCTGGCTGACCCCACCCTCCCTAACTGCTGCCCTCTATTGCTGGGCAAGACATCTCCGGGGCCTGCCACCACTGACATAGTAGCCCAGGCAGAAAACCTCATTGTCTCAGGCTTAAGGGAAAGGAGAGGGGTCAGCCAGGGCCAGAGTGGTGTTGTGGAGGCAGTTTGAACGTGGGTTGGAAGAGTTTCCAGACACACAGCATCTCAGAAGGGAGTGAGTTTATAGAGACCAAAGAGCAGAGATAATGTGGATGCTGCGAGCTAGCAGGCTGATACCTCTTGACAGACCAGGGAGAGCCGACCCCTTTCGTGTGTTAGTAGCAAATTTTTGTAGCCTCAAGACAAAATTCCTGCTGGAAGGGTGGCATTAGTTGATTGGTTAGGGTGAGCACTGGAAAGGGCATTTTGCCTAATATGGGGTCAGGAAGCCTGTTCGTGAGGATCAAGGGGCAGCTTTTGGCAATGATGAGGTGACCTTGTTTCTGGGCTCTACTTCTGGCCTTGATACAAGGTTACTTCTGGCCTTGATACAAGGTCTTGCACCTGTGGCCTGGGGGAAGGACTAACAGTGGTCAGGAGTGTGTGGTGTGTGTGTGTGTGTGTGTGTGTTTTAGGTATGTAAATTCAGAAGCTGGACAGATGTTCCACAGGCTACTGGTTGGTTCACCAGCACGCTTAATGATCAAGAGTGATTCCCAACTCCTTTTAAATGGTTCCACCTGCTCAGCATCCCCTCCTTTTGCATATTTGCTATTTGAAGACAAAAGCAGGTTCAATTAGCTTCACATCTTCCCAGTTTTCCTCTACCACTACTAGCATGGGAGGCCATTCCCTCCTCTGGGGGATCTTCCCAACTCAGGAATTAAACCGAGGTCTCCTGTGTTGTAGGTGGATTCTTCACCATCTGAGCCACCTGAGAAGCCCTCTACCACTCCTGGGATTTGCCAATATGAAGTCCTGGGACAGACAGACTGCCATTCATGGCCAAGCAGTGGTTTCTCCTGATCAATACTGTGTGGTGCTAACTGTTATATTCCTGTTTGTTGCAGCCCCAACCCCAAAAAGGCAAAAATGTGACCACTGGTCCCCGTGTCCTGCAGACACCTATGCTTACCGGTTGCTCAGCGGGGGTGGCAGGGACAAATACGCCAAGATCTGCTTTGAGGATGAGATGTAAGTATCAGTGTGAGCAAAGAAAGCCTAGCTCCCCCGCGTGGTTGTTTGCCTTCTCTGAGGCTGAAAAGTGAAAATGAAAGTCACTCAGTTGTGTCTGACTCTTCCTGACCCTATGGACTCCTCTGTCCATTGGATTCTCCAGGGAAGGATACTGGAGTGAGTTGCCATTTCCTTCTCCAGGGGATCTTCTCAACCCAGGTATCGAACCCAGATCTCCCGCATTGCAGGCAGAATCTGAAACTGACTAGGCAGCAAGCCTGTCCCAGGAAAGAAGGGCATGTCCTGGACTCCAGGCAGAGGCTAGGGGCATCTGAGGGGAGATGAGAAAGCCCGCTGTGCCCACGGTGGGGTGGGGACACATGGATTGTCTCTCGTGGTTTTATGTGTCACGTGTTGAGCTTCCATTTGACAGCAGTCAGCACAAAACTCAGGCTTCCCAGGCGGCACTAGTGATAAAGAACCCATCTGTCAATGCAGAATATGTAAGAGACATGGGAGTTCAGTCCCTGGGTCAGGAAGATCCCCTGGAGAAGGAAATGGCAACCCACTTAAGTATTCTTGCCTGGAGCATCCCATGGACAGAGGAGCCTGGCAGGCTCCAGTCCATAGGATCAGAGTCAGACACAACTGAAGTGACTTAGCACGCCTGCACACACACAGCACAAACTTCAGGATATATTTTGTACTCTAGCCCTGCAAAATCAGGGAAACACCAAAACTCAGGACATAGCTGTCCTTGCATTTGGGTTTTGAGTCTCACCCTCCTGGAATAAAGTCAGTGTCACCTCTCCCTGCAGCCCACACCCCTTGCTCAACTCAGTCTGGGTTCCCTGCAACTGCCTTACTCTTAATAGCCCACTAATCCCTGGCACTTGGAACTGTCCTAGCCCAGCGTGTTCCATGGCTATAGCTGCATAACAAAGTACACAGACAGTGCAGCTGAAGCAACAGACATTCATTATCTCACACTCTGGAGGCCAAATGTCAAGATCAAGGTGTGGCCAGGGCTGGTTCCTTCTGGGGCTGCTAGGGAATGTCTGTCTCAGGCTCTCCCCTTGACTTCCAGATGCCATTTTCACCCTGTCTTCACATCGCCATCCCTCCTTGTGTCTTGCTCCCAACTTCCCCTCTTTGAAAGGACATCATTCACATTGGATTGCTGTTGTTCAGTTGCTAAGTCATGTTCAATTTGTTGTGACACCATGGACTGCAGCACACCAGGGTCCCTGTTCTTCAGTATCTCCTGGAGTTGGCTCAAACTCCTGTTCAATAAGTCGATGAGCCATCCAGCCACCTCATCCTCTGTCACCCCCCTTCTCCTCCTGCCTTCAATCTTTCCCAACATCAGGGTCTTTTCCAATGAGTTGATTCTTCACATGAGGTGGCCAAAGTATTAGAGCTTCAGCTTCAGCATCAGTTCTTCAAAGAATATTCAGGGTGGATTTCCTTTGGGTTGACTGGTTTGATTTCCTTGCTCTCCAACGGACTCTCAAGCATCTTCTCCAACACTACAATTTGAAAGCATTAATTCTTCGATGCTCTTCCTTCTTTATGGTCCAAATCTCACATCCATAAATGATGATTGCTGGAAAAACTATAGCTTGAACTAGACAGACCTTTGTCAGCAAAATGATGTGTCTGCTTTTTAATACACTGTCTAGGTTTGTCATAACTTTTCTTCCAAGGGTCAAGTGTCTTTTAATTTCATGGCTGCAGTCACCATCCACAGTGATTTTGGAGCTCAAGAAAATAAAATCTGTCACTGTTTCCACATTGTCCCCTTCTATTTGCCATAAAGTGATAGGACCAGATTCCATGATCTTAGTTTTTTAAATGTTGAGTTTTAAGCCACCTTTTTCACTCTCCTCTTTCACCCTCATCAACAGGCTGTTTCATATTGGATTAAGGTCACTCTAAAGAACTTGTTTTAAATGAGTCTCATTTCCTTAAAAGTCCTATTTCCAAATGAGGTCACATTCTGAGGTTCTCAGGATTACCATAACATTTGAACTTTGAGGGAACACAACACCCAACTTAAGGATGGTTTGGGTGATTAAGTGATTACTGCAGATAAAAGAAACTGAGTGCTCCTAACCCTCAACAGGAGGTCATTTGGAGTCATCCCACCAATTCCCCAAAAGCCAGGCGCGCCCTCCCTTCTTTGTTGGTTGTTTGTTGCCCAGAGCACTTGGCTCGTCCGCATTTTCCTCCCTCTGTCTCAGTCACTTGTCTCTGCACACACCTCATCCACCAGGGAGCTGGCAGCACTCTCAGAGAGGGGGTCAGATTCAGTTCCACACACCTTACTCAGTCCTAGCATATCCTTTGTTCAGTATTTGTGAGTTGGGTCGAAATAGCCCCTCTACAGGTCCATCCCTTCTCCAAGCCCCATTCACTCTGCCAGACAGTTTATTGACAAATATTCATCACTGATGAACCCTCAGGGGTGAAGCACTCAATGGAGGGACCCTGACAGGAACATGTGGCTCCTGCCCAAGAAGCTGACATCACAGTTCAGGGTTCTCCACCTCAACCCCGTGGACACAAGGGCCTGCTGGTTCTGTGCGGTGGGGGCTGCACTGGACCTTGCAGGCTTGGCAGTTCCCCAAGCCTCCACCCACTGGATGCCATGGAGCGTCCTCCCTCCCTCTGGCTATGACAATAGGACTCATCCCAGATACTGTCACACATCCCCAGGGTGGCATAATCCTACTCCCTACCCCATTAAGAACCACTGGTATAGGAGAGAACAAGCTGGCAGGGGAGTAGGTGGTCGTGGAGTGCATCTCTCTCCACAGATACATCAGGAACACACCTTCAGACACAGAAGTGCATGCAGAACACCAGCTGAGAGCAGACAGGAGTACCTCACCAGTGGAAAAGAATATATAGAGCCACGCGAAACTCATTAGCATGAAGGAACTATGGGGAAAAATAGGAGTGTTAGTAGGACTGGACCTCAGCGTGTGGGGGACTGAAGCAGGGGTCCGATCCCCACATCAGAGGAGAGACATTTAGGGCTGAGAGTGAAACAGCTGATCTGTGGCAGCCTAAAGGGAATGAGAATCAGACAGTCCTTATCGCAGCCATACACACCCCAGATAAGGACGCAGGTCCTTTGGAAGACACAGTGGCTAGGAGCTGGAGTTTAGGGATTGTGGAGCAATTCCAGGGCGGGGGCTGATGTTGACTATGGAGAGATGGATAGAGGGGATGTGAGGGAAAAGACTGGTGGGAAATGCTTGTGGAGAAAAGCCGGGCAGCCTTGGGAGCAAGGTGATACTGCTGAGTCACACGCAGTGGGTGGAGCCATCACCAAGCCTCTCTCTCCCTACACGCCAGCACAGGCAGGTGAACAATGGAGAGGCTGGCCTGTCAAATGCCTGAGGCACTGAACTACAGAGCAGGACCCCATCCAGGGTGCTCCTTTAAGTGCCTGATGCCCCGATTTACAGAGTAGGACCCCAGTCAGAGGGGCCTCCTCTGTGTGCCTGATGACCAAATATCAGAGAATGACTCCAGGCAAGGGAGCCCTCTAAGTGTCTGAATGGGCAGAGGTATGGAGAAACACTGGCCAAAGAGGCCTTCTGATCACCAGCTACAAGAGGCTCGAAAAAAGACTCTGATAGGGCCATAACTCCTGCAGCGGAGGCGGTCTGTGTCCCTGCACACTTGGTGCTGCCAGGGTCGCCTCAAGCCATGCAGCTGCCTTCATGCTCAACTCTCACTGGGGCAGAGCTGCCACAGGCAAAAAAAAAAAAAAAGTCTTTCATCCATGTGCACAGGGTCGCTTTGGTCGTTTCTGACCCTTTGTGACCCGGTGGACTGTGGCCTGCCAGGCTTCTCTGTCAGGGAGTGGGGTTCTCCAAGCAAGAATACTGGAGCGTACTGGCCAATACTGGTTGCTATACCCTTCAAGAGCACTATATTTCCTGCTGCCTTAGCTGCCCACTCCCCTGAGTTACCTGGTGCTGCCAGAACCCCTGCGACCCAAGCAGCTTCACGACCTCCACAGCTGGCCCTCACAGGGGCAAACCCAAGTCCTCCAGGGCAGCCTCAGGAGCAAACCCCAGTGGACGACCCACATGCAGAGGTGGAAATAAAACCACAATAGAAACCCAGGGGCAGTATGGCTAAGGAAGAAGACCCAAAAACCTTCCCACCAGCTGTACAAGCTGCAGATAAAATCCACACAATCAACTAGGCAGACTCTGTCTATGAAATATATAAAAGGGCACTGAGAGCTCCCACAAAAGAAAACACACTGGTTCTGAAAACTGTGGACATTGGAGGCAAGAATACACAGGAGTAGGACCAGATTAGAATCTGAGCTGCCACTATAGCAGGTCCAGAGATCAGCACAGTGTTGCAGGGCATCCTAGGGAGCTGAGGTGGACTGGGACTCCAAGCAAAGGAAAGGACTCTGACAGAAGTGACTCAAGAAAAACATTTATTATTCTTATGTTTTCACTTGTTCTGTAGATTTTTTGGATTTTTTTTTCCCTTTTATCCTCCCTCTTTGGCATTGTCGATTTTTATCAGCACTATGAAATCTAATTAAGCTTTTGAACTTTTTTTTTTTTCTTCCCTCAGTCACGTTTTTTTATTGCTGTTATAAACCTCTGCCTCTGTGTTGGGCTTTTGCAGTTCTGTGGAGTTTTCCTTTTTTTTTTTTTAATTTCTTTTTTCTTTTCTCTTTTTTTAATTAAAAATTTTTTAAATCTGTTATTATTTTTTCCACATTCATATTTTGTTTGGCTTTCTTACTGTTCTTTTCCCCTTTAAGTTAATCTTTAATGTATATAAATCTTCTTTATCTACCTTGATTTAACTTTGCATATCTATTCTTTCTGTCTTTTATTTCTTTCCTTTCCTCTCAACATATTTGTTACTTTTGTTTTCATTGCTTTATTTCCCACTTGGCACCTTGCTTTAGTTTTGTTTTCCGGTTTGTGCTTTAGTTAGCTTTGTGCTTATAACTGGTAAATATAATTTTTGATTTCTTTGTTTGCTGGGTCAATCTACTGTATTTTTGTTGGACTGTTTTTGCTCATGGGTGTATATGTATATGTGTATATTTCATTATTTTAATTATTATTTACCAGTTTTCTAACTGCCATTTGTCAGCAGTTCATCTTTGGTTTCTCATTTTTGGATGTTTATTTTAATCTCACTTAATGCCATAACAAACCACTTGTGGAATCTTTGTTCCTGAAAAGAGATCAAGCCCTGAGCCTTTGAAGTGAGAGCACTGACTCCAAGACCCTAGACTACCAGAAAACTAACTCTAGGGAGTGTCAAATACTGAGAACTCACATAAAGGAAACCAGTTGAAGACAAGACCTGGCATCACCCAACCACCAGTGGCACCCTGTGCAGGATGCCTCATCTAAACAAGCCAAAAATACAAACCCAATCATCAACAGACAGGATTACACCTCACTCAGCCTTGATCATCGGAGGAAAAGCAAACAAACAAAAACTCAGCACAGATCTCACCCTAAAAGACGCTTACACAAACCACTGGACCAACCTTGAAAGGAAAGTGAAGTCGCTCAGTCATGTCTGACTCTTTCTGACTCCATGGACTGTAGCCCATCAGGCTTCTCCATCCATGGGGTTTTCCATGCAAGAATACTGGAGTGGGTTGCCCAACCTTAGGAGGGCAGAAACCAAAAGGAAGAAAGACTTCAACCTTGAAGTGTGGGAAAGTTCAGTTCAGTCAATCAGTTGTGTCCGACTCTTTGCGATCTCATGAATTGCAACACGCCAGGCCTCCCTGTCCATCACCAACTCCCAGAGTTCACTCAAACTCACGTCCATCGAGTCAGTGATGCCATCCAGCCATCTCATCCTCTGTCGTCCCCTTCTCCTCCTGTCCCCAGTCCCTCCCAGTATCAGGATCTTTTCCAATGAGTCAACTCTTTGCATGAGGTGGCCAAAGTACTGGAGTTTCAGCTTCAACATTATTCCTTCCAATGAACACCCAGGACTGATCTCCTTTAGGATGGACTGGTTGGATCTCCTTGCAGTCCAAGGGACTCTCAAGAGTCTTCTCCAACACCACAGTTCAAAAGCATCAATTCTTCGGTGCTCAGCTTTCTTCACAGTCCAACTCTCACATGCATACATGACCACTGGAAAAACCATAGCCTTGACTAGACGGACCTCTGTTGGCAAAGTAATGTCTCTGCTTTTCAATATACACAATGGAATATTCAGTTTCAGTTCAGTTGCTCAATTATGTCCGACTCTTTGTGACTCCATGAACTGCAGCACGCCAGGCCTTCCTGTCCAACACCAACTCCCAGAGTTGACCCAAACTCATGTCCATTGAGTCGGTGATGCTATTCAATAATCTCATCCTGTCTTCCCCTTCTCCCACCCTCAATCTTTCCCAGCATCAGGGTCTTTTCAAATGAGTCAGCTCTTCGCAGTAAGTAAGTAAGTAAGTAAGTAAAGTCACTCAGTCGTGTCCGACTCTTTGTGACCCCGTGGACTGCAGCCCACCAGGCTCCTCAGTCCATGGGATTCTCCAGGCAAGAATACTGGAGTGGGTTGCTTTTCCTTCTCCAGGGGATCTTCCCAACTCAGGGATCGAACCTGGGTCTCCTGCATTGGAGGCAGATGCTTTAACCTCTGAGCCACCAGCTCTTCGCATGAGGTGGCCAAAGTATTGGAGTTTCAGCTTCAACACCAGTCCTTCCAATGAACACCCAGGACTGATCTCTTTTAGGATTGACTGGTTAGATCTCCTTGCTGTCCAAGGGACTCTCAAGAGTCTTCTCCAACACCGCAGTTCAAAAGCATCAATTCTTCTGTGCTTGGCTTTCTTTATGGTCCAACTCTCACATCCATACATGACTCCTGGATAAACCATAGCCTCGACTAGATGGACCTTTGTTGGCAAAGTAATGGCTCTGCTTTTGAATATGCTATCTAGGTTGGTCATAACTTTCCTTCCAAGGAGTAAGCATCTTTTAATTTCATGGCTGCAATCACCATCTGCAGTGATTTTGGAGCCCAAAAATAAAGTCTGTCTCTGTTTCCACTGTTTTCCCATCTATTTGCCATGAAGTGATGGGACCAGATGCCATGATCTTCGTTTTCTGAATGTTGAGCTTTAAGCCAACTTTTTCACTCTCCTCTTTCACTTTCATCAAGAGGCTCTTTAGTTCCTCTTCACTTTCTACATAAAGGTGGTGTCATCTGCATATCTGAGGTTATTGGTATTTCTCCCAGCAATCTTGATTTCAGCTTGTGCTTCATCCAGCCCGGCATTTCTCATGATGTACTCTGCATATAAATTAAATAAGCATGATGAAATATACAGCCTTGACATACTCCTTTTCCTATTTGGAACCAGTGTATTGCTCCATGTCCAGTTCTAACTATTGCTTCCTGACCTGCATACAGGTTTCTTAAGAGGCAGGTCAACTGGACTGATATTCCCATTCCTTTCACAATTTTCCACAGTTTATTGTGATCCACACAGTCAAAGGCTTTGGCATAGTCAATAAAGCAGAAATAGATGTTTTTCTGGAACTCTCTTGCTTTCTCAATGATCTAGCGGATGTTGACAATTGGTCTCTGGTTCCTCTGCTTTTTCTAAAACCAGCTTGAACAACTGGAAGTTCACGATTCACGTATTGCTGAAGCCTGGCTTGGAGAATTTTGAGCATTACTTTACTAGCGTGTGAGATGAGTGCAATTGTGAGGTAGTTTGAGCATTCTTTGACATTGCCTTTCTTTGCAATTGGAATTAAAACTGACCCTTTTCCAGTCCTGTGGCCACTGCTGAGTTTTCCAAATTTGTTGGCATATTGAGTGCAGCACTTTCACAGCATCATCTTTCAGGATTTGAAACAGCTCAACTGGAATTCAATCACCTCCACTAGCTCTGTTCATAGTGATGCTTTCTAAGGCCCACTTGACTTCACATTCCAGGATGTCTGGCTCTAGGTGAGTAATCACACCATCGTGATTATCTGGGTCATGAAGATCTTTTTTGTACAGTTCTTCTGTGTATTCTTGCCACCTCCTCTTAATATCTTCTGCTTCTATTAGGTCCAGACCATTTCTGTCCTTTATCAAGCCCATCTTTACATGAAATGTTCCCTTGGTATCTCTAATTTTCTTGGAGATCTCTAGTCTTTCCCATTCTATTGTTTTCCTCTATTTCTTTGCATTAATCACTGAGGAAGGCTTTCTTATCTTTCCTTGCTATTCTTTGGAACTCTGCATTCAGATGCTTATATCTTTCCTTTTCTCCTTTGCTTTTCACTTCTCTTCTTTTCACAGCTATTTGTAAGGCCTCCCCGGATAGCCTTTTTGCTTTTTTGCATTTCTTTTCCATGGGGATGGTCTTGATCCCTGTCTCCTGTACAATGTCAGGAACCTCTGTCCATAGTTCATCAGGCACTCTGTCTATCAGATCTAGTCCCTTAAATCTATTTCTCACTTCCACTGTATAATCATAAGGGATTTGATTTAGGTCATACCTGAATGGTCTAGTGGTTTTTCCCCTACTTTCTTCAATTTCAGTCTGAATTTGACAATAAGGAGTTCATGATCTGAGCCAGAGTCATCTCCCGGTCTTGTCTTTGTGACTGTATAGAGCTTCTCCATCTTTGGCTGCAAAGAATATAATCAATCTGATTTTGGTGTTGACCATTTCGTGTGTTACTCAGAATGGATGTTACTCAACCATAAAAAAGAACAAATTTGAGCCAGTTCTGATGAGGTTGATAAACCTAGAACCTGTTATACAGAGTGGAGTGAGTCAGAAAGAGAAAGATAAATATCATATTCTGACACATACATACAAAATCGAGAAGAATGATACTGAAAAACCTATTTACAGGGCAGCAACAGAGAACCAGACATAGAGAATAGACTATATGGACATGAGGAGAGGGGAGGAGAGTGAGATGTATGGAAATAGTAACATGGAAATTTACAATACCATATGTAAAATAGATAGTGGATGGGAATTTGCCATATGGCTCAAGAAACTCACACAGGGGCTCTGTCTCAACCTAGGGAGGTGGGATGGGGAGGGAGATGGGAGGGAGGTTCAAAGGTAGGGGATATATGTATCGCTATGGCTGATTCATGGTGAGGCTTGACAGAAAACAACAAAATTCTGTAAAGCAATTATCCTTCAATTAAAAAAAAAAGAAGAACAACCATTGGTATAGATGGAGAGAACAGAGTTTGCCAATGTCCGTGGTAATGCTTTCAACAGTACGTGAACTGTGAACTTACAGATGTTCAGGCTGGTTTTAGAAAAAGCGGAGGAACCAGAGATCAAATTACCAACATTCATTGGATTATCAAAAAAAGCAAGAGAGTTCCAGAAAAACATCTATTTCTGTCTTATTGACTATGCCAAAGCTTTTGACTGTGTGGATCACAACAAAGTGTGGAAAATTCTGAAATGGGAATACCAGACCACCTGACCTGCCTCTTGAGAAATCTGTGTGCAGGTCAGGAAGCTACAGTTAGAACTGGACATGGAACAACACACTGGTTTCAAATAGGAAAAGGAGTACATCAAGGCTGTATATTGTCATCCTGCCTATTTAACTTATATGCAGAGTACATCATAAAAAACGCTGGGCTGGATGAGCACAAGCTGGAATAAAGATTGGCTTGAAAAATGATAATCTCAGATATGAAGATGATACCACCCTTATGGCAGAAAGCAAAGAACTAAAGAGCCTCTTGATGAAAGTGAAAGAGGAGAGTGAAAAAGTTGGCTTAAAGCTCAACATTCAGAAGACTAAGATCATGGCATCTGGTCCCATCACTTCATGGCAAATAGATGGGGAAACAGTGGAAACATTGACAGACTTTATTTGGGGGGCTCCAAAATCACTGCAGATGGTGACTGCAGTCATGAAATTAAAAAACACTTACTCCTTGGGAGAAAAGTTATGACCAACCTAGACAGCATATTAAAAAGCAGAGACATTACTTTATCAACAAAGGTCTGTCTATTGAAAGCTATGGTTTATCCAGGATTCATGTATGGATGTGAGAGTTGGACCATAAAGAAAGCTGAGCACTGAAGAATTGATGCTTTTGAACTGCGGTGTTGGAGAAAACTCTTGAGAGTCCCTTGGACTGCAAGGAGATCCAACCAGTCAATCCTAAAGGAAATCATCCCTGAATATTCATCAGCAGGACTGATGTTGAAGATGAAACTCCAGTACTTTGGCCACCTGATGCAAAGAACTGACTCATTAGAAAAGACCTTGATGCTGGGAAAAATTGAAGGCGGGAGGAGAAGGGGATGAAAGATGGTTGGATGGCATCACTGACTCAATGGACATGAGTATGGGTAAACTCCAGGATTTGGTGATGGACAGGGAGGCTTGGAGTGCTACAGTCCATGGGGTCGCAAAGAGTCGGATGCCAGGGTCAAGCCCTGGTGGATCCAGGGTGATTCGAAGGTGGGGATGGAGTAGGCGTCCTAGAAAACACTTATTCAATTACAGATATATAGAGAGATTAGAAATAGATAGTGTAGTAGGAAAATTAGTGGAGAAAAAGAGGCTGAATAACTTGGTTTATGTAGAATACCAATCACCACCTATGTAGGCCACAGGTGTCTTTCCGTTCTCCCAAAGGAGAGGAGGCACTGAGGCTCCCCGGTCCGATCTTAGAAGCCCAGGCATAATTAGTAGGCTTGGTGAGTACCCACTTCCCAGATGGGAATTCAGCCAGAAGGGGAAAGAAAGAATGACACGGGGGAATCAGCTTTTCCAGAAACTGATCCCATTTTCTTTATTTTCAGGTTTGCTTATATACTTTTTTTTTCACACACAGGGATGAATACAGAGTCACGCGGGGGTCAGCAGTCCTGATTTTTATCAAAATCAGGTGCTTGATATAAAAAAATGTCTTAGGGGGTTTTACATCATCTTCTGGCCATGAGGCCTACTGACACTTTATGACCATTTTTTTTCTGATAACCAAAAAACTTATTTTTTCCAAGGGTGTTTTTTCTTAAACCAGGCACCACCCTCCAAATAAAGTTACGTTCCTATAGGGTGAGGGTGTAGTGAGTTACAATCAAGAAAGGAATTTATTTAACCCAAGGTTAACATGATTAATCTTAAAGGTTAATACTTATTTCTCTTATATGCTAGTTATATTCATTATAAGGGCAGGGAATATGGAGATTTAACAGTAAACCTCAGCCCAACAAGTGAAATCCTTTCACCAATGTTCCCCTTAGGATCTATTTAGTCTTAAGAGAGTGATAAAGTTACATTTTTACATAGCAAGGACACTGATTTATAACAAAGTACAGTGATCTATAACAAAGGAGAAAATTCATTAACTCAAAAAGTCTAGTATTGCTAACATCAAATACTACTATATTTCTTTTTCTATATTCCAAATACATTGATTAATATATTACCAGGTGCCTAAGGATGTGGAGGCCTGGCAGCAATCATTGACTCAACAGTGAGAAAAACCCTATGCTAATTAAGACCTTCAAAATACCCCAAACTCTCTGTGCTGTTTATGGTTGAGAGGTAGTAAACAATCATGTGCTTGGCAGGAGTATGGATAATCCTATCACACAAGCTAGTTTGTCAGCAGAGAAGTTTGACCTGAGACACCCTTGTCACACTCAGGGCAGGGAATTAGTAGCAATTATGGCACAAAAATGAAAAACCCTTCACCAATATAATTCCTAATCAACCCACTATACTAATAAATTCTAACTTCCCAAAAGAATCTGCCTTTAGTAAGTCTAAAACATCTCATGCCTCTCACTGTTGGGAGGCTGTAAACAATCACATGTGGCTGGGCGAACCTATACAGGCAGGCTAGATAACCTTCAGAGGCATCTGTAAGCTGAAACACTCTTGTCACGCCCAGGAATTTTTATTAACTGGAGCTGCAAGTTAACTCCTTCTCCAAGAGAAATGGTTATGGGGAGAGCCCCCTGTAAAGTCAGAGGTGTAGGTGAGAGCATAAAACAGACTCTGGTTTTGGGGGTAGATGCTCGGGAACAGGGGGTTTCCTGAGACTTGATCACGCCTTTGCGTATGCCAAGCCTCCTTCCTCATGACCTTTGCCATGGGCGGAGTTCCTCACACTGGCCCCGGCAGTCAGACATGACTGAGCAACTGAACTGAACTGAACTGATGGTAATGCTGTATGGTAATTGTGTGAGTCCTTTGGACTGCAAGGAGATCAAGCCAGTCAGTCCTAAAGGAAATCAATCCTGAATATTCATTGCAAGGACTGATGCTGATGCTGAAGCTAAAGCTCCAATACTTTTGCCACCTGATGGGAAGAAGTAACTCACTGGAAAAGACTGATACTGGGAAAGATCAAAGGCAGGAAGAGAAGGGGATAACAGAGGATGAGATGGTTGGATGGCATCACTGACTCGATGGACATGAGTATGAGCAAGCTCTGGGAGTTGGTGATGGACAGGGAAACCTGGCATGCTGCAGTCTATGGGCTTGCAAGGAGTCAGAGTGGACACAACTGAGCGACTGAACTGAACCTAATTGATATAATGTCAGAGGTGATGGCCTAATCAACAGAACTGTCAGTGAGATAGGTTGAAAACTTAGCTGGATCCCTTGGAAAGGAAGAGGTAGGAAGACCTGGGAGGACTGGGGACAGGGGGTCAGGTCACTTATCTAGAATCACATTATCAGAAGGGGTTAGTCAAGCTCAGACCCCAGAGCCTGGGAGTCGCCCTGCTCCACAGTGCCGGATGCCTTCTCCAGACCATGACGGAGGAGTATATCATCCTACCTGGTACACATCACCTCACTTAAACATTAACTTCATATGACTCCTCTGAGGCAGTTACCATTATGATTGCCATGATACAAGAAAATGAGTCACAGAGAAGTGAGAGGTTCAGTCACCTGCCCCCCATCACACAGCTGTTAGTGACAGAGCCAGGATTCCACCCTGGTGAACATGGGATCTGCTGAGTGGACCACCTTGAATCCAGTAGTCTAAAGGAACCACCAAATCTTTCTATGAATGTTTAGCACTCAAAGGTAGCTTGCCTGCTTCCAACAATATTGTAGATGTTTTTCAGAATTCAATGCAGAATAAGGCAGGATAAACAGAAATAAAAGTAAATTAAAAGGAACCGGAATAAATGCAACCAGATGCCAAGACACTTGCTTGTGGCTTTAGCATTTTCTCTTTACTGACTCCTGGAACAGACAGTTCAGGTTGTAGAGACTTTGTTGTCTTATATATAAAAGATGCGGATTTGTGTAGAATGACAAGTACTTTGTTGGTTTTTTGCTTTTTTTTTTTTTTTTTTTGCATTTCCTTCCTCCCTACAAATGTCATGGTCTGGGCACCTGCACGCACTCCTGCCCCAGGAACAGCCCATCCAGCTGTCGGCAGAGCTCCCTGCTCACTCACATCCCTGCCTCTGATCAGCAAGATTATACCACACCCTCCTTTTCCTCTTTTATCTGCTGTCTTGCCCCAGTAGGTCAGCTCTCTTTCTACTGTACCACACAATTTCTATTCTCTTTCCTTGGGCTTCCCTTCTGACTCAGATGGTAAAGAATCTACCTGCAATGCAGGACACCTGAGTTTGACCCCTGAGTTGGGAAGATCCCCTGGGGAAGGGAACTTGCCCCTTGGGAGCTTAGCTGTCTTCTATTGTATCACACAATTCCTGTCCTCTTTCCTTACCTTTGTTCTGATTAGTCACTATACTCTTATTGTGGTTTGAGCAAAATTCAGCCTTTACATGATTATAACTGTGAGCATAAAATTCAGAGACTTTTACTTGATTGAAATATTTTACCAAGTGAGAACCCAACTTCTGGCAAACAAGGATACTTCCAGCTGGAAGGTGATTGGGAGGTGTGGCTCCCAGTGCTCACAACTGGGTTTATAAATCTTGAATGAATAAGTGCCTTGTTTTCTAGTGTTATTTGTTACTAGAAACTTACATGTCTTTGTATTGCATGAGCTGACTTGTTCATAACTGCAAGGTCATGATGACATGAAGAAAGTGTAGGTTCTGTTTAAGGTCAGAGTGAGCACTGGGGGGATATCAGGAAGGTTTTAAGTTTTGGTGTGAGGGTCTGTCTCTGGATATATTCAAACTTTAGCCTCTAGTTTGGTTTTTACTAATAGGATGAAGCAAATGTTCTTCATGACTGAAGCATGTTGTATACAATAATTACGTTTTGTTTGTGGTTGGCTCTCTTGGTTTTCCATGAACTTAATGTCAATTTAATCCCTAAATTTCCTCCAGTTAAAATAAATCTCTCACATCAGGTATTTGCCAACTTCACCTTGTGAAGCTTCTGTTCTACTCCAATCAGCCAGATTGTCCTGAAGCCACTGTATGTCTGTCATCCCAGGACCCCTCTCTAACACCACTCTGGATAACCTCTGTCTCCTTCTCTGCAGTTGGAGCCCCTGTTTCCTGGATACAGTACCTTCCGCTTTCTTAGTTTTCACCCTTGTTTTGCTGGAGCACACCTTCCAGTAACATCTTGAGAAAAGGGTACAGGGGAGGCAATGTTTTTTTTAAAAATTCTTCATGTTTAAAGTGTATTCATTCCCACTTGCAATCAACTGATAGTTAGGCTGAGTATAGACTTATTGATTACTGCATACTTGCTATAGTGTTACTATATAAATGGGCTTACCTGGTAGCTCAGCTGGTAAAGAATCCACTTGCAATGCAGGAGACCCCTGTTTGATTCCGAGGTTGGACGATCCCCTGGAGAAGGGATAGGCTACCCACTCCAGTATTCCTAGGCTTCCCTGGTGGCTCAGACAGTAAAGAATCTGCCTGCAATGCAGGAGACCTGGGTTCGATTCCTGGGTTGGGAAAAGCCCCTGGAGGAGGGCATGGCAACCCACTCCAGTATTCTTGCTTGGAGAATCCCTTGCGGGCTACAGTCTGTGGGATCGCAGAGTCGGACATGACTAAGCACAGCACAGCACTGTATAAATAGCATCCACTTTGAATTTTAAGTCATTGCCTGGAATTAAGCAACTGTCCCTCCGGCAACATTTGAGTGAGATGACTGAGATTGCACTTCTCAGATTTCTAGTGGCAGGAAGTTCATTCAGGAAGAGTTCCAGCTGCTGCATTCTGAAATCCCTAGCAGGTTTGCTGGAGACCAGCAAACTGACTGCTACCAGCCAGTGACTGAGGACTGTTACAGGAAAAAAAAAAAAAGTTCATGACACTTTGTGAAAATTGGCCAGGCAGACTTTATTCAAGGGGGTGATGGCAGTAGATGTGGGGACGACTGCCATGAAGTCCTGCAGTGAAGGTGAGAAATAGGATTCAACTCCAGATACATCGTGGGCAAGAAGTGAGCGCCAAGAAGCAGTGTGAAGAACATGGATGGAAGCCTACCAAGAGGAAGCACCAGGGATTAGGGCATTCTGGCTAAAAGTGAAGTGAAGTCGCTCAGTCGTGTCCGACTCTTTGCGACCCCATGGACTGTAGCCTACCAGGCTCCTCCCTCCATGGGATTCTCCAGGCAAGAGTACTGGAGTGGGTTGCCATTTCCTTCTCCAGGGGATCTTCCCAACCCAGGGATTGAACCTGGGTCTCCCGCATTCCAGGCAGACGCTTTAACCTCTGAGCTACCAGGGAAGCCATTCTGGCTAAACAGGCTAACAAGATTCTTGCTAAAGGTGGGCCAGGGTGATCAGATATCACCTGGAGGCTAGGAGGATAAGGAAACTGATTTTATATGGGTGATGATCAGATATCAAGGTGGGACATTTAACCACACTTTTAAAGTGACTTAGCAGAATTCCTACTAAAATTGGACAATGTGAAGATAAACACCGAAGTTTATCCAGAAGTCAAGCCTAGTTTAAAAAGACTTCAGGCCAGGGCTTCCTTGGTGGCTCAGTAGTGGTAAAGAATCCACCTGGCAATGCAGGAGTTGTTCAGTCACTCAGTCGTGTCCAACTCTTTGCGACCCCATGAACTTCAGAATTCCAGGAGACACAGGTTCAAATCCCTGATCTGAGAGGATCCCACATGCTGAGGAGCAACTAAGTCCGAATTGATCCTGTGCTGTAGAGCCTGAAGCCACAATAACTGAAGCCTGAGCTTCCTAGAACCCATACTCCAGAGCAAGAGAAGCCACTGCAATGAAAAGCCCACACACCAAAACTAGAGAGTAGCTCCCACTCGCCACAACTAGAGAAAATCCTGCACAGCAACTAAGACCCAGCACAGCCAAAAATTAAATAAATTAATTAAATTATTTTAAAAATTTGAAAAAGAGCTTGGAGGGCTTGAGTAGATTTTGGCCAAAAAGATAATAACCCTTGTCAGAACCTAGAAGCAGGAAGCTCCATTCCTGGGAAACACAAGCTCAGCTGAAGGCCAGATTGAGGTCTCAGATGTCTAGTGACCTTGCTGCAACCTCCTGAGACTGCCTAGCAGCCTGGGACATGTCCACCCCAGCTTTTCCTCCCCTTAGAGTCAGGCTTGAGTTGGAGTCTGCCCACTATCCCTGTTATCCTCTCTATTTTCCCAATAAAAATTCTTGGCATTTAGCTCTGTTTCACTATCTGCTTCTCAGAGGACTCAGATGAACACAGTGAGAATGACTGCTTCCTCATAGTCTGTCCAGCAAAGCATGTTGACCAATATTTTGATTTTTTTCCATTCCAAGAGAACGTTCATCTCAGATCAGTGTTTTACTCTCATCATTCTTGCTGTGAGTGAACCCAAGTGAATCCAGGGTCTTTTCATGCTAAAAACAGCTGGCTGTGTGTCGCTCTCCTCCTCTCTGTCTATGATCTGTGCTTGGTTGAATCCACTGATGTGGATCTGGCAGATATGAGGGTCAGCTATGCAACTTGAGCACTTGGATTTGGGTATTCATGGCAAATCCTGGAACCAACTCTTTGCAGATACTGAAGGAGGATGATATGTCCTGAGAACTGTTCGTATCTCTTGCCCATTTTATTCCTATCATTGGGCTTCTAAAATTGATTTCTCTATGTATTAAGGTAGTTAGCCCTTTTGTGTTGTAAAACTGTTCTCCATGCTTTGCTTTTATTTTTTAGACACTTTTTTAAAACATGTTTATCCATGAGTTCTTTGGTAGCTCAGATGGTAAAGAATCCACCTGCAGTGCCGGAGAGCTGGGTCTGATCCTCGGGTTGGGAAGATCCCCTGGAGGAGGGAATGGCAAGCCTCTCCAGTATTCTTGCCTGGAGAATTCCTATGGACAGAGGAGCCTTGTGGGCTACAGTCCATGGGGTCACAAAGAGTCAGGCATGACTGAGTGACTAAGCACAGCACATGATTTAGTTTTGGCTTCCAAGGTAGCCCAGTGGTAAAGAATCCTCCTGCCAATGCAGGAGCCACGAGAGACATGGGTTCAATCCCTGGGTCAGGAAGATCCTCCAGAGTAGGAAATGGCAACTCACTCCAGCATTCTTGCCTGGGAAATCCCATGGACAAAGGAGTCCATGGGGCCACAAAGAATTGGACATGACTGAATGACTAAGCATGTCCATGCTATAGTTAATATAGGACCTTTAACAAAGCAAATACACCCCATATAGTGAAAGCAAAAGTTTAAATATTTGAAAAGCAATGAAAACAACCCAAGTATAAAAGCATCACACACACAAAAAAAAACCCAAATATATCTTACATGTTAATAAGTGGCCTATAAACTGCCAAGAAGGTGATTCTTAGATTGAATCACAGTACAAAAATCCCAAATTATGCTGTATATTAAAAGCATGTACATACAAAATAATTGAGATCACAGGGCAAACCACTACCTGAAAACTGGAGAGACAGGCAGATTCATAGAATCACAGCTTACCTGGAGCAGAGAGCTCAGCTGGAGCCCACATTAGGTAGGAATCCTCAAAGGTGAAACGACTAACTGCTGGAGATTGAGTTTGGACAAGCTTGAGAAATTAACTCCTAGAAGCCAAGCCTTGGAGGAGTTCCTAGGCCTTCCTGAGTTTTTCCTCCAAGAGCCCTACCAGGCTTTCAGAGTGAAGATCAAAGAAAAAAATCCCCTTGAGCTTCTGGCAGTAAGAGTGGGAAAGTGCAGTGCTGTGCTGTGCTAAGTCGCTCAGCAGTGTCTGAATATGCAGCCCCATGGACTGTAGCCCACCAGGCTCCTCTGTCCATGGGGATTTCCCAGGCAAGCATACAGAAGTGGGTTCCCATTTCCCACTCCAGGGGATCTTCCCATCCCAGGAATCAAGCTCAGGTTTCCCACATTGCAGACCGATTCTTTACCAACTAGGGCTTCCCTGATAGCTCAGTTGGTAAAGAATCCGCCTGCAATACAGGAGACTCTGGTTCAGTTCCTGGGTCCGGAAGGTCTGCTGGAGAAGGGATAGGCTACCCACTCCAGTATTCTTGTGCTCCCCTTGTGGCTCAGCTGGTAAAGAATCCACCTGCTATGCAGGCGATCTGGATTCCATCCCTGGGTTGGGAAGATCCCCTGGAGAAGGGGAAAGGCTACCCACTCCAGTATTCTGGCCTGGAGAATTCCATGGATTGTGTAGTTCATGGGGTCACAAAGAGTCAGACATGACTGGGCCACTTTCACTTCTTTACCAACTGGGCCACCAGGGAAGTCCAAGAATACTGGAGGGAATCCCTTCTCCAGAAGATCTTCCTCAACCCAGGAATCGAACCAAGGTCTCCTGCATTGAAGGCGTATTCTTTACCAGCTGAACTTCCAGGGAAGCCAGTAGCAAAATAGCCCTTTTGAAATACGTTCACAGTGTTCTGTTCTCCTTAACAATAGCCTGCCTTCAAGGGAAGTGGTTTTACCAGAGTCAACCAATGTAGATTTTTAACAAAGGCTAACCTGTGTTGGGGAGGAAAATACCCAACTCCAGGCCCCTCTGGCCTTTCTGTCTCACCTAAGGAGTGAAAGAAAAAATAAATCACTTGTGAAGGCCACAGCCCAGGGGCACAGGCTCACTGAGAGACTGAGATCTAGTCAATTGACTAGAGAAAACGTCCTCATCCGACATCTCACTACCACGTAATAGGGCTCCTGTAAAACAACAGAAGATTAAAGCTGAGAAGAACCGAAAGTCTCAAACCCAGTGTCGAAGAGCCTGTTGCCGATCAGCCCTAAGTCAAGTCTGACTCTTTGTGACCCCATGGACTGCAACACCACAGGCTTTCCTGTCTCACAATCTCCTGGAGCTTGCTCAGATTCATGTCTGTTGAGTCAGTGATGCTATCTAACCATCTCATCCTCTGTCGCCCCCTTCTCTTCCTGCCCTCAATCTTTCCCAGCATCAGGATCTAAAAAGCTGATAGGGATATTCAGGAAGGCAGGGAGAAATGTTAGCCTCTGACACTTACAGCTGTAACAGATAGTAAACACAACCCAGCTCCTTGCCAGATGAATATAAAGTTCATGTTAAACACCAAGTTATCTATGTCTGGCTTTCAGCAAAAAAAATAACAATGCTTATTTAAAGTAAAAACAACAACAACAATTTAAAGAGACATAAAATGCATCTGTAGCTTACCCAAATATAGCAGAGATTTTGGAATTAATACAAAAGGAATATTAAAACAACTATGGTTAATATACTAAGAGCTGTAATGGAAAAAGTGGACAGAATGCAAGAACAAATGAATAATGTAAGCAGAGACATGGAAATCCCAAGGAAGAATCAAAAGGAAAAGGCAGAAATGGAGAATGGCTTTGATGGGCTCATTAGTGGACTAGACATATTCCAGGAAAGAATCAGTGAGCTTAAGAATATGTCAGTAATACCTCCCAAACTGAGAAAAGGAGAAGAAAAATAAATAAATAAAAACTTGGGAAAACAAAAAAGAGAGAACATCCAACACCTGTGGGACAGCTTCAAAAAGTATAATATATGTAATAAGAATACCAGAAAAAGGAAAAGAGAAAGAAACAGCAATATTTGAAGTAATACTGCTGAGAACTTTTCAAAATTAGACACAGACACCAAACCACAGATTCAGGAAGCTCAGACAGTTCCAAGTAAGATAAATACCCCAAAATGTACACCTAAGTAAATTGTATTCAAACTAGGGAAGATTGAAGACAAAAAGAAAATCTTGAAACTAGCTAGGGGAGGTGGGAATAGCCACAAAACAAAAAACACCTTACCTGTAAAAGAACAGGATAAGAATTACATCAGACATTTCTTCAGAAATCATGCAAGCAAACAGAAAGCATGCAAGCAAGAAGAAATTGGAGTGAAATATTTAAATCAAAGTGAGCATACCATTTTAATTCCCTATCAAATGTATAAGAGCTACAGTTTAGCCACTATATTCACCAATGCTTTGGTCTTTCTACTTTAGACATTCTAATAGGTGTGCAGACTGTGGTTTAAATTTGCATTTCTCTGATTACTAATAATGTTGAGCCTCTTTTCGTGTGTTTATTTGTTGTAAGTGTATTTTATTTTGTGAAATACCTATTCAAATCAGCTCATTTTTAATTGGGTTTCTTTCTTATTATTAATTTCGAGGTTTCTTTATATATTTTGTATTCAGACTCTTTATTAAATATAAGATTTGCATACATATTTTCCCATTTTTATGTCTTGTGTTCTTCTCCTAGCTGTGTTTATCAAAGCCCAGAGAATCTTAACTCTAATGAAATCTAATTTACCAGTTTTTTTCCTTCTACAGAACATGTTTTTCATGGCCTATCTAAAAACGTTCTGTCTAACCCAAGGTCACAGATTTTTTTCTCCAAAGTGCTCCAGAGTTTCTTTAAACTTCTGGAATTTTGATAGTTTTAGGTTTTCACTTTATATAAGATGATATATCCATTTTGAATTTTTTTTTGCAAATGATGTGAAATATGAATCGTAATCATTAAAAACATGGCTAACTAATTGTTCTACAACCGTGTGTTCATCACACTGTCTTTCTCTACTGAATCCTCTATGGAAACTCTATTTCCATATGAGATTTTGAATAAACTTATAAATGTCTATACAAAAAGCCAACTGGCTTTTTTTTTTTTTTTAACTGAGATTGCATTGGATCTCTAGATAATTTGGGGGAAATTGACATCTTGGTAATACTGAGTCTTTTACTCAGCTCCATTTATTTAAATCTAATTCGTCTCAGTAATGGTTTGTAGTATCCAGTGTATGCATCTTACAGACCTTTTGCCATTTTTAAACATCTCACACTTTTATGCTATTGTATATATTTTTTAAATTAAAACCTACAAAATAAATTTAAAATTTTAATTTCCAATTGTTTGTTGCTAGTATATAAAAGCAGTTGATTTGCATTGCTGTATAATATTGAATTGCATAACTATAGTACAATTTATTTATTCATTCTCCTGTTGAATGACATTTGGGTCATTTCTACTCTGGAATTGTGATGAATCCTGGTGCTATAAATAGTTCTGTTCATAGTTTTGCTGCATATGTGCATATATTTTGGTTGAGTATTGAGGGGTGGGGCATAAACACCTTTAGTTTCAATGACTAGGACTCATAAGTCTAAATAAGAGTTAATACTACAGATAAAATTTGTTATAGCAAAAGACACAGAGCAAAAGCTACTGAATGGTTTGCTGGTGGAGAATTTTCTAAGTTTCAAATATCTTTATTTCATCTTCATTGCTAAAAGATTTTTTTTTTTTCTGTGGTGAGTTGGCTATTATTTTTCTTTCAGCTCATTCAAGATAC
Source organism: Aepyceros melampus (assembly GCA_006408695.1). NCBI lineage: Eukaryota > Metazoa > Chordata > Mammalia > Artiodactyla > Bovidae > Aepyceros > Aepyceros melampus. Next base: position 192,027 of record SJXQ01002882.1, read on the forward strand.
CATTCCGTTGTCTTCTGGCTTCTGTTGTTTCTCTTGAGAGGTCAACCAGCAATCTAAAAGCTGATACTGTGAAAGTAACTGTCTTTTTTTTCCCCTCCCTGATCGCCTTAAAGATTTTTTTGCTTGTCTGTGGTTTTCAGTACTTGCACCTTCTTTGTCTATTGGTTTTGTTGCTTTGTCTTGTTTGGAATTATTTGGCTTCTTAAATATATGCCTATTGAAGTCCATCATCACATTTAACAAATTCTTCTTCATTGAATCTTCTGCCCCATTCACTGTCTCCCATACTTCTAAGACTTTTGATGAAACGTATGCCAGACTTGACTGCTATGTTCTCTGCAGAATACACTCCATTTTTTGTTTCCCATCTTTGTATCTCTGCCCTTCATTGTGGACAGGGCTGTTTTCAGCTCCCTAATTCTCTTTTCTACTGAATATAATCTGCCATTAAATTATTAATTTTAAATATTCTATTTTCAGAACTTTTTTTTTCTAATCTATCTTTCTTTTGTAGTTTCCAGTTCTGAAATCTTCAGTCTTATCTATCATCTTCTTGAACATATTAAGTATGTTTGTTTGAAAGTCTGTTTGATAATTCTACTATTTGGGGTCTGTGAGTCTGTCCTTATCATCAGGTTTTTTTTTTTTCATTGTGTTGGTCCTTCTTTATATTGGCTTCTCTCCTTACATGCAGTGTGCCAGACAGCGCATTTGATAAATCGCTTTGCTTTGGGTTTTGTTGTTGTTGTTTGTTTTGTTTTTCATTGAGGCATTAGTGAAGTCGCTCAGTTGTGTCCAACTCTTTGCGACCCCATGGACTGTAGTCTATCAGGCTCCTCCATCCATGGGATTTTCCAGGCAAGAGTGCTGGAATGGATTGCCATTTCCTTCTCCAGGGAATCTTCCTGACCTAGGAATCGAATTACAGGCAGACACTTTACCATCTGAGCCATTGAGGCATAAGATAATATTATCTTCTTCTTCTGAGGGTTTTTTTTTTTTTGCTTCTGATAGGGATGCAGAATCTTTAGCAAGACAGAATGATCTGAATATATTTGTTAAGGATTGAGATTTATTTTTCTGAGCCACTCATTGGACTTAAAACTGCACCACAGCCATGCAAGTTCCTTTTTTTTTTTCTGATTCACTTTCACTTTTAGGTTTCAATTCTTTTTGGCCTCAACCCAAACAAAAGTGGAGGGTTTATCAGGGCCTCCCTTTGGTTGGCCCTGGCTTCCAACCTTTGTCCTCCTTGCCTCAGATGGTTGTCAGAAATGCTACTCATCTTTTGTACTTTCTCTGAAATCAGCAAATGCTCCTAGTATTAAAGTGACTTTAAATGCTGGTCTCACCACCTTGAAGTTTAGCCTTCTCAAAAATCTTGGCCTAAGAATGCTTTACTACTTATTAGGTAATCTAGCATACTTTAGCAGATCTTTTTTTTTTTTTTAAGTTCCATTTTAAAAATTTTCTCTATGAGAGAATAGGTTCATAATACCTGTTTTTTCTTTCTTCACATTGTTATAGGCTATTCTCTAAAATTGCCCCCTAAAAGCTACTCTCTGCAAAAAAGACTTAGTTTGGAAGATCCACAGGGACTTTAGGTAAGCATGTCAAGAATAGAATATTCCAGAGCCATATTTACTGTTCTAAAGCATGGAAAGAGGAGGACACCTTTCAAATTCTTTTTATGAAGCTATTGTATCATTGATTGTAAAACTTGACAGAGGATGCATGCACTCATGCAGATGGACACACACACACAATTCCCAAGGTCTTCAGCAATGTTTCCCATTTCTGGGAAAGTCAGTTTTCTCCTTGGTTTTAAGGCATAATCCTCTTGAAGCTGGGCATTTCATATTCTCCAATTTAAAAGTAAAAATTAAGTGAGGTAGTGAAAGGAATTTATTTAAGGAGATAAACAGGGTTACTTTCTGTGGTTGGACAAAAGGATTCTTTGTTTTTAGTCGTTCAGTCATGTTCGACTCTGTGTGACCCCGTGGACTGCAACACTTCCCAGGCATCAGCAAAAGCTCTGTCAGAGCAGTGAGGGGAACAGGACGAATAGAAGCTGACACCAGAGCTGGATCAGACCCAGCTCTTTTCATTCACCTCTTGTGCCTCATTTTTTCCAGCCAGCCAGGCTGAATGTGTCAGTCACATTTGCCACCCCCTTCTTTCGTGTGGCTCACATCCCATCCGTTGTCGAAGCCCAGCAAGTATACATGTTCAGTACTCTCTACTTTGCCATCTCCTTTCTCTTCCTATTTCTCTTCTCCTTGTTCATGGTCTAGTAAACTTTCATTACACTATGCAAGTAACCAGGTAAAGTATGTGTGTGTGTGTGTGTTTGTCTACAGACTTTCTGGCTCCTAATGCATTCTATTGGTGGTGGTTCTCCATATTTATATAGCTGGAAAATGAATGCCTTCCCATGAGAAGGTTAAAGCTTTAGTGAGAGAGTGTTTGCAGAAAGGCTGTGCTAAGCAAACACTGGTGTTTCTCTTCCTGGCTGTTTGTGTAGATTATGAGACTATATGCAATTCCCAGGTTCCCTGAGGGATTCCATCTACAGACATGTTGGGGGTGGGGGATGGATATGCATACAGCAAGTGTAGGGATGACTTTCAAGGGAGCTGGGCTAAAGTCAGTGTGTATCTACAAGGAAATGATAAGTGACAAAGGATAAACAGTAATTTTGCCAAGAGAACATCTTATAGAGCAGGGAGGGCTGCTCACTGCTCAGCGAGAAAGGAGTTCTGTGATTGATGCTTATTTACATTTCAGGCTCATAGGAGAAAAGACTGGGAATGTTGCAAGAGGAATAAACATTGCCATTGTCAACTGTAAGTTATTAAATGTTTTCTTTAAAACACCTCTAAAAGCTTTGTGATTGGGTATTCCGTGGTACCTTGGGTTTCTTTATGATTTTTGCACACGGTCTAGTCTAGGTTTATATTTTAATGCATTTAAGAATATATGTTTAACTATTTTTACAATGCCTCACTTTATAAATTTGTGGTTCTTCCCCCCAAAAAATGAAATCAGATATAAACTTACTAAGTTTTATTGGTACATAATTGCTTTGCAATGTTGTGTTAGTTGCTGCTGTACAATATAGTGAATCAGCTCTGTGTGTATATGTATCCTCTCCCTCCTGGGCTTTGCTCCCTCCACTCTACCCTTCTAGGTCACACAGCACCAAGCTCAGCTTCCTGGGCTTTAGAGCAGGGTCCCACTAGCTATTTATTTTACATTCGTATTGTATACATGTCCCAAATTTTTAGCAACAGATGAATGGATAAAGAGGGTATGGTACAGCCACTGAAAGGAACAAAATAGGGTCATTTGTACAGACATGTGGACCTAGAGTTTTTCATACAGAGTGAAGTCAGTCAGAAAGAGAAAAACACATATCCTGTATGCGTGCATATCTGTGGAATCTAAAACGACTTTAAGAAAACAAAGAAGGACCTGCAGAAGTCAGAGCTAAAACAGGATCAGCAGACCTGAGAACACAGACGCCCTAGGGGTGTGCCTCCGGTTTGCTCTGCTGCCTAGCCGAAGGTGATACCAGTTCCTACCTTGTCTGATGAAAGGACCTCAGAGAAGCACAGCCTGACCTCTTGTTAGGTCTGTCCCTTTTGTCACTGGGACCCCTGACAGTAAGGACTGTAGCAGGTTTTGGGAAGGGGCTTCCAGTGGTGTCTGTCCCTGTGAGCGAAGTGAGCAGACGCCTGTGGTCCCAGGCTGTAGGAACCTGAGGAATGTGTGCCTGGTCTGATAATCAGGCAGGAAGATATACAGAGGGAGCAGAAAGGGCTGAGGGCAGGCCCCAGTGTTCTCAGGAAGAGGCCGGAGCCCTGGGCAAGGGCATGGATGGGAATCTAACTGGAAGCAGGCGGGAGGGAGGCTCTGGGCAGATGAGGAGCCCTGCCTTCCCCACATCATCGGGGGCCCCTCCAGGGAAGGCGGGCCTTTCCTTCAAGTGGGACCAGGCATCATGCTTCCTGGAAGACAGAGAGAAGGAACACACCATTTTCAGAACTTTGGTATTGTTCAGTCGCTCAGTTGTGTCCAGCTCTTTTTGACTTCATGGACTATAGCCCTCCAGGCTCCTATGTCCATGGGATTCTCCAGGCAAAAATCCTGGAGCAGGTTGCCATTTCCTCCCCTGTGGGATCTTCCAGACCCAGGCATTGAACCTGTGTCACCTTCATTGGCAGGCAGGTTCTTTACCCCTGAGCCACCAGGGAAGCCCATTTTCAGAACCGCAATACACACATGCACCCTGAGTCTCCATGAACCGTCTTTCAAAAGCTGTTTCTTTCATTTCCAGATGTGACTGGGAAAGTGATAGCAACACAGTATTTCGATATGTACGAAGGTGGTAAGAAAACTCTTTTCCTCTTAAACTTAAAATGAATTATATCAAATTAAAACGAATTAAGATTAAAAATCCACAATCAAAAATGTCAAGCATTCTTATTTTGTCTACCAAGAAAGCTGCCAGAAGTGCACATGAGTATTCTACAATGGTCTGACACAATCCTTGTGGTCTCTATAAGTGAGTTTGTATATTTAAGTTGGAAGGCATGATCTAGAGAGTGTCTCTTCTCTGCTCACACTTGTCCTGGAACTTTGCTTCTGCTCCTTCATCAGATAAAGGGAAAGAGAAAACATCTCTTTTTGTTTTAAACCAGACGTGTAGAATAACATGCTCAGTACCCAGTCCTGAATGTCATCATATATATCGTTGTCTTCCCTGTGCTGGGCTTGTTGGTCTGCACAACTTTGGAGACCATGTGCCCACCCTCCTCCAGTGATCCCTCCGTTATGGGCTCTGAATCTCCACTGCAGTTATTTTTATTTAACCCTGAGAATTAACAGAAACAAGTCTTTGTAAAGATAATGGAGAGAAACAATTAAGAAGTATCCCAATGCCCTTGGGAACGCTGTGTTTTCACTCTGTTGTTAAACTTGATCATAACTATAAATAACAAGCTCCAGTGATAAATAACAGGGTTTGAGCTGAGCCTTTGTTTTCTCCCTGTAAGAAACAGAGGGGTCTCTTAGCAAAGACTTACCTGTCTGGGTTAGGCGTGTATGCCTCCTAGTGCCCTTCAGTGTCCTGGGGCCACTCAGCTGTAAGGTGGTCACACCAGGTCGGGTGCTTTCTCGGTGATTGTAGAGAAAAGCCCCTCTGATCTGTGAAGTCATTGCTGGTTGGCTTGAGAGTCAACCACAAGAGTCTTTATGATCTGATCGTGCTGCCCACCTCACGTGGCCCCACCGTGGAACCAGGTCACTTACCATGAGAGCACTAGGGGATCAGGCGCTCGGTGGAGGGCCAGCTCTAGAATCAGAGGATTCAGAACACAGAGCACAGAGCCGAGAGCAGAACAACCCCAGGCTCACAGCCTCCGCTGACAGAGACGCTCCTAAATCTGATGTACATTCACCCGGCAGATAACTCCGGACCGATGACAAAGTTTATTCAGAGCGCTCCCTCGAAGTCCTTGCTCTTCATGGTAACCCACGACGATGGCAGCAGCAGGTGAGTGTACAGCTGTGTCACGGCAGGGGCCAGAGTCAGAGATGCCAGCTGAGGGCAGAGTGCCAGCCCTGCCAGGGCCCCTCAGGACACCCTTTGGGAGAGAACAGAGCTCCAAGGAACAGGAGGCTTCTTCAAGGAGAAGGAATGGGAGGCCACGATGAACAGATTGCATTTCCAGAAAAATGATGAGCTGGTGGAGCACATGAATCCTAGAAATAAGAACTATTTCCAGGTAGCAAGACAAACTCATCACTGACAGTAAGTAAGATAGCAAAGCTAACCCTTGGCCAGAGAGCTAAACGCAGAGTGGGACTTACACACACACACACACACACACACACACACACACACACACTCAAACGCAGTGCTTTTATGAGAGAGAGTGTGACCTGGCTCAGTGTTTCTCCGGGTGTGCTCTTCTAAGTAAACGCGTGCATCTTCACTGCATAACTTCCCAGAACCTCAAGGTGCTGATTTGCATTGTCCCTTCCCAAGAGGGGACTGCTGAACTCGACATTTCCCAGATGTGCTTGAATTCAGATCCTCTTCTTTAATAGAGTATCTTCCCGGGTGGAAATTCTTCAGCATATGCTTTGAAAAACTTGGATTTAGCCCACTTAGGAAAATCTGAGCTTATTTTTTCCTTTTCCTTTCTGCCCTGCTTCCTTTGTGAGCTCTAAATGGCAGCTTTCTACAAAGTAAGATTGTTTACAGGGCTTCCCTGGTGGCTCAGCTGGTAAAGAATCTGCCTGCAATGCAGGAGACCGGGTTTGATCGCTGGGTTGAAGATCCCCTGGAGAAGGGAATGGCTACCCACTCCAGTATTCTGGCCTGGAGAATTTCATGGACTGTATTAGTCCATGGGGTCACAAAGAGTCTTAACGCAACTGAGTGACTTTCACTTTCAAGATATTTAGGGTGCTTTTTTTTTCTTTTTTGATACTGACTTTTATGAATATGAAAGATACAGTTTTGACGTTTGTTTTCATCTTTCAGCATTTTCTGTCTGTTTTATTCTGTGGTCAGTAAACAGGCAGCAGCAAGGACTGGAAATTATGTTGTTTGGGGGTGAGGATAATTGGACCATAAGACCCAGGGCTTTTCAGAATTGAGAATTAAAACTCTGTGCCCCAGATTGAATCTATAAGGGTCTTTTATTGTTGCTGTTCACTCAGTCATGTCTGACTCTTTGTGATCCCATGGACTACAGCACTCCAGCCTTCTCTGTCCACTGTCTCCCAGAGTTTTCTCAAACTCATGTCCACTGAGTTTTTTATTCATCATCTAATCATCTCATCCTCTGTCGCCCCCTTCTCCTCCTGCCCTCCACCTTTTCCAGCATTAGGGTCTTTTCCACAGAGTCCTGGATGTGGCTTTATGTATAACTAGAGGCTTCCTGGATGGCTCAAGCAGTAATGAACTTGCCTGCCAGTGCAGGAGACACAGGTTTGATCCCTGGGTCAGGAAGATCCCCTGGAGAAAGAGACGGCAACCCACTCTAGTCTTCTTGCCTGGGAAACCACCTGGAGAGAGGAGCCTGGCAGGCCACACAGCCCATGGGGTTGCAAAGAGTCAGACACAACTGGGCACACATGCACGCAAAGATGTGACACACTCAGCCAGTGTTCACGTCTCTCTCCTGCCCCCTGCCCCAGGAGAGCAGGTGCTGCTTTAGAAACCTGTCCTAGGCCAGACTGTGTTCTAGAGTACTCACCCGTGTCTGCAGGTGAGACATTCACTGGCTTCCCCCCTTTGCCTCCTTCCAGGCTGAAGGAGGATGCCAAGAAGCCATAGAAGCCCTGGGAAGTACAGAGATCAGGAACATGCGATTCAGGTCAAGCTGGGTGTTTGTGGCAGCAAAAGGCTTTGAACTTCCTGCAGGAATTCAGAGAGAAAAGGTGAGTGGTTGTTAAACATCCCTTCTTCTCAAACAGTTATCGTACATCCTAGCAACTCCACTCACAGATGCACAGCCAAGAGAACAAAAACACATATTCACACAAACACTTGCACAGAAATGCGCTATTATTCCTAACAGCAAAAAAGCAGAAACAACCCAAAGATTGGATGAATGGACTTAAAAATGTATAAATAAAATAGATATAAGTGCCCACTGGAATATTATTCAGGCACATAAAGAAATGAAGTATTGATATATTCTATGACATGACTGAGCCTTGAAAACACACTAAGTAAAGACAACCAAAAACGAAAGGCCATATACCATGTGATTCCATGTGTATGAAATTTCCATAATAGTCAAAACCCAGAGAGAGAAAGTAGATTAGGAGCTGACTGGGGTATGGGGCATGGTGAGTGGGTATGTGTTTTCTTGTTTCAGGGGTGAAAATGTTTTCATTTGTGCTTTGCCAGGATGTGGCTTGTAGGATCTTAGTTCCCTGACCAGGGTTTGAATCCAGGCTCTAGCAGTGAAAGCACCAATTCCTTACCACTAGACTGCCAGGGAATTCCCAGAATATGTTTTAAAATTGAATGTGATGATGGCTGTATGTCTCTGTGAATATACTGAAAACCACTGAGTAACGACTTTACCATTAAAACCATTAAAAACCACTTTAAATAGATGAATTTTATAGATATGCAACAAGCAACACAAGTTTACTATATAGTACAGGGAACTATAGTCAATATTTTTTAACAATCTATAACAGAAAATAATCTGAAAAATAATATATGTGTACATGTATAACTGAATCACTTTGCAATGTACCTGAAACATAAGTCAATTATCGGTTCAGTAGCTCAGTTGGTCTGACTCTGTGCAAACCCATGGACTGCAGCACGCCAGGTTCCCTGTCCATCACCAACTCCCAGAGCCTGCTCAAACTCCTGTCCACTGAGTTGGTGATGCCATCCAACCATCTCATCCTCTGTCATCCCCTTCTCCTGTCTTTAATCTTTCCCAGCACCAATGTCTTTTCCAATGAGTTGTTCATCACATCAAGTGGCCAAAGTATTGGAGCTTCAGCTTCAGCCTCAGTCCTTCCAATGAATATTCAGGCTTGATTTCCTTTAGGATGGACTGGTTTGATCTCCTTGCAGTCCAAGGGACTCTCAAGAGTCTTCTCCAACACCACAGTTCAAAAGCATCAATCCTTTGGCACTCAGCCTTCTTTATGGTCCAACTCTCACATCCATACGTGACTACTGAGTAGGCTGGAGCAAATCTCATTCTAGGAAGTGATCCTCTTTTCTGATTTTGCTCACAGCTGGCACATTAAACATTGTTGATTAGATGAATGGATAGATTAAATCCTTTTCTTTCCTTTGCACAGATCAACCACTCAGATAATTCGAAGAACAGGTATTCTGGCTGGCCAGCCGAGATCCAGGTAGAAGGCTGCATACCAAAAGAGCCCAGCTAACATTGCTCCACCTCAATAAATGGGCTTTTTATAGACAAATGCATCCTGAATGGACAACAGCCCTTCTCCAAAGGTCAATATTTGATGAATATTTCAGGTTTGTCAACCAACCAATCAAAATATTTGCCAGTTGTATAAAATCTTGTCCCACAGACTTTTTATGCCAGTGTTTATCAAGTGAAGATGTTGAGCTGAAATGCACGGGAGTGTTCAAGAGGATTCAGTGACGTCACCTGGGAAGCAGAGGATTGGGGGAAGCAGCCCCTGCCTGTCCAGGTGTGGAGCTATTTTATCATCAGATCCAAGTTTGACCCATGTGGTCCAGACAGCTCTGCAGAGAGAAAACCTTTATTCTCCGACCACGGAGCACACCCTCGTTATGGACGGTCATCTCATAGGGACAATGAGCAGCAGCCATAAGGCTTAGCCACCTTCTTGGGTCAACCTCTTGAGCTCTCCCTGCACGTCCCTGAATTTATTCATTCATCCCACAAATGTGGGTGCGCCTAACTCAGGCACAAGCAATACAATGGTGAAGAGATTCAGTGTCTGCCTCCACGCAGGGGTGTTGCTCCAGTTGCCCCTTGTTTAACAGGATGGGGAGGAGGGATCTCTGATGGGCCGGGTGGGCAGGAGCTGCTCTCAGGAGGGCCACTGTATAACCTAGACTTCCTAGGAGACACTGTAGATCCACATACCAAGATGCCCAGCACCTAGGGTTAAAACCAAGTCATTGCCAAGTGCTCTTTCTGACCTCCCTCCCAAATCTGGCTCCCAGAAATGATAGGAGACTTTGACGCCAGCTTGATAGTGCTTATCTAGCCTCCAGTTTCTCATCTATCCATTGAGGGGTTGGAACAGATGAACAGTTTTCAAGTACTTTTATCAGCAGGCCTCCTTTTAAAAACATGGCAGTACATGTCACCCTGAATTTCAGCATCCTTGCAGGATCCGACTCCCCAAGTCTCAGTGGCTAACAGCACCGCTGAGTCCTTCATGGTTGTAGGCGGGCTGCAGGGCAGTGGAGGCTCAACTCTGAGCGTGGGGGCCAGGCTGAAGAAGGGTCCCTACTGGTCATGGAAGCCAGAGAGAGCACAAGTGCAGATGTTTGCCAGAGCTCCTGCCAGGACACGTGTGAGCCCTCATCATTGCATCCCGCTGCCAACCAAGGGGAACGTCAGCCTCCTGGTGCTGAGTGGGGTGACCATCAGCCCCTCAGGGAGGCTGCGTCTCTCTCTGCAGAGGAGTCTGCAAACCACTCAGTGGGATCTTGGCTGGGGCCCTGTTACAGGCTAGACTCTTCCTCCCTAACTCATGAGTTGAGTCATAACTAACCGGCAGTACCACAGAATGTGACCTTGTGTGGAAATAGGGTCATTGTTGGTGTAATAAGTTCAAGTCGGGTGGCCCTTATCCAGTGTGGCTGGTGTCCTAACAAAAAGGAGAAATTTGGACACACACAGGCCATAGAGAGAACCCCCTTCTGGGCTCTGGACCACCTTAGAGGAGGCCTGGAAGGGTACTTGAGGGTCACTGAAAGGCAGCAGAATGGAGACCCCAGGAAGGTGGGGTTGGAGAAGGGAGGGGTGACCAGGACTTGAAGGGCAGCGGACTCCCCTCGGGACGCACGGTGGGCGCCTGTCACTACACACTTGTCCAGACCACCAGGCGTCCAACCCTAAGAGTGACCCTGCTGTAAACTGTGGGCTCTGCGTGATGACAATGTGTCAGTCTGGGGGTCACGCCTCTGGAGGGGGCGGTCAACAGAAGGGAGGCTGTGCCTATGACGGGGCAGAGCAGGGGACAGTGAGGAAGGGAGTCTAGGGGAAATCTCAAAATCTCTGTATCTTCCTCTTTTTACTGTGAACCTTAAACAAATAAAGTCTATTACAAAACAAAGCTGTCAAGGAAACAGACTCAGATGGACAGCCACCCGTCCTGAGCATCTGTCCTCTCTCCCCAGACGCCCCCACCCTGCCCCTATGTGGAAGTGAGCCTGAGCCTCCCCTACCCCCAGCCCCACCCTCAGAACTCTCCCAGCGGGCGCCCTGCCTCTCTCTGCTGCTGGAGAGCTGGTGGACCTGCAAGGACTGTCCCTCCCAAGAGAGGGCAGGGCCTCTAACCCCCACCCTGTGAAAGGCAGGCACTTCTGAGCTCTAAGAATCCCTATTACCAATATGCCTGGATTTTTGACAGGCTTCCCTGGTGGCTCATCAGTAAAGAACCTGCCTGTCAATGCAGGAGATGCGGGTTCAATCCCTGAGTCGGGAAGATCCCCTGGAGAAGGAAATGGCAACCCACTCCAGTATTCTTGCCTGGAGAATCCCATGGACGGAGGAGCCTGGTGGTCTGCAGTCCAAGGGGACTTAAAAGAGTGACTGAACACACACACACTGGACTTTAGACATCACAGATTCAGAAATGGAGCTTGTTCCTGTCTAAGGAGCTGAGCCCCTCTACTGCCCAGCGGCCCTTTGTCACCCTCTAGCCAGACAGACACTGCGCGCCCAGGCCTGTCCTCAGTCCGCGGGCACCATGCATGCATGAGGGCTGACAGCCCCCTAGCACTTGCCCTGAGATGGGTCACCATCATCCCTCAGCCCCGCCCCTGCACTGCTGGAGCAGGGGGCTCCAGACAGTGAAGAGCTGGGGGATTTCCACCCACAGGGGCCTCTGCCACTCCACCACCCTGCACAGACACACACTTAGAAGTCTCACCTGTGCACAGGCTCCCAGTTCCTCACCTCCTTAATCCATTAGTGGGGGAGACACTGTATGGTCTCTGCATGACCAAGAAAGCAAACTCAGAAGGAGCAGTCCTGCTGAGGGTGTATGACCACCTGGGCCAGCCCTTCCTCGGAAGGTCAGTGGGCCGGGTGGGATGAGTGACCCCGGCTAGGGGTCATCACCAAGCTCCAGCCAGAAACCCTGGACAGCAGCTTGGAAACTAGCCCAGCGCCTTGATGCTGCTGAGGCCCTGATCCTTCTGGGAGAGACTTCCTGAGGGGCGTGCCGAGGGAGGGTGCTGTGCTGCTGGGGAGGGTGGGTCCTCAGCCACCTCCTTAGCAAACTTCCCTCGCTGCCTCCGTGGAAGTGGTCCCACTCTGTCTGGCCTCTGCTGTGTCCTCCCCGTGCCTTTCCTGGAGCTGCAAAGGCATCCACCCTGTGACACAGTTTATGAATCAAAAAGCTCACTGCAAGTCATCTGTCCAGTTCTTCCCTCCGTCTTCCCCCTCTGCCCAGGGGCCTCTAGATGGATGACCTGGGCATCAGGTCCTGCAGGATGCAGACCCTGGAAACTCCCCCCAGGACCTCTTAATGCCAGGCTTTGATAACCATCTTTTAAGCCTAAAAATTTCTTTTTTAGAGGAAATTTTGCCCACAAGTCAGGTGAATGAGCAAAACAGTGGTCGGGATTCATTTTCTTAATTTTCTTAGATTTTTTGTTTTGTTTTGGAAAGCTTAATGGGTGTGATGCTGAGATGGAGGCAGAATCCCCCCGTCATGTGCCACCCCGAACCCCCAGGGCTCCTTGGGGCCCCCCATACTCTGGTGGTGGGAGTGCCCAACTCACCCTCACTTCAGTCACAGCGAAGGGAGGGCTTTGGGACCCCGGGGGGTGCATGCCCATAGTTTTGCAGGCGAAGTAACCCACACAGGACCAGGAAGTCAGGCTCACTCCTGGGAGCCAGCCCAAGTGTGAGGGTCCGCACCCGCGCCTGCGTGAGGGATGCTGTGGAGGAGCTGTGGATGTCCCTTCCTAGCATGCTCAGAGCTTAATACAGGCAGAGAGTGGCAGCACACAGCATCTCAGAAAGTCCTTCTGGACAGTGCTATGATAAGTGACCCGTTCTTCAAGTATGGTCGGCCCCAGCCTGCCGGAGAACCTGTTAGCCCTGTTACCCGCCCCCCCCCCGCCCCCCTCTGTGAGTTCACAAGGCCACCACGAGACTGATGCAACTGGAGTCAGGACCACTGTGGGAAGCACCAGGAAATGGATGGATGCTTCAGGTTTCGTTTCTGTGGCAGGCTGATGGTTTCATTTCTATGGCAAGCCATAAGTTTCATTTCCCTTGCTTCTGGGAAAGCAAGCCACGAGGGGAGGAGGGATCCTATAAAAGGAACGGGAGGAATGGGCAGAGATGACTTACCGGCCTCCCTCCTACAGGCGCACAGGTAAGAGCTGGGTCAGTGCGGGGAGGGCTGCCTAAATGCGTCTTCCTGCAGCATATCTGCTTTTCTATTAAAAGCGGTTCCTGGTAACCGTGGCTTGTGCCAGAAGGCTGGAGGCAGAAAGATGGTGTTTCTGAAGCTGCCTGCGTTGTGCGCGGGTGCTGGCCCCTAGCCATCCCTGCATGCACGCTCTAGAAAGGAAGCGGCAGGACTGGAAGCACAGGGGGTGCCCATCTCCCCGAGTCTGGCCAAAGACCTTGTGACCACTCAGAAGTGGTTTCTGGAACTTCCATGGAAGTTGCACATCCTGAGGAGAGGAAAGAGTTTCAATGCTCTGTGAAGCTATGATTTATAATAAGAATATATTAACTATAGTCGCCTTGCTGTAGGTTGCATCTCCACAGCTGATAATACTGTATAACATTTTAGAAAGTTGCTAAGAGAATAGAAGGCTTCTCAGGTGGCAATAGTGGTAAAGAACCCGCCTGCCAATGCAGGAGACTCAAGAGATGCAGGTTCGATCCTCAGGTTGGGAAGATCCTCTGGAGAAGGGCTTGACAACTCACTCCAGTATTCTTTCCCGGAGAATCCAATGAACAGAGAAGCCTGGGAGGCTACAGTCCATGGGGCTGCAAAATAGACACGACTTCGAGACTAAACAATAACAACGAAAAGAGTAGATCTTAAAAGTCCTCATCGCAAGAAAAAAAAGTAAGTATGAGGATAGATACTAACTTATCCAGGTGACTATTTCATGATATTCACAATTGTAGGGTGCAAGGAGAGATTATTTGATCTTTGTCAGTTCCAGCCTAACAGGTGTTCCTAAAACCCTCAGAAGGGAGGAGAGCATCTGCTTCTGTTATGCTAATCAGGTGGTGTCAGGTCCCCGTGTTATGTTAATAAGGTGGGAGTCGGTTGCCTAGGTGAGCGATCACGTGACAGAGGCCAGGCACTCTCAGCCACTCCCCACGTCCCGGAAGAGAAGCAGGGCAGGAGGTTGAGTTCAATCTCTGATAGTCAGTGATGGAATCACTCAGGTCTATGTAATGAAGCCGCCAGAAAACCCGAGAGTGTTTGGAGGGCTTCTGGAGCGCAGTGGAAATGCGAGGGAGCGGCGCTCGCAGACCGAGCGGAAGCTCTACCCTCTCCCCGCGCCTGCCCTCTGCGTCTCTTCCATCTGGCTTTTTCTGAATTGGGTTTCCCTGGTGGCTCAGCTGGTAAAGAGTCCACCTGCAATGAGGGAGACCTGGGTTCCATCCCTGGGGTGAGAAGATCCCCTGACGAAGGAAAAGGCCACCCATGTCTGTGTCGCATGCACACAGACACAACTCAGGAAAAGTGAAAGTGGAAGCTGCTCAGTCTTGTCCGAATCTTTGTGATCCACGGACTGTAGCTCACCAGGCTCCTCTGTCCTGGAGATTCTCTGGACAAGAATACTAGAGTGGGTTGCCATGCCCTCCTCCAGGGGATCTTCCCCACCCAGGGTTCGCACCCGTGTCTCTTCTGCATTGCAGGCAGGTTCTTTAAAGAACTAGCGCCACCTGGGAAATCCTTTTATAATAAACCTGTGATCTAGTCAGTGAAGGCGGGGCGAGGGGGGAGGGGGAGGTGTCTTTGCTAACAATTTGCATCTGAAGTGGGCAGTGTTGACGGGAAAAAATGCACATGAGAGTTGTGAGTTCCATTGGGGCCAAAATGAGGATGATAGCCTGGGAGATAGCATTTTGGATAGCTCTGAGGAGCTGCAACAAACAGCTAGTGGGGAAGTCAGTAATACATGATTTTAGTGAAGGGCGTACATGCAATCAAGCACACATTTCTGCAGAAGCTCACTGCTAGTCATGAGCAGATGCCACTATTAGTGATTTTAGTGCTTTTCTAGGTATGAGGAGATGCAAGAATTGTGCTCATAAAATCTTCTCCGGAAAATATCTAACTATCTGAAGACCTCTTCTGCCAGTTTTTCCCAGAGCACAGAGGGCCTTGTTCCTGATCTCCATCCTGAACTACTTTCAAGGAAGCAACTGCAGTGGCTCAGAATTTAATCCTTGTAGAGTTAGATGTGTGTATGTGTGTGTGTGTCTGTGTGTGTGCTCAGTCACTCAGTTGTGTCCAACTGTGACCCCGTGGACTATAGCCCGACAGGCATCTCTATTCATGGGATTTCCCAGGCAAGAATACTGGAGTGGGATGCCATTTCCTTCTCCAGGGATCTTCCTGATCCAGAGATCAAACCCAAGTCTCCTGCCTCTCCTGCACTGGCAGACATAGGCTTTGCCACTGTGCCGCCTGCGAAGCCTAGAGACAGATGACAAGTGCCAGTCTGCAACTGGCAGCAGGACGGGCTGGGGGCAGGTGAGTAGGGTGAGCCCCATCTGATAACAGTCCTGTGTATCCGCTGTCATCTCCTGGTAGCTAGTGTCTGAATTGAGGCAACTGTTATGATATAGAATGACACACACTTTGGAACTTGTATCAGAATTGAAGCCCCAAAACCTGGTCTCAGAGCTTCAGGATCCCTCTTGCTTGAGGCAGTGGTGGCCAACAGGGCTCCTGACACTGTTTCTCGAGGGGCAAGGATACCTACTTTCTGCCGCTGCTGCTAATCACTTCAGTCGTGTCCGACTCTGTGCGACCCCAGAGACAGCAGCCCACCAGGCTCCCCTGTCCCTGGGATTCTCCAGGCAAGAACACTGGAGTGGGGTGCCATTTCCTTCTCCAATGCATGAAAGTGAAAAGTGAAAGTGAAGTCGCTCAGTCATGTCCAACTCTTAGCGACCCCATGGACTGCAGCCTACCAGGCTCCTCCATCCATGGGATTTTCCAGGCAAGAGTACTAGAGTGGGGTGCCATTGCCTTCTCTGACACCTGCTTTCTAGCATTTGCTGATTCCCATTGTAGCATGAACTGGTGGATTATTATGCCTTCAGAATTTTACTTAGAGACAGATATGATGCAAAGTCCACCCAGCAAAGAAAGGCACTTGGGGGGAACAGATTAGGTATAAACCATGATGCTTTTGAACTGTGGGGCTGGAGAAGACTCTTGAGAGTAACTTGAACAGCAAGGCGATTAAACCAGTCAATCCTAAAGGAAATCAACCCTGAATATTCATTGGAGGGACTGATACTAAAGCTGAAGTTCCAAAAATTTGGCCACCCGATGCGAAGAGCCGACTCACTAGAAAAGACCCTGATGCTGGGAAAGGTTGAGGGCAGGAGGAGAAAGGGAAGACAGGATGAGATGATTGGATGGCGTCACCGACTCAATGGACATGAATTTGAGCAAACTCCAGGAGACTGTGAAAGAGGGAGCCTGGCATGCTGCAGTCCATGTGGGTTGCAGAGAGTCAGACACGACTGAGTGACTGAACAGCAATGGTGTGAGTGTCCTAGGGTTGTCATGGCACAGTATCCCAGACTAGAGGGCTTAAAAAATGAAAATTCAGTCTCTCCCAGCCCTGGAGGCTGGAAGTCTGAGGTGGAGGCATTAGCAGTGCTGTTTCCTCCTTAGATTCCATCCCTGTTTCTTCCAGCTTCTGCTCATTGCCAGCATTCCTTGGCACTACTGGGGGAAAATATCTGAGGATGCTGCCAGCAGGATGAAAAAGAAAAAGCAGAGGCCTTTTATGTGATCATACTTTATTCTCTAGACACTTGCTGAAGGGTCAGGTATTTTGTAGGATGAGGAATTTCATTGGGGACACTGGCCCCATGGGAAACTATCAGATGTGTAACAGAGAAAAGGCTAAACCTCAAGGACCCAGAGAAATGAAGAACAGGAAGATGCAAAACAGCTGTAAAAACCCAGATTTAGTTTTAGTCCCCAACCACTGGGAGGGGCTGGCTGAGAGTCTTCGTCTAAAGCTAGCCTCTAAAGCTAGCCACAGGGCATTTGAGGGCTGCATGCCAGCAATTCCTGGCCAGGAAGTGTCTGCTTCATCCCCCTGCAGCCCCACACATCTGGGAATCAGCTGACTATAAGATTGGGGTTGCCTGTAAGATTGGCCTTCCACCCAACACTCAGCTGAGCAGTCTTACTGCCCTTCATCCACAGGAGGGAACAGAGGTGCTGTCTTAGGATTTCAGCACAGAGATAAAGGTGCTCCCTCCACTGGACAGCCTTTGCAGGGCTCCCCAAGGAGCGGGGCTGAGCCTGGGGGTGTCTCCCTTTTCTTAAGGTCTCCAGGTCGGTGGGGCTGACTGCTCAGAAAAGTGCAGGTAGACTTCACCTCCTTCCAGCCCAAATCCAAATGTCAGGTCTAGCCCCAGCCATGCCAGGAAAGGCCAGGGCACAACCTGCAAAGAGCAAGGCAGAGAGGACCAGAGGAGCCAGCCCCCAGTCCCAAAGAAGGGAGCCGCCCCTGGGCTGGGCTTTCTGAGCCTGCAGGAGACAAGTGTGCTTCTCCCAGTTCCCTGAGCTCATTCTGACCTCAGGACCTTTGCACTTGGACTTTCTTTGCCAGGAAGGTTCCTCTCCAGGTCCTCAAATAATAGCTCCTCTCTTCATTCATTTCCTGTTTCCTGTATACACGGACACGCCCTCAAACAGCCCCTGCCTCCACCTCTGACACTGACCCCAGTATCTGACACCCACTCCCTTTCTTCCAGACACTCCATTGTCACCTGGGGTTGCATTACTGCAGCCTTCTCATTGGTTGGCTTTCTTGTTTGGGGGGTCCCCCTGACAGAATGTGTGTACCAGAGATAGGGACTTCACCTGGCTTGCTCACCACTGAACCTCATGGCAGGAACCACCTCACACATAGTAGGTCCTCGTATTAGTTTGCTCAGGCTGCTGTAACAAAGTGCCGCAGGGTGGATGGCTTAGACAACAGAAATTTACTTTCTCCCAATCTGGAGGCCAGACATCCAAGACTAAGGTATCAGCAGGGTTACTTTCTCCCGAGGCCTCCCGGGCATGGCAACAGCGGTCTTCACCCCGTGTCCTCATCTGGTCTTGCCTCTGTGTGTATTTGTCCTAATCTGTTTTTTCTAAGACACCAGTGAGATTCATTAGTGACCTCGTTTACCTCAATCACCTCTTTAAAGGCCGTCTCTCCAGTATAGACATACACTGAAGTCCTAAGGGTTAGGACTCTGACCTATGAACTTGGGGACACAATTCAGCCTGCATCAGTCCTCAAAACTTCTGTTGAATTAATGAATAAGGGAATGAACCACCCTCACTTTTAAAGCTAGGCCAATGCACACAAAAGATTATGAATGTGCAGATCCAGTTTGAGGGAAGGTAAAAAAAACTTGGCCCAGCATTCAGAGGTGGTATCAAATAAGAAAAGGTAGGTGAGGACCAAATTCTTTAGGAACTTTGTTCTGAAAAAAGACCCTCGAAGTTTTTAGAAAGGGTAGTGACAGGATGAGACCAGGGGCTTAGAAGGGAAAGGGCCACACTGTGTGCAAGGATGGGACCACTGTTGTGAGGAGGGGATGGACGGAGGGCTGGAAACGGGGCACACATGGATGCCCCAAGGGGCAGCTATGGGGTAGGCACCACCTCGAGACTCCAATCCTCCCCACTGGTTAGCGCCCTGGAGCTGGCCTGACAAATGCCTCCAACTCAGACACACAGGACATCTATTCTCTCCCAGTCCTCAGGCCAGAAGTTCCAGGGCGAGGTGTCAGTAGACCTCATTCTTCCAAGAGGCTCTGAGGAGACCCCTTTCAGGCTCCTCTCCCAGCTTCTGGGGCCCTTGATCCCCTTGGAGGTCCCTGACGTGGGCCAGCAACCCTCCAGTGTCTGCCTCTGTCGCCCTCCAGCCAAGGGGCTCTGAGTCTCAAACCCTCTCCGCCTGTCTCTTCTTGAATTTCGGGCCCACCATCATCGCCAGATCTGCCTCAGTTCCACTGCAAGTAGGCTTTTCCAAATAAGGTCACAGTCACATATCCAGGTGGAATTGCATGGGAGGAGAGCGAAGCCATTCAACTCACTGTCTCCACTCTGGCCCCCATAGGAGGTGGGGGGCGGTCATAGCAGGAAAGTGTTCATGACCCAGAGTCCCTGGCCAGCCTCTGGGCCCTGACTCAGACCAGTATCTAGGCCTCTGCACTTCACCTTCTTGACCTGAAAAAGTGCAGACTAGGCACTGACATGCAGGGTTGCTGTGGAAACAGCATCACAGGTTGCTGTGAAATGAGCATCTCAGAGCAGTGCTGAGTGAGGCCAGCTGTCTCTAGGGGGAAGACCACTTGATTATAGGTCCCACGAAGACGTAAGAAACCCCAGCAACCTTTTCTCCCAGAATCTCCAGCAGCCTGACCCAGCCAGGGTGAGAAACAGTAACGGCGGGGCAGAGATTGGCTACCAAGGGACCCTGGAGGGGCTCCCTGTCATCTCTCCATGCCTTACTGCTTCCTCTTCGTCCTGAGCTGTAGGTGACGACACGGAACCCAGCAGAATTGACAGCAGAACCTTGGGACGCTCCTGTGGAAGTGTGGAGTCCACTTGTTCCCAGGCCCCAGGGGCCCACCAACACCCCCTTTGTGTTCTGTTCCTGTTTGCTGCCATCAGCCCCTCCTGCAGACAGGCCTGAGCTGGGCTGCTGGTCTCCCCTGCATCAGTGAGCAGCAGGTGGGTTGTAAGCGATTGGGTGAGGCAGAGCTGGAAGAAATACAGCCCCCAGGAAGGTCTGCTGGGGGACCTCTAGGCCACATTCCCGACTTGTGTCTTTGCAGAGTCGCCGAGAAGACCGGAGGCGCTGAGCCTCGGAGACCGCACACCCCAGCTCTCCGAGCAGACAGTCATGTCAATGTCCTACAGGGCTTTGAAGTTCAGGAGGCATGCTCCAACCTCCACTCAGCACCACCCAAAGGAAGACATGAACTTCCATCAGCAGCCACCAGGGCTACCTGGCGCAGCGCTGGGGCAGACAATGAGTCCCCCACATTGGCAGGTGGGAGAGAGCAACCCGGACTTCCTTCCCAACAACTTCAATCAGCTGAATTTGGACCCTCAGCAGCTAGAAGCAAACGGGGGCCAACAGAGGTCAAAGGTAAGGTGAGAAGAGGGTGGGTCAGGAAGGGTGCATGGGGAGGGCGGTGGGGGGTGTGTGGAGAAAAGTGTGTGTGTTAGTCATTCAGTCGTGTCCGACTCTTTGCGACCCCATGGACCGTAGCCCACAAGGCTCCTCTGCCCATGGGATTCTCCAGGCAAGAGTACTGGGATGGGTTGCCGTTTCCTCCCCCAGGGGATCTTTATGACCCAGGGATGGAACCTGGGTCTCCTGCATTGCAGGCAGATTCTTTACCATCTGAAAGAAGGTGGAGGGGTTGAGGGGAAGTGGGGAATAAAACCTGCCAGTCTAGTCCAGTCCCCATAGCACAGCTGGTGCCCTCCCCTGCCCCCAACCTTCTGGTCACTTCCAACAAGCCCCGGGGGCAGACAGTCTCTGGGGCAGCAATGACCTTCCTAGACATGGATCTGGGGCCTCCGTTCTCTGTGCTGGGGTCTCCTGCCTGGGAGCTTTCCCTCCAGCTATGACTGCCACAGTCATCACTGCTAGCCACCCCCGGGGTGGGCTTCTCCCCTCCCTCCAACTGGAAGCTCCTGCCCTCGCAGAGCCATCTCTCAACTCACACGGGCACCTCCACCTCCAGCCCACAGCAGTGGAAGCCAAGCCTCTGCAGGAACAAGTGTGGGGCGGTCCACCTCTCGCCCCTCCTGTCTCTAACCCAGCATAAGCAGATCCATCAATTCAGCTCAAATTCCAGAAAGCGGTGGGAGTCTGTCAGAGGCCAAGGCTGTGAGTCTGTCTGTCTCCTCCAGGGACCCGAAAACAACCTGTACAGAAAGTATGAGGAGAAGGTGCGGCCCTGCATTGACCTCATCGACTCCCTGCGGGCCCTGGGCGTGGAACAGGACCTGGCCTTGCCTGCCATCGCCGTTATCGGGGACCAGAGCTCAGGCAAGAGCTCCGTGCTGGAGGCTCTGTCAGGGGTCGCCCTCCCCAGGGGCAGCGGTAAGTACTGCTGGGGCAGCCTCCTGCAAACCACAGAGCATGCCAGGACCAGTAGGCTTGGAGAGGTCACGGGAAGCCCCCCTGGACCGGTGATGTGGGCAGGGGGTGGTAAGGGCTATGGGCCTGGATGCTCCTGCTGCCCCTAGGTTCTGAGTCCTCTTTCACCTGTCAACAGTCATTGCTGGGCTTTGTATCAGTTGGTTTCTTTCTAGTCCTCTAAGACTCTAGAAACATTTTTATGTTAATTTTTCAGTTTCTGGTAACATGTAAAGTCTTTTTGAAGAATTTTCTCAAATTTGAGAAGCTACTAGCCAGGATCATGGTGTGAGAAGACACAATGTTTCATTTTAAAAGAGAAATTTTTTTTGGTCACGTCTCAAGGCATGTGGGCTTTCAGTTTCTCAACAAGGGGTCGAACCTGCACCCCCTGCATTGGGAGTGCAGAGTCTTAACCACTGGACCACCAAGGAAGTTCCTGTTTCCTTTCAAAACAAAACAAAAAAAAAAAATTAAGCATGTGTAGAATTAAGCATGGCAACCCACTCCAGTATTCTTGCCTGGAGAATCCCGTGGACAGAGCAAACTGGCAGGCTACAGTCCATGGGGTCTCAGAGTCGGACAGAACTAGCACACACTACTCCTACTATGATCGTCTGGGCCTCCCTGGTGGCTCAGCTGGTGAAGAATCTGCCTGCAGTGCAGGAGACGTGGGTTCAGTCCCTGAGTTGGGAAGGTCCCCTGGAGGAGGGCATGGCAACCCACCCAGTACTCTTGCCTAGAGAATCCCATGGACAAAGGAGCCTGGCCGGCTACAGTCCAGGGAGTCACGAAGAGGCACAACTGGAGTGACTTAGCACGCACACATTCAAGCACAGAATTAAAAAGCTGTCATGCATTCTGACAATGAAAATAATTATAAAGGGGAAAAAAGGACGGACTTGGCACCCTAAAGTGGGTAGTTTCCCCTGTCCTGATTCCCTCTCTCATACTCGTCTTCTTCCAGCACTGCCCATCCGTCAAAAACAACAGGAACCCGGGGAGCCAGGGCTGCCTCCTGGGCACAGAGGAGGGTATGGGGGCTTCATGGACCCTGCACAGCCCTCAACAACTACCCAGACCAGGTGCCCTGGCCTGTGTGTCCTCCCAAGCATGGGCAGCCAGTCCTTTACTCCAGGGTCTCCTGTGAGATCCCCACCAGCCCAACTCTGGTGTGTGATGGAGTCAGAGTGGGGACCAGTGGCTCCTCCTCTCCACCCTGGGTTCAGCATTTCCAGGAGAAAAGCAACAGAGCAAAGCGTCTGGAGGCCAGTGTGGCCGTGGCAGTCTTGCGGGACAGGCAGGAGCCCCTTACAGGACAGTGCTTCAGGCTCCTGCCACGCCCGAGTGTGAGGGGCTGGGAGGGCTGGATGGGGTCAGGTAGATCTCACTGCTTCCCTCCAATTCCTACCCCCGTCCTGACCCTTGGCTGCCACCTGGACTGTGCCCGAGGCCTTTCTAGGGCCAGGGGTAGTTAGTGGGGCTGGGCGGAGTCCTCCCTAGAGAGGGATACAGAGTTCAGACAAGGCCTCTGGGGACACTGGGGAGGATAAGAGCAAAGGGTGGGGCTTCCCTGGTGGTCCAGTAGTTAGAACTCCATGCTCCCAATTCAAGAGATGGGGGTTCGATCCCTAGTCAGGGAACCAAGATTCTATATGCTTTGTGGTGCAATCAAAAGGGAAAAGAAAAGGGCACCAGTGAATGCTTCTTTTTAAGGGAAACTTAGAGGCTGTTTGGGAAACTCTCTCTAGGAATCATCACCCGGTGTCCGCTGGTGCTGAAACTTACAAAGCGGGAGTGTGAATGGACCGGGAAAATCACCTACCGCAACGTGAAGCAGCAGCTGCACAACCCATCCGAGGTGGAGGGGGAGATTCGCAGAGGTAGGGCCCTGTGGAGCCTCTCCAGCTCCACAGCGAGCAGCATCTCTTCTTTCCAAGCTTTCTCATGTGCCGGCCCTCTGCCTCGCACATGTCCCTCCTCCTTGCTACATAACCCTACCCTTTCATGACTCTCAGTTTACCTGCCTCTCCTCTGGCAAGTGTCCCGGGCAGCACCCCTGCTCCAGCTACCCTGGTCAGCGCTGGGGACATGTGTCCCGAGGGGCTGCTCTAACCTGAAGTGTCTGATTGCCTGTGGCCGCATCCCTGTCCCCAAGCCATGAGGTTTCCCCCCAAGGCCAATCCCACCCACCCATCACTCCTAGAAGCACATCCAACTCTTGAGATCAGCCTGAGGTTAACCACTGAATGAGAAAAAGGCTCAATTGCTCCTGGAATGTCTTCCCAGGTGGCGGTAGTGGTAAAGAACCTGCCTGCCAATGCAGGAGACATAAGAGACACAGGTTTGATCCCTGGGTGGGGGAAGATCCCCTGGAAGACGGCATGGTAACCCACTCTAGTATTCTTGCCTGGAGAATCCCATGAACAGAGGAGCCTGGTGGGCTACGGTCCATAAGGTCACAAAGAGTCAGACATGACTGAAGTAGCACGGACACATGCTCCTGGAATCCACTTCCATACCCACTCAGAGGGGACCTTGGAGGTCATCCCCTAGCAGCCCTGCCTCCAAGGTCCCTGAGCCTGCCCACACCTCCCCAAGGCATCTTCCCCTTCCTGCTCTCAAGCTGGGCTCAGCCAGACAGGCAAAAATTCACTCTGATCATAACAGGAAACTCTGTGGCCATAGCTTCTGTTCTAGGGAGATGGACTTATGCCTCACTGAGCAACAAACTTTGCATCTGAGGCTGGGGTTTTCACATGACTTCTTGGCTCAGCTCCCTGAGAACCCCATGTCTCCAGCTAGCTCACCAGAGGGATTGCTCCCCAAATTGCAAGGTGCTGCCTCAATTCTAGATCCACCCCCAAAACAGGAACTTCCTGAGATCTTCACCTGGCAAGTTTCCTAGCTTCAAATGGTAAAAGCTCTGCACTGCCATGCCTGCTACACCTGTCCTGTCCACGTGTGCCCAGCACATCCTTCAGCGTGGCTGAGATCTGCCCAGTCTCTCTCTAGCTGTGAGCTCTGTGGGCAGGTCTGGGAGGGCATGTTCTGTGAACTTAGGTGAATGTTCTGTGTAAGGATGAGTAATGAGCATTTTTAGAACAGCACCTCTAAAGCATCTATAGCATCTTGGAACTCTGGCCCACTGCAGATAGGAGTATAAGTTGGTGCAACTACTTTGGAACATTGACACAATATCCACTAAGGCTGTGTGCACACCCCATGACACCTCAAAACTCTAATCCTGAGTATCAGTTCAGTTCAGTCGCTCAGTCATTTCCGACTCTTGGTGACCCCATGAACTGCAGCATGCCAGGCCTCCTTGCCCATCACCAACTCCCAGAGTTTACCCAAACTCATGTCCATTGAGTCGGTGATGCCATCCAACCATCTCATCCTCTGTCATTCCCTTCTCCTCCTGCCCTCAATCTTTCCCAGCATGAGGGTCTTTTCAAATGAGTCAGCTCTTCGCATCAGGTGGCCAAAGGATTTCAGTTTCAGCTTCAACATCAGTCCTTCCAATGAACACCTAGAACTGATCTCCTTTAGGATGGACTGGTTGGATCTCCTTGCAGTCTCCAAGCGACTCTTGAGAGTCTTCTCCAACACCACAGTTCAAAAGCATCAGTTCTTCGGCGCTCAGCCTTCTTTATCCCAAGTATACCCCAGCCAAAATGTGCACCCAAAGTCAGCTTCTAGAATCTCTATAGCAGGACTATTGTGATTCCCAGATGATGCTGCTGGTAAAAGAATCTGCCTGCCAATGCAGGAGACATAATAGATTCAGTTCTGGGTCGGGATGATCCTCTGGAGGAGGGCACAGCAACCCACTCCAGCACTCTTGCCTGGAAAATCCCATGGACAGAGGAGCCTGACAGGCTCCAGTCCATAGAATTGCAAAGAGTCAGACATGACTGAGTGATTTAGAAAGCAAGCAAGCAACTATGATTACCCATCCCCCACCCCCCAGCCCCAACCCCTGACACCCCACAGACTGGATCAAGACACAGAATGGCAATGAAAAGGATCAGCCCTCAGCCACAAGCACCAGTATAAGGTAATCACACAAATGAAATGTTGAGCTGAGGAAGCGGGACCAAGAGAGGGCTTCCCCAAGTGGCTCAGTGATGAAGAATCCACCTGCAATGCGGGAGCCGCAGGAGACTCTGGTTTGATCCCTGGGTCAGTAAAATCCCCTGGAGGAGGGCATGGCAACCCACTCCAGTAGTCTTGCCTGGAGAATCCCATAGAGGAGCCTTGCAACGTACAGTCTATGGGGTCGCAGAGTCAGACATGACTGAGTGACTTAGCACACAGGCACACATGCGTGATACCAAGAGAAGACGTAGTTTACGATTCCTTTTATAATTAGGTGGGACCACAGGAAAATGCTCTTCTTGTAGGTCAAAAGTGGTTATCTATCAGCGAATTCACTTAGCCAAGTATAAAGTACAAAAATGGGCCAAAGAGTAGATGCTGGTAAAGCTTAAGATAAGCGCTACTTTACATGAGGGCTAGTGATCCACAGGGAGAGAGGGACTTTAGCAGGGTAGCGGGGCTGACCATGTTCTGTTTCTTGATACGTGTTTCTGTGACACCAATGGGTCCCGCCTGTGAAACTCACCAAGCCACAGGCTTAAGACAAGGGGTACTTTCCTGTATGTATGTTTCACTTCAATACAGAGTTACAAAATCATAGCTTAAGTAGTGACTGGGAGTGATAGCTAAAGCAGGAAACGTTTACAAAGTAGCCTGGTTGCCGTCATTCTCCCACCTCCTAATCTCTAAAAAATTAGGCAATTCATCAGGGCTTGCTTAAATTGCCTCCCTGTTTCTCACCTTAGGACTGTCCCCAGATACAGGTGAGACGCATAAATAGATGAGGGACATAAATCTGCCCACAGATTTCACTGCTTTTGCCTGGTTGGGTTCTTCATCTGGACTCAGGGTTTCTCCTCTCTTGGTCTCCACAGCCCAGAACATCATAGCTGGGAATGGAGTTGGCATCAGCCATGAGCTCATTAATCTGGAGATCACCTCCCCTGAGGTCCCAGATCTGACCCTCATTGACCTTCCCGGCATCACCAGGGTGGCTGTGGAAAACCAGCCACAAGACATCGGACTGCAGGTGAGCCTCTCTGCAACTTGGGAGTGGGCCCCACGCTCAGCAGGGGGCACTTCTGAGGTCTCTGCCCGCAGCCCCCAGGGCTCTGGTGCACCTTCCCAGCCTGTACTCTGAGTAGTTGGGGAGGAGACTGCAGAGGACAGTCTAGGGCTGGGGCCTCATACTCGGGTTCTGACAAAGGCCCGGCAGTCATGGAAACAGACAAAGCTGACTCTGTAGGCCTGGAGGTATATAATGCACACCCTGCCCAGTGCTGTCCTGTGGGAATATGGACCCAGTGTTACCACTATCCTAATATTTAAAAGAAGCCAGACATTGGAGTTTTACATGGGATCTGCTGATTTTAGCCACAAGTTTTTAAAATAATACCATGTAAGTCATTTAGGACACAGATTGTGATCTCTGGCTGGGGACAAGAAGACTGGTACAGTGGAGGCATGGGAACTGCAGAGCAGCTCTGACCGATATAAACCAATAGCTGCTGAGCCTGGGACTTCTTTACCAAAGACCTGCCCACTTAAGGTTGCCTGAAAACACAGTCATCACAGGGATGCCAGAATCACACCTGATCGCTGGCTGGGTCCACCCGGAGACCAGTCGTGTTAGGCCTTGCTGAGCCAGCTCACATGGAGGCCAAGGAGGCAAGGATGATCTCAGAATCAGGGTTGTTGTCCAGGGCGTACAGGGACGGGCGGAGGAGAGGGAGAAGTGAAACCCTCTTCCCCTGGGACTGAGGTCACAGCTGCCCTCTTGCCTTTTCTGAGGAGGGGGCGGGGCACTGCCAGTGCTGAGAACCCAATTATAGCCCAACTAAGACCATGGCAGTCCCTCTTGGATGGGTCTCTGCTGCCCCCACTGTCTTAGGCACTTGATTACTCTTTTTTCCTCAACATCCAGGTCACCATTCTCTGTCTCTGGGAGCCTTGTAATTAGATCATTCCCCTTCCTGAGTTAAGGGACTGATTCCACACTTCTTACCCTGCTTCACTGAGCAAATGGGTGGGATTTCCCAGGGCATGACGAAAATGCTTGCCTGGGGTCAGAGCATGCCTCTTCCTCCTGCTATCAGCTCAGAAGCATCCCAGGGAAGATCTGTTGAGGAAAGACGGGTCTCATCAGACCACGGGAATCAGGGAGCCTTTGGGAAAGAAGAAATACGAGTGATGAGCTCTGGAGGATAAGCAGGACATCAACAGAGAGCTCAATGAGGGCAGCTGGTCAGACATTCTAGAGGAAGGGCATAGGCTAAGCCAAAGCTCAGAAGTATGAAAGCTGGGTGGTGCTCTGGGATGACCAGCTGTGCTCTTGGTGACCAGAGATGTGCTCTTCCTTTGTGACTCCCTGGCATCAGATCAAGACACTCATCAAAACGTACATCCAGAGGCAGGAGACCATCAACTTGGTGGTAGTCCCCTGCAACGTGGACATCGCCACCACGGAGGCGCTGAGCATGGCCCAGGAGGTGGACCCCAATGGAGACAGGACCATAGGTAAGAAGAAAGCACCGACAGGAAGCTGGGGGAGACCCCTCAGATATTTAGAAGGTCCTAGATGTAATAGCTCTGTTAGAGGTGCCCACATCCTGCATCAGATACGAACTCTGTTCCCAGGGAAACTCCGTGGGCTCGGGGTGCAATTGCACACAGCAAACGGGCCACCCTCACTCATGGTCAGGGCTAGATGTATGGCCAATATCTGGAGGTTCTTTGCCCTCCTTCCTATTGTCCCTTATTGCATTCTCAACCCATTCTGGATGCAGGGGGAGAGATGCCTTATTTTGTCTCCCACAGTGGTCCAGAAAGGAGGAAATGACTGGCCCATCAACTCTGCAAGTCCACAGGAAAAATTCTTGTGAGTCTTTGGTTCATGGAAAAAATCTCGCCAGGGCATGTATGAACATATTCAGGAAATACACTTCCAGGTTTACACTGGAGCACAGGTGTCTACAGAGTTTATATTCAAGTAGAACTCTTCCTTGGGGAGATGGATTCTCTTAAATTCCTTTATTAAAAATGTCCCTCGCAGAAGGCATTATAGGGGATTTGGTTTAAGAGCATAGATTGCCTGGGTTTCAATCCTTGCTCTACAACTTACTGGCTACATATCCTGGGGCAAATGAGAGCTGCTATTTTAAAAATTCTAATATTATTACTCGATATCGCTTCTCTCCAATCACTTCACTTACCCATCGAATTTACCTTCCTGAAAGTGTGCCAGTCATTTCCTTTGACTAAATGGATACCCAGTATATTACTGCCTTTTCCACTTTTTTTCCAACAAATGCCCAGGTTTCCAGGAAGGATAAAAATAACAGTAGGGGAATACAACTCGAGTTTAATGTGTTATTATATGCCAGACTGGACCTGTACCCTGTTACCTGCTGACTTCTACAGGCGTCTAGAACACATTGAACCAGAGAGAAAACTCAGGTTGGGGGTCATCCACCATTATGCAATCAGAAGTCATTAGGGATGTCTCATTAATGACCACAGAAGATAGTTTCATCTGTTAAGTAGATAAATCTACTTGGATATCAATATCTTTATAGAAATTGAGTAATACTTCTTACTAGTTGTTTTCTGTTCTTCTCATGGGGCTTCCCGGTGGCTCAGTAGTAAAAAAAAAAAATCTGCCTGCCAATGCAGAAGACGCAAGAGGCAAGTGGGGAAGATTCCCTGAAGAAGGCAATGGCTACCCACTCCAGCATTTATTAGCCACAAACTCTGATAATCTGTAAGCTTTCACTAAATATTAGTATTATTGTGGTAAATTCAGTTACGTACTATACGCATAAAGTATACACAATAAGACCTTAGTATGTTCCAAACAGCCTTATAACATTGTGCAAGTTTTCCATGCATTCAAGGTTAAGTATAGAAATAGAGAAAAGTATGCTAAGTTTAAAAAAGAAATGGAATATACACTCAAGTACACAGCAGCCAAAAGGTGGAAGCAAACCAAACGTCCATCAAGAACACAGTCACTTGGAATTCAAAGCCTTCAGTCCAATGTGAGCGACAGGAATAAGGGCAGGAGAATGGGAGAGGAAGGCAGGGAGGATATCAAAAGAGGTAGC
The DNA here is from genome assembly GCA_006408695.1 of Aepyceros melampus. NCBI lineage: Eukaryota > Metazoa > Chordata > Mammalia > Artiodactyla > Bovidae > Aepyceros > Aepyceros melampus. The sequence continues at coordinate 221,361 of SJXQ01002882.1, forward strand.
GCTAAAGGGGCAGAGTGAGTCTGTGACAGGAAACCCTAGAGAGTCACAGACCCTCCTTATAGTAGGGAATGATGTGCTTTTGGAGACATGGTGATGGAGTGAGTTGGTTCTGATGATGCACGCTGCCTTAGTGTTGGGGACTCAGCGGGCACCCAAGAGACATTTGTTAAATAAATTACACAAGGCAGTCAATGAGCTGAGTGACTGGATGAGCAAATAATAATACAAGTAAGAGGAATGACAATGGAATGAGAGAATGAGCCTAGAGGCACTGGGCAGAAAAGGCTCTTGGTCATAACAATCTTGATAAAGAAGAAGAAAGTTGGACGCATCATAATTCCTGATGTCAAGTACATCACAGAGCGACTGTGATTAAAGCAGTATGGTGCTAGCAAAAAGACAGACATATAGATCTGTGTGACAGAATAGCAAGCCCAGAAATAAATTCGTGTCTGTAGAGTTAGCTGATTTGGGGCAAAAGTGGTAAGAATATACAATGGGAAAATGATAATCTGCTGGTCTTGGCCAAAAAAGACCCTGTAACCTAGCAACGTTCAATATATTTGAAGAGAAAATTGACCTTTCCATTGCCCTCCTCTAATTATCTCACAGGGATCTTGACCAAACCAGACCTGGTGGACAAGGGTACCGAAAAAAGTGTCCTGAAGGTCATGCAGAACCTCACCTATCATCTCAAGAGGGCTATATGATCGTGAAGTGCCGGGGCCAGCAGGATATCACCAACAAGCTGAGCTTGGCAGAGGCAACCAGGAAAGAAATAATGTTCTTTCAGACACATCCGTATTTCAGGTAAGATTCTTTATGACAGCCTCGGACTCCATGGAAACCAGCCCTGCCTACCAGAATTGGCCAAGATGATTACCGTATTTAAAAATTATACAGTTAACATCAGTTCAGTTCAGTCACTCAGTCGTGTCCAACTCTTTGTGATCCCATGGACTGCAGCACGCCAGGCCTCCCTGTCCATCAGTAAGTCCTGGAGTTTACTCAAACTCATGTCCATTGAGTCAGTGATGCCATCCAACCATCTCATCCTCTTTCAACCCCTTCTCCTTCTGCCTTCAATCTTTCCCAGCATCAGGGTCTTTACAAATGAGTCAGCTTTTCACATCAGGTGGCCAAAGTATTGGAGTTTCAGCTTCAACATCAGTCCCTCCAATGAACATTCAGGACTGATTTCCTTTATGATGGACTGGTTGGATCTCTTTGCTGTCTAAGGGAGTCTCAAGAGTCTTCTCCAACACCACAGTTCAAAAACATTCTTTGGCACTCAGCTTTCTTTATGGTCCAACTCTCACATCCATACATGACCTACTGGAAAAACCATAGCTTTGACTAGATGGATCTTTGTCAGCAAAGTATTGTCTCTGCTTTTTATTCTGCTGTCTAGGTTGGTCATAATTTTTCTTCCAAGGAGCAAACATCTTTTAATTTCATGGCTGCAGTAATCATCTACAGTGATTTTGGAGCCCCCCAAAATAAAGTCTGTCACTGTTTCCACTGTTTCCCCATCTATTTGCCATGGAATGATGAGACTGGATGCCATGATTTTAGTTTTCTGAATGTTGAACATTAAGCCAACTTTTTCACTCTCCTCTTTCACTTTCATCAAGAGGCTCTTTAGTTCTTCTTTGCTTTCTGCCATAAGGGTGGTGTCATCTGCATATCTAAGGTTATTGATATTTCTCCCAGCAATCTTGTTTCAGCCTGTGCTTCATACAGCCCAGCTTTTCTCATGATGTACTCTGCATATAAGTTAAATAAGCATGGTGATAATATATAGCCTTGATGTACTCCTTTTCCTAATTGGAACCAGTCTGTTGGTCCATGTCCAGTTCTAACTGTTGCTTCCTGACCTGCATACAGATTTTTCAAGAGACAGGTCAGGTGGTCTGGTATTCTCATTTCTTTAAGAATTTTCCAGTTTTTTGTGATCCACACAGTCAAAGGTTTTGGCATAGTCAATAAAGCAGAAATCAATGTTTTTCTGGAACTCACTTGCTTTTACAATGCTCTAACAGATGTTGGCAATTTGATCTCTAGTTCCTCTGCCTTTTCTAAAACTAGCTTGAACATCTGCAAGTTCACGGTTCACATACTGTTGAAGTCTGGCTTGGTGAATTTTGAGCATTTCTTTACAAGTGTGTGAGATGAGTGCAATTGTGTGGTAGTTTGAGCATTCTTTGGTATTGCCTTTCTTTGTGATTGGAAGTAAACCTGATATTTCCAGTCCTGTGGCCACTGCTGAGTTTTCCAAATTTGCTGGCATATTGAGTGCAGCACTTTCACAGCATCAGCTTTCAGGATTTGAAATAGCTCCACTGGAATTCCATCACCTCCACTAGCTTTGTTTGTAGTGATGCTTCCTAAGGCCCACTTGACTTTACATTCTAGGATGTCTGGCTTAGGTTAGTGATCACATCATCATGATTTTCTGGGTCATGAAAATCTTTCTTGTATAGTTCTTCTGTGTATTCTTGACACCTCTTCTTAATATCTTTTGCTTCTGTTAGGTCCATACTGTTTCTGTCCTCTATCGAGACTATCTTTGCATGAAATGTTCCCTTGGTATCTCTAATTTTCTTGAAGAGATCTCTAGTCTTTCCCATTCTATTGTTTTCCTCTATTTCTTTGCACAGATCACTGAGGAAGGCTTTCTTATCTCTTTGTTATTCTTTGGAATTCTGCATTCAAATGGGTATAACTTTCCTTTTCTCCTTTGTTTTTGCTTCTCTTCTTTTCACAGCTATTTGTAAGGCCTCCTCAAACAGCCATTTTGCTTTTTTGCCTTTCTTTTTCTTGGGGATGGTCTTGATCCCTGTTTGCTATCACGAACCTCATTCCATAGTTCTTCAGGCACTCTATCAGATCTAGTCCCTTGAGTCTATTTCTCATTTCCACTGTATCATAATAAAGGATTTGATTTAGGTCATACCTGAATGGTCTAGTGGTTTTCCCTACTTTCTTCAATTTCAGTCTGAATTTGGCAATAAGGAGTTCATGATCTGAGCCACAGTCAGCTTCTGGTCTTGTTTTTGCTGACTGTATAGAGCTTCTCCACCTTTGGTTGCAAAGAATATAATCAGTCTGATTTCAGTGTTGACCATCTGGTGATGTCCATGTGTAGAGTCTTCTCTTGTGTTGTTGAAAGAGAGTGTTTGCTCTTGTGTGTGTTCTCTTGGCAAAACTCTATTAGCCTTTGCCCTGCTTCATTCTGCATTTCAAGACCAAATTTACCTGTTACTCCAGATGTTTCTTGACTTCCTACTTTTGCATTCCAGTCCCTTATAATGAGAAGGACATCTCTTTTGGGTGTTAGTTCTAGAAGGCCTTGTAGATCTTCATAGAACCATTCAATTTCAGCTTCTTCAGCATTACTAGTTGGATTACTGTGATACTGAATGGTTTGCCTTGGAAACAGAGATCATTCTGTCGTTTTTGAGACTGCATCCAAGTACTGCGTTTTCGGACTCTTTTGTTGACCATGATGGCTACTCCATTTCTTCTGAGGGATTCCTACCCACAGTAGTAGATATAATGGTCATCTGAGTTAAATTCACCCATTCCAGTCCATTTTAGTTCGCTGATTCCTAAAATGTCAACGTTCACAATTAGCATAACCAACTGTTTTCATTAGTTTGGTATTAAATGCCTTGGCTTACTTAAATCATTTTTCTTGAATTCTGATGATGACATTGATTAAAAATTGAAGTCGAGTATTTCATAGGGCAAGGGTCCCCAACCCCAGGCCATGGACCATTGCAGGTCTGTGGCCTCTTAGGAACTGGGCCACATAGCAGGAGGTGACTGATGGGCAAGCGAGTGAAGCTTCATCTGTATTTACAACTGCTCCCCATTGCTTACGTTACCACCTAAACTCCATCTCCTGTCAGTTTAACAGCAGCGTTAGGTTTTCATAGATGCGCAAACTCTACTGTCAACTGCAGATGTGAAGGATCTCGGTTTCAAGATCCTTATGAGAATCATCCCAAAACCATTCCCCTCTGTGGAAAAATTGTCTTTCAGGAAACCAGTCCCTTCTGCCAAAACGGTTGGGGACCACTGTCATAGGACATAGCACATTTTGGTTTCCCAAAATGTTTTCCCTTGCTCTCTCTTTTGAGTCCCACAATATCTTGAAAGACGTTGGGATTTTCTCCATTGAACTGGATACTTTTTTTCCTTTCCGTTTATTTAGGAACTTGCTGTTCCTGAGCCATAGGGGAGAAGGTAATAAGATATAGTGGTCACTCTTACTTTAAGGAGAGACTGTGGGAAAATGGTGAATTTTTGCAGACCTGGTTTACTGCTTACTCTATGCCTTTAGGAGATGGCTCAACCCCTCTGAGCTTATTCATCCGCTTATTCATCCCCTTTTTCATCCGCTCAGAGAGTCCTGCTACTGCTTCATGGGATTAGGTTTAGGATTAAATAACACAGCACGTGCAAATGTTCTGGCCAGCACACCATAAATATCACCTTGGTTCCTTCTTTCTCTCTGCTCCGGCCCTAAATGAAAGAAACAGGGGGCTTTCAGAAGTATTGAGGGTTACAGCAGAGAAGCCTGCTTCCAAGCAAAGAGAAGATTCTGTAACAATCACACACATGGTTTTCAACCTTGAGCAAGCAACAGAATTTGTGGGTTATTGTTGTTCAGTCACTCAGTTGTGACCAACTCTATGTAACCCTATGGACTATAGCATGCCAGTCTCCTCTGTCCTTCACTACCTCCCAGAGTCTGCTCAAACTCATGTCCATTGAGTTGGGATGCCATCCAACAATCTCATCCTCTGTCATCCCCTTCTCCTTCTGCCCTCAATATTTTCCACCATCAGGGTCTTTTCCAGTGAGTCAGCTGTTCATATCAGGTGGCCAAAGTATTGGAGCTTCAGCATCAACATCCATCCTTCCAATGAGTATACAAGTTTGATCTCCTTGCTGTCCAAGGGACTCTCAAGAGTCTTCTCCAGCATCACCATTTGAAAACACTGATTCTTCAGTGCTCAGCCCTCCTTATGGTCCAACTCTCACATCCTTACATGACAACTGGAAAAACTTCAGATTTTTTGGCAAAGTGATATCTCTGCTTTTTAATATGCTTTCTAGATTTGTCATAGTTTTTCTTTCAAGGACCAATTTGTGGGAGAGTTTGTTAAAATTCAGCTAGCTGTGCCATCCCTGAGTTTCTGAGTTCTAAGATAGGCCCCTAGACTTTCTAACAAATTCCCAGACTTTCTTGGTGGCTCAGCAGGTACAGGATCCACCTGCAATGATGAAGACTTGAGAGACTTGGGTTTGATCCCTGGGTCAGGGAGGTCCCGGGAAGGAGAAAAAATGGCAACCTACTCCAGTATTCTTGCCTAGAAATCCCATGGACATGGGAGCCTGGCAAGCTACAATCCAAAGTGTCTCAAAGAGTCACATGGCAGTGACTAAGCACAAGCAGAACAATTTCCCAGCTGAGGTCAATGTTGCTGGTCCAGGGACCACACTTTGGAAGCCACTGTTCAAGGTCTTCGGGAAAGTTAAGGCTTGGATGAAGAAGTGTGCTGAAGTGCTTTGTCACTGAACATCTGTGTTTTGATCCTTGTGTGCCCATGTGCTGGGACTCAGCTCTTTTGCAGCAAAGATGCTCGCAGTAGCACCGGAAGAAATGGTCCTACTGGGTCCTTCATGAATTTATGTTAAAGGTAAACACCTTGCAGCCAGACCACCTGGTCTGTGACTCTGGGCAAGCTGCTTAACGTTCCTGTGCCTTTGCCTTTCACTCTCTAAAACTGGTTGTTCATGATTAAATATTTGTAAAGCCCTTAGAATGGAGTAGGCACTTAGTACGGACCATGTAAACATTTTTAAAATTTAATTTTATTATGGAAAGAACATTTAACATGAGGTTCACCCTCCTAACAGATATTTAAGTGCACAAAGTGGCATTGTTAACTACAGGCACGATATTGTTCGGCAGCTCTCTAGAATGTGTTTATCTTTCGTAACAGAAACTTTTTGCCCTTTGATTAGCAGTCTTCATTTCCTCCTCCCCACAACACCTGGCAACCACCATGCCACTCTCTGATTGCCTGAGTCTGACTGTTTTCGATAGAGCACATAATGGAATCATGCAGTATTTGACTTTCTGTCACTGGTTTATTTCACTTAGCCTGACATCTTCAAGGTTAATTCATGTTGTCACATACTGCAAAATCTCCTTCCTGTGAAATGCTGAATTATATCCTATCGCATGTGTCTACAATTTTTAATCCATTTATCTTTCCATGAACATTGAGGTTTTTTCCACCTCTTGGCTCTTGTGAACGGTGCTACAGGGATCAGAGGGGCCCTAATAAATCTGTGAGATCTTAATTTCAATTCTTTTGAATAAATGCCCAGAAGTGGGATTGCTAGAGCCATTTTTAATTTTTTACAGTACTTCATTACTGCTTTCCATAGAGGCTGCATCATTTTGAGTTCCCATCAACAGTATACTAGTGTTTCAATTTCTCCACATCCTTGCCAACACTTGTCTTTTTTTTTTTTAATATCATCCTAACTGATATGATGTGATATTTAATTGTGGTTTTGATTTGCATTTCCCAGATAATTAGTGATGCTGATCACCTTTCCATGTGCCTTTTGGTGTTTTCTTTGAGGAAATCTCTATTCGGGTTTTTTAGCCCATGTTTACATTGGGTTATTAGGGTTTATTTGCTATTGAATTGTGGAGTTCCGTGCATATTTTGAAAATTAACCCCTTATCAGGTACATGGTTTTGCAGATGTTTTCTCCCGTTTCGTAGGTCGCCTTTCCTTTGTCATGGCTTGCTTGCAGCGCTGAAGTTTTTAGTTTGACATTGTCCTACCAGTCTATTTTTGCCTTTGTTGCCTGTGCTTTTAGTGTCATATTCATGAAATCATGTCCAAGATCAATATGATGAAGATGTTCCCCCATGTTTTCTTCTAGGATTTTTACAGTTTGGGGTTTTACATTTAAGCCTTTAATCAATTTTCAGTTGACTTTTGTGTCTAGTGTAAGAAGAGGCTCCATTTTGCTGTGGATATCTAGTTTTCCCAACACCATTTGTTGAAGAGGTTGTCCTTTTTCCTATTGTGTATTCTTGGCACTTTTGCAAAAATCAGTTAACTGTGTATGTATGGATTTATTTCTGGGCTTGCTATTCTGTCCCATAGGTCTATGCTCTTGCCGTTTAGTCACTAAATCATGTCCGACTCTTTGCAGCCTCATGGACTATAGTCTGCTAGGCTCCTCTATCCATGGAATTTTCCAGACAAGAATACTGGACTATATCTGTCTTTATTCTAGCACCATACTGCTTTAATTATAGTAGCTTTGCAATATAGTTTAAACCAGAAATATGATGTCTCTAGCTTTCTTCTTCTTTATCAAGACTGATACATCTAATCTCAGGGATAAATATTTGCTATAAGAAATAAAATACTACTTTGGGCAAGTCACTTAACCTCTATGAAATTGTATTGTTTTGCTTTTCCTGAAAAAATGACTTACCGCCTGAGTTTATTAGGACACAAAAAGAAAAAAAAAGTACCCTCTCTAGTACTGTGCTTGCCTAGGTACGATCTCGCTCCTTAATTATCAACTGTCCTCATGTACCACCTGCCTTTTCTGATGGTGCGTGCCACTCCGAGGAACTGAGCTCCTCTACCCACTTATAAGGTGCAGTACTGGAAAGTGATCCTAGGGGCCCTTCTTAAATTCACATGTGCTCTGTCTTGTTTCAGAGTTCTTCTGGATGAAGGAAAGGCCACGGTGCCTCTTCTGGCAGAAAGACTTACCACCGAGCTCATCTGGCACATCAAGTGAGTCAGTAGTTTAAGTTGCAGGCTATAAAAAAAATGACAGCCTTGGGTACTTCCCTGGTGGTCCAGTGGTTAAGACTTAATCTTCCAAAGCAGGCCATACAGGTTCAGTCTCTAGCTAAGATCCCACATGCCTTGTGGCCAATAAACCAAAACATAAAAGAGAAGCAATATTGTAACAAATTCAATACAGACTTTAAAAATGATCCACATCAAAAAACAAATCTTAAAAAATATATATATATGACAGCCTGTTCAGGTCACTTTCTTAGTCATGGGTTGACTAGGACACTCCAGTGAAATGTCCAAACCAGTAGATAAATAAGAACATTTTGAAAACCAAATCACTCCTGGTCAGAGGCTCACAAAAGAGCTTCTGAAACAGAAAAGCAGTAACTGCATAGTGTTGAAATAAAGAGTTGAATCTGTCAATTTGGGGCCAGCAAAGAGAGAAGGAAAATGCTAACACCAGGTTAGCAGTGTAAAAAGGAGTGAATATCAAGTTAGCAAATTTTTAATAGTTTGAAATGGCAACCCACTCCAGTATTCTTGCCTGGAAAATCCCATGGATGGAGGAGCCCAGTAAGCCACAGTCCATGGTGTCGCAAAGAGTTGGACACGACTGAGCAACTTCACTTCTAACAATTCTTAGTATAAGAATCACTTTCCTTTGATACTTCCTGATGGAATACTGGTTAAGACTTCACTTTCCAATGCAGGGGTGCAGGTTGGATCCTTGGTCAGGGAACTAAGGTCCCAAGTGCTTCGAGGCCAAAACTGCAAAGCATAATACAGAAGCAATCTTGTAACAAATTCAATAAAGACTTTAAAAATGGTTCACCTCAACAAGTCTTTAAATAATAAATTAAAGATATAAATATAAAACATTTTCCTAGCTTCAAATTTTAGGAAATAAATGTTCAGTTTTCAGTGATTCTCAAAATAAGAAAACCACAAACAAAGTTCTCATGCTGTCATTGAAGGGGGACTCTGGCTTAGTGCTTATTGAGAAATAGAATATTATAGCCATTACCGACACTACTGTGGGCTCCAGGACTGGGCACCAGCCATTGCATCTGCACACCCCCATCAAGAGGATGACTTAAGAGTTGGACCATAAAGAAGGCTGAGCACCAAAGAACTGATGCTTTCAAATTGTGGTGCTAGAGAAGACTCTTGAGAGTCCATTGGACAACAAGGAGATCAAATCAGTCAATCCTAAAGGAAATTCAACCTGAATATTCATTGGAAGGACTGAGGCTGAAGCTGAAGCTCTAATACTTTGGCCATCTGATGTGAAAGGCCAACTCATTGGAAAAGACCCTGGTACTAGAAAAGATTGAAGACAAGAAGAGAATGGGCAACAGAGGATAAGATGGTTGGATGGCATCACTGACTCAATGGACATGAGTTTGAGCAAACTCCGGGAGATAGTGGAGAACAGGGAGGCCTGGCATGCTGCAGTCTGGGCAGTTGCAAAGAGTCAGACACAACTGTAGACTGTACGACAACAAATCAAGAGGATGATGGCCAGAACATGCAGAGGAAAGAAGTGGCCGATGTCCATACTAAAAATAGTCCTCCTATTAAAAACATTAAACCCACACAAGCTACACAAGGACCTTTCACATCAAAATAGCCCTCTGAGACCACAGATAATCATTTCTCCTAAACTCTCTCAGTAAGAGAAATACAAGTAAAATGAAGATGAGAAGAGCAGCTCTCAATTAAAAGGCCAAGAGAATGCCCCTGAAAGAACAATGAAACAGACTTCTTTAGTCTGATGGATGCCGAGTTCAAAAGGGAGATAATGAAAATGCTAGAGGAATTAAGAAAGGCTATGGATAGAAATGCAGGTTACTGTAGAAAAGGAACTAAAAACTATCAAGAGGAGCAAAAAATAAAATTCATTTGCCAAGATGAAAACTGATCTAAAGACAGTAAATAGCAGAATGAATAATGAAGAAGAATAAACAAGTGATCTGGAAGACAGAATAATGGAAATCACTCAGTCAGAACAATAGAGAGAAAGCCAAATGATAAAGGAATATTTGTCATGCTTGCCTGAACCATTGTACATGAGAAGATGAACTTTGAGGACAGAGGTGGAACCTAGGGGCTGGATCTCAGTCCATGCTAAATTGCATGTTGCATGGAAACAATGCATTCTTTTGAACCAAAAAACGCATACTCAAAATATTTGTTTGTAGAGGGGCAGCATTTCTCAAACTATGTATGGGGCTTGTGGTAAAGAATGTGCTTGCCAATGCAGGAGACAGATGTAAGAAATGTGGGTTAGATCCCCGGTTTGGGAAGATTGCATGGAGGAGGGCACAGCAACCCATTCCAGTATTCTTACCTGGAGAATTTTTGCCTAACACACAGTTAGGCAAAAACGTTACCTAGAAATTTGTTTAAATTCATATTCCTGGGCCCCGGCTGAGCTTCTGAGTCAGTAGGTCTGGGGTGGGGCCCATGAATTTCTCTTTCTCAGGTGATCTTTGGGAACATACTTGGAGAAGTACTGATTCTGGTGAAATCCCTTCAGTTTGCAGCAGAGAATTCTAAAATAAATAACTCTGTCTAAAAACTATGCTGCTAGTACTAAATCACTTCAGTCGTGTCTGACTCTTGGTGACCCTATGAACTGTAGCCTGGCAGGTTCCTCTGTCCATGGGATTGTCCAGGTAAGAATACTGGAGTGGGTTGCTGTGCCCTCCTCCAAGGGATCTTCCCAACCCAGGGATCTAACTCACATTTCTTACATCTGTCTCCTGCATTAGCAAGCAGTTTCTTTACCATGAGCACCACTGGGGGAGCCCATCTAAAAGCTATATCTCCTATCTAATTAGGAAAAGCATCTTTCTTAAAAAAAGATGTTATATTTTGATAATTTTTTTCATAACAGTTCTCAACATTTAAATATTGCACTTTAAATTTTGAATTTCAGTTTTGTACTATTTTCAATTAATCTTTAAAATTTATATCAAGACACAATCATGATCATTTGAAATATCAGGAAAAAGATTAATACATTTCTGCCTACAGATACAAACTGTCCAAAGAAGAGAGGATGAGACCTTATCAACTTCTTGGTACGCTACTCCACAAACTTCCTCTAAATCCCAATAGCTCATTCTGCCTGGCTGACTACACTAACGTCCTTCACTCAGATATCTTTACCTGCAGTTTTTACCTGCTTTGGCTGTAAAGGTGTGAGCAGCTGTGAAGTGAAGTCTGATGCTTACCACCTCAGTGATGATATCAAACAGTTTGTCTCTCTGAGCCTTTTCCTCTTTTGTGAAAAACAGGCAACGAAGTCACATGCTTTGTACCACAGCGCCGGGCTTCACTAAGATGTAAAGGACTTGGAATGATGCTCAACCCAAAGACTATCCTCCTCGGTGCCCCTCTCCATCGTTCCTGCTCCTCCACTTTGTTAAATTGTCATCAGCAACATTGACTGCTTTGAACCTTTGCCAGCCGACGGCATAACCTCTTCCAAAGCACCATTTATCAGTTTATAACACTCAAATGTTAGAGGGAACATTTCACTAAAGAAACCTTCCATTATATTCAAAGGTACTTGTTATCTCAGTGAAAGCTCTGAGTCAAACAAACAAAAAACCCCAAACTGGCCACCACCAGATTCCCTCCCAACTCTGGTCACATGACAGAACTGCAGAATTCTCAACAGCAGATCATTCAAACATTGCATCCCAAGTCCTCCTAGAGTTCTTAGCAGGAGTTGTGCTCAACAAGAGTCACAGGATAATCGAAAGTGAATGCTTTCAAATGGGACTCTGCCCACACACCTAAGATACCTGTCAGCTGATTTCAGCAGGCGGCAGCATTTTGTTGTTTGCTCTTACTTTGTTCAGGGAAGATCCCCTGGAGAAGGAAATGGCAATACTGTCCAGTATTCTTGCCTGGGAAATCCCAGAGACGCCTGGCGGACTACAGTCCCTGGGGTCACAAAAGAGTCAGATAGGACTTAGCGACTTAAAAACAAAAACAGTTCATCAAACTATAGCCTTTCATTGCTTGCTCTTATTTTGTTCAGAGATCACTCCCCTTGTTAGAAAACCAATAAAGGAGAAGCACCAGAGGGCGACAGAGGAGCTGCAGAAGTACGGGGACGACATTCCCAGCGATGAAGGGGATAAAATGTTCTTCCTCATCGAGGTGAGGATTACCCAGGACTCTCTGTTGCCCTGCCCTCCTCGTTTCTCATGAGGTGGCGGGTGTGGGGAGGGGGTCGGGGGCGGGGGGTGTATGAGGTGGCTGGAGCCCCTTGGAGCCCCAGCCCCCACACCACCATGCACAGCTGACCGGATCCCTGCTCTTTAATATAATGACAGCACAGATTGATGATTTTCTCTCATCTTTTCAGAAAATTAAGGTATTTAATGAGGACATTGAAAAGTTAATAGAAGGAGAAGAAATTGTAATAGAGACAGAGTCTCGCTTATGTAACAAAATCAGAGAGGAGTTTACAAGATGGGTATTCATACTTACCACCAATATCGAAAAAGGTAAGTCCTGGGACAGGGCTTCCCCAAAAGCAGCATCACATTTACCAAGACCAGAAGCTACTTCTGGCACATAAAAATTGTGCGAAGAGCCGACTGTGCCCACACTAGGGACCTCTGAGTATCTAAAACAGCTTCCCAGCCATGCTTGTGGAGCACAGCCCTCGCCAGTTCAATAGTAGACCATTCCACCATCTACTTCCAACTACCTCCTTGCTTCTGTGTTTTGAGGCTCGGCAGTTCTTTTTCCTCCTCTTTACCCGCAATCCAAATCAGAAAGGTCTATGCTTTGACAACAAACTCCTTACTTCTTCTGGCAGAGTTCCAACTTCTATCTGCTCCAGCCCAAAGGCCAGTAGGGTGTGTGCCTGTGTGGTATTGCAGTGTGTGTATGTGTGTGTATCTTTGCTTTGACACTTTAAAATATATATTTAGTTACTTGTTTTCTCAGCACTGGGCCTTCATTACTGCACACAAGCTTTCTCTAGTTGCAGAGAGTAGAGGCTTCTTTTGTTGTGGAGTACAGACTCTAGGACACTCGGGCTTCAGTAATTGCTGCACATGGGTTCAGCAGTTGTACTCGTGGGCCCTTGGGCATGGGCTCAGTGGTTGTGGTGCATGGGCTTAGTTGCCTTGCAGCATGTGGGATCTACCTGGACCAGGGATCGGATTAGCGTCTCCTGCATTGCAAGGTGGATTCTTAACCACTGACCCACCAAGGAAGCTCTGTTTTAACACTGAATAGACGCAGCACTATTCCTTCCATGTTAAGAGCCTTCCAGCTATATGTAGTCTTGGAAGAAGAGCTGTAAGGGCCACAAGAATTTTTTGTTTCTATTTTCATTTAATTAATCAGGTTTTTTTTTTTTTCCTACCAATTATAAACACTCAGCTTCTCTCCTGGCATGATGACTCTCAACTGAAACACATTGAAATAGGAGAAGATTTTTGTTTCTTAACAGTCAATATTTCTGTATATTATCAGCCCACAAATAATTATTTTCATGATTAAAAGAAACTCTATTTAGAAACATTGCCATAGGATTCGTTGGGTAAGCAAGACTTGAAAAAAAAAAAAATCCCTGTCTTTAAACTGTCTATGAAATTGTTAGAATTTATCCTGGTGGTTTGTTTTTGTTGCAGTTAAAAGTATCCTTAATGAAGAAGTCTCAAAATATGAAAAGAAGTATCGAGGCAAAGAACTTCTCGGATTTGTCAATTACAGGACGTTTGAGACTGTCGTGAAGCACTACATGGGACAACTGATAGACCCAGCACTCAAGATGCTCCAGAAGGCCATGGGTGAGGAACTCTCAAAAAAAACTTTCAGATTGTTACCCTTGTACCTCCCATAGGTCTCATAATGGAAGTATCAAACACAGCCTGCAGATGTTTGTCCACTTAAGGGGAGCGGGAGAGTGTTGTCAAGGCTGTATATTGTCACCCTGCTTAACTTATATGCAGAGTATATCATGTGAAATGCTAGGCTGGATGAAGCATAAGCTGGAGTCAAGATTGCTGGAAGAAATATCAATAACCTCACATACACAGATGATATCACCCTTATGGTAGAAAGCAAAAAACAACTAAAGAGCCTCTTATGAAAGTGAAAGAGGAGAGTGAAAATTTGGCTTAAAACTCAATATTCAGAAAACTAAGATCATGATATCTGGTCCCATCGTTTTATGGCAAATAGATGAGGAAACAATGGAAACAGTGACAGACTTTATTTTGGAGGGCTCCAAAATCACTGCAGATGGTGACTTCAGCCATGAAATTAAAAGATGCTTGCTCCTTGAAAGAAAAGTTATGACCAACCTAGACAGCATATAAAAAGCAGAGACATTACTTTACTAACAAAGGTCCGTCTAGTCAAAGCTATGGTTTTTCCAGTAGTCATGTATGAATGTGAGAGTTGGACTATAAAGAAAGCTGAGTGCTGAACAATTGAAGCTTTTGAACTGTGGTGTTGGAGAAGACTCTTGAGAGTCCCTTGGACTGCAAGGAGATCCAACCAGTCAATCCTAAAGGAAATCAGTCCTGCATATTTATTGGAAAGACTGATACTATAGCTGAAACTCCAATCCTTTGGCCACCTGATGCAAAGAATGGACTCATTGGAAAAGACCCTGATGCTGGGAAAGATTGAAGGCATGAGAGAAACTCTCATGAGAGTTTGAGATGGACAGGGAGGCCTGGTGTGCCGCAGTCCATGAGGTCGCAAAGAGTTGGACATGATTGAGTGACTGAACTGAACTGAACTGAACTGAGAGTGTGTATGAGCTTTATGTACCTCTTACCTAAGCCTGAATGATGTGGTGTGTGGAATAATTAGCTGCTAACCCTGCAGAGAGAGGCTCCCAGGTGGGACTAGTGGTAAAGAAAAAGCTTGCCAGTGCAGGAGCCACAGGTGTCATGGGTTTGATCCCCCTGGGTCAGGAAGATCCCCTGGAGGAGGAAATGACAATGCACTCCAGTATTCTTCCCTGGAGAATCCCATGGACAGAAGAGCCTGGAAGGCTACCATCCATGGGGTCGCAAAAGAGTTGGACACGACTGAGCGACTAAACAGCAGCAGCAATCCTGCCGAGAATGCACACCCAGGAAAGCACCAGAAGTTGAAGGGTCTGCTTAGGATGGGGGTGGATTTGGTGTCTCCACGGTATTATGTGCCAACCCTCCTTTTCTCTTGGTCTGTGATATGAAGAGTCAGCACCAGAATGGGGCCAGTGTATCATGATTTAGCCTCTTGTGTCTTTAACCCATTTTATTCCTGCTTGCATTTTGCTGATGTTTCCTTCTTTCCTTGATCAGAAATTATCTGGCAAACTTTCAAGGACATAGCCAAAAAGCATTTTGCTGAATTTTGCAATCTGCATCAAACAGTCCAGGTAAGCACCCACAGTTTGCTTGCTTATAGTCTGCCTGCCAGTGCAGGAGATGTGGGTTTGATCCCTGTCTGGGAAGATCCTCTGGAGAAGGAGATGGCAACCCACTCCAGTATTCTTACCTGCTGCAAACATTGGCTGTTCTGGGGCCAGGAAAGTTCAAGGGCCTCTGTCCCCTGTAGCATCCTGGGATGAACAGAGGTCTGGGTGCAGCTACCTGGCTCCCAGCCAGCCACTTCGCTCCACCATCTGTACCCTCTTCTCCTGAGTCGCATCAGAAGCCAGGATCTGTGTCCTCCCATAAAACTCCTCTTAGGAAGTGACACACAGCCCATTTCTGCTCTCAGGGCCCCAGTCTGCAATGGGAGTGGGTTGTCACATACGTGTTTGTGGCTACATACACTCCAATGAAGAACCTGCCCTTGTGAAGCTCTCACTTTCTCTCTTCTCTGCCTTTAGTGCACAAAAATCCCTGTGAAACTCAAAAGTCAACCTGTAACCCAGTTTCACTGAGTCACCTCTCCCTTTCCTGGGATGCCTTTGACGATGTGCGTGATTCGGGAGTCACAGGATTTCTGGGAAGCACAGAGATGGAGCTGTTATCCCATGGTGCTCATTAGCACCGGATGCATTCTTGAATGCTTGGATTCAGCAACAGGGACAAGAGTGCTGGGCTTGAACATGTAGTCTAAATTGTAACTGAGGAAGCAGAAAGGCAGTAACGTGCAAGCAAACAGGTTGGGGCCAAGAGAAAGACAGACAGGTGCTCACTTCGGCCGCGTATATACTGACAAACACACAGCAGGCAGGAGAGAGGGTGAGCATGGCATGTGCAAGGCGGGGAGCCACAAGACGCAACAGGTGAGGACACAGCGGAGGGCAAAGTGGGAGCTTCTGAAAAGTGTTCAACAAGTCTCAGACCTTCGTTGACCTCGGATTATTTTCAATTCAGTGTTCGACATCATAATACGGTACTATAGGAAGAGTAATAATACTTCCTAAGCTGTTTAAACAGCAGGGGAAGCAAAGGAAAAGTAATGTATTTCTCTTCCTTATTTGACCAGAACAAGATCGAAGACATAAAAACAAAACAGATGGCAGAAGCAGCAAATCTGATCCAACTTCAGTTCAAGATGGAGAATCTGGTTTTTTGTCAAGACCAGATTTACGGCGTGGTTCTGAACAAAGTCCGAGAAGAGATTTTTAATTCCATGGGAAAGGCTTCAGAGAATCCTCAGTTGAAGCAGCCCTTTTTAAATGATCAATCTTCAGTTTCCTCCATCGTTGAGATTGGGGTCCACCTGAATGCATATTTCATGGTGAGCATGTAGGGATACAGGTCAGTGTGCTGTGGTCCCTACCGAGCAGGAAGCGGATGTCCTGATTGACAGCTGCTTAGCTGAGCAAAGAACAGGGCACTGCTGCGTACAAAGCCCTTTAGGCTGAGAAAACCTACTCATTTATCATCTCATCATAGTTTTACAGTAACACTGAAAGGGAAAGTTAGTTGCTCAGTCAGTTCTGACTCTTTTAGACCCCATGGACTATAGCCTGCCAGGCTCCTCTGTCCATGCAATTCTCCAGGCAAGAATACTAGAGTGTGTAGCCATTCCCATCTCCAGGGGATCTTCCCCACCCAGGGATTGAACCCTGGTCTCCTGCATCACAGCCAGATTCTTTACCATCTGAGCCACCAGGGACAGTAACCCTATCTCTTTTAATTAATTTGCCCCAAATGAGATTTTTCATCCTAGCAGAATATATACTCAAAATTAGGGCTTCCCTGGTGGTACAGAGGTTAAAGTGTCTGCCTGCAATGTAGGAGACCTGGGTTCGATCCCTGGGTCGGGAAGATCTCCTGGAGAAGGAAATGGCAATCCACTCCAGTATTCTTGCCTGGAGAATCCTGTGGACGGAGGAGCTTGGTGGGCTACAGTCCATGGGTCACAAAGAGTCAGACACGACTGAGCGACTTCACTTCACTTCACTTCACCTCATACTCAAAATTGGAGAAAGCAATTGCACCCCACTCCAGTACTCTTGCCTGGAAAATCCCATGGATGGAGGAGCCTGGTAAGCTACAGTCCATGGGGTCGCTAAGAGTCAGACACGACTGAGCGACTTCACTTTCACTTTTCACTTTCCTGCATTGGAGAAGGAAATGGCAGCCCACTCCAGTGTTCTTGCTTGGAGAATCTCAGGGACGGGGGAGCCTGGTGGGAGGCCATCTATGGGGTCGCACAGAGTCGGACACGACTGAAGTGACTTAGCAGCAGCAGCAGCAGTACTCAAAATTAATTCCAACTCCAAAGTTCATTATATTTTATTCTCTGCATAAATTCCAAAATTATTATGATCAGAATACAGCAAAACATAAGCACTAACTTCACTGGCTGTGTTTTAGCTTTCCTGTGTGTTCTCAGAGGGTACCCAGAGTGCCTCAAACTCAAAACTATGTCCCACAAAGTGGAAGTGAAAAAGCCTGTCCCTAAATTTTGTGGCCCAGCTGACTTCATGGTTTCTAAGGCTTCATCCATGGATTAAAGTATTAGGGTGCATGGAAAAGATGGTAGCTTTTTATTTCAGTTGAGTTTTTATTTATTTGTTTGGTTGCATGGAATCTTAGTTGTGACATATGGGATCTGGTTCCCTGATCAGGGATTGAACCCAGGTTCCCTGCACTGGGAATGCAGAGTCTTAGCCACTGGACTACTGAGGAAGTCCCAGAAGGTAGCTTTTAAACTACCCAACTCCTGAAGCCCTTTCTTGACTAGGATAGAAAGTAGAGTGACCCAGATGTGGGTCCAGCTGTCAGGCAAACTGGAGATGCTGATGAAAGGAGTGAATGAAATAAGCATTGAAATATGTCCGGACCATCTCCCAGAAGGGACTCGGGCTTCACTGCCAGGAGGTCCCTCCAGGGAGGAGAGTGGAGATGAGGAGGAGATCCCTTCCAGGAAGGCCGGTATGTCCAGAAGGTGGCTGATTCTGCTAGCCTTCAGGTGGATCTTAGTGTCAGAGGGAATACCTGGGTAGTGAAAATGGGGCGACCCAAATAGATCCTTCCCTTGGTTGGTAGTGACCACTGGAGTGGAAGTGGACAGGACCCCAGGACTTAGCATGGATCCAAGGAACTTCTCTCTGCAACCATAGACCCCTCCAGCTGACCCCTCTTACCCCCTCTTCCAGGAAACCAGCAAACGTCTCGCCAACCAGATCCCGTTCATCATTCAGTATTTTATGCTCAAAGAGAATGGTGATAAGGTGCAGAAAGCCATGATGCAGCTACTCCAGGAGACACAGCACTATTCCTGGCTGCTTCAGGAACAGAGTGACACAGCTACCAAGAGGAAATTCCTGAAGGAGAGGATTTTCCGGCTGACTCAGGCCCAGCAAGCTCTCTACGAATTCCCCCATTTCAAGGGGTAAATGTCGAAGGAACAGCAGTACTTCTGGGTTTTGCTTATGTGCTTGTTCATTAAGAGGGATGGTCTGGGAATTGGCCTCTTGTTTGGGGCCAAACCTTTCTGCTGCTGTCTGCATCCATCTCTGCTATTCTGCACTCAGAACAAGAGTTTATATCTGAAGTCCTGAGCTGCTCAGAGCTGTCACCTTCTCCAGGAGGTCTTCCCCGTCCTCTGCGAAGACGGGTCTTTCCAGTCCTTGGGCCCCGTAGCCCCCAGTTATAATATTCTTAAACACTACTGTCATTCTCTGTTCACTTGTCACCCCTCCCCACTAGATTAGGAGACCTCAGAGACCAAAGGTCACTTCTTATTCTTTTGTATTTCCAGAATCTTGCATGGCCTCTGGAGCATAGCATTCACTTAATAAATATCTCATTGAACAAATGAATGATGGGGAATACTTGAGGCTGTGGCTTAAATCCAGTTTGGTTGTTTGGAATGGTGTCCCTTAGCTGGTCCTTTTCTTATAAATTCAGTCGTACCACGTGCTTCTCATTTGCTGTGATGGTGTTCCCCAGCCCCCTAGAGGAAACCTGCTGAATGAGACCATTTTTAATTCAGTTTATCTGAATGCAGTGAGCTCCATTGCTACATTAAGTCTTAAAGAGAAATTTAATAATGAAAAACATTTTTTTAAAAAAAATATAGAGCTTCACGACAGTGGTCATCTCTAGACTGCGGGATTATGGATAATTTTATTTTCTTCCTCGAACTAAGCTAATGACTTCACAGCAATTTTAGGAGGGTTAAGTGAAACCATTTTTACAAACTGTGTGTCCCAAAGCAGGTGTTCAAAACTGCCAGCAATTTTTCCCTCTAATTTTTCTTTACCTCTAGGTCTGTAGAGAAGCCCTCAGCTCTAAGACTCTTCCAGTCAATTCATACATTTAGTTCTTTGATATTTTCTTGACAATTTTTGTATATGATGTTAGATAAGCACCCTTTTGCATATGAACATTCAGTTTTCCTAGCACCATTTTTGAAATGACTGTTCTTTTCCTATTGATCTTGGTTCCCTTGTCGAAAACCATTTGACCACATATGCAAGGACTTGTTTGTGGGCTTTCGGTTCTATTCCATTGGTCTATATGACTGTCTTTATGACATTACCATACTGTTTTGATAATTGCAGACTTCTTGTAAGTTTTGAAATCAGGAACTCTGAGTCTTCCAGCTTTGTTCTCTTTTCCCATGAGTTTTGCCTGTTCAGGTTTCCTTGAAATTCCCTATGAATTTTAGGATAAGTTGTCCTATCTTTGCAAAAAAAGAAAGATCATTGGGATTTTGATAGAAATTGTAATGAACCCATAGATTGCTTTGGGTAGTACTTACATCTTAACAATATTAAGTCTTTCAATCCATGAACATAGCATTGAATTTATTTGTGTCTTCTTTAATTTCTTTAAGCAATATTTTGCAGTTTTCTGTGGACAAGTTTTTCAATCCCTTAGTTACCAAGTATTTTGTTCTTTTTGTAAATGGAATTGTTAATTTCCTTTTCAAATCATTCACTGCTAATTTACATATATCATTTTATGTGTTGGTTTTATATCTTGCTACTTTGTTGAATTCATTCTTAGTTATAATAGTTTTGCGGTATATTTATGGTTTTTCTAATACATACAAGGTCATATCATCTGTGAAGCAAAATTATTTTCATTCTTCATTTCTGACTTGGATGCCTTTTATTTCCATATCTTGCCTAACTACTCTGTCTAGAACTTCCAATACTATATTAAATAAAAGTGGCACAAATGGGAATCCATGTCTTACAAATCTACTCTGATTTTGAAGAAATGTAATATCAAAATTGAAGATTATGAGAAAATTTAAGAGACAAACACTGGTCTCACTTTAGGTATCATACTTTTCTTATATTTGGCTTTTCCCCCTCTTTTTATGAATTGGATCACCGGTACAAATAGTAGCAGAACTAAAGAAAAGAGAAGAATCAAATCCCTTTACAGTATAAACGCAGTTGTGAACAATGGAATCTGAGAAAAATGAAATCTGATGTTTCATTTGTGTCATAACTTGTATAGTCAAATCTGCCCCTAAATACTTTGTACATTTCACACATATGTACACTTGCATTCACACCTGTGTGCACATGCACACAGCCTCAACCAAGCCTTCTCACTTACCACCTCAGGACTGACCCCAAAACTTAGGTGCGAGACACCTAGGGAAGATGCTTAGTATCAAGTGTATGAGTTTCCGGGGACTGCAACACAAGGCACCACAAACTGGGTGGCTTAAAACAACAGAAGTTTGTTCTCTCACCGTTCTGGATGCCAGAAGTCTGAAATCCAGGTGTGGGCAAGGTTGGGTCCTTCTGGAGGCATTCTTAGTGCCCAAGGACAAGCAAAGTTACTCATTTACAGCTGGCTATAGCAAGTGGTCAGCCACTGTTGCTTACATTTTGGGAGAAACTCAAAGACAGGCAGAGGAGTGGGAAAGCTTTATAGTGGGAGGAAAAAAAAAAAAAAAGAAGGCTCAGATTGTACTGAGAAGCTGCTCCAAAGAGAAAACAGAGAAGCCAGAATATTTGTGAACATTTTTTGCTGGGAAAATCATGTGTGTGCATGCATGCTCCATGATGTCCAACTCTTCGCAACTCCCTAGACTGTAGCCCATCAGGCTTCTCTGTCCACGGGATTCTCCAGGCAAGAGTACTGGAGTGGGTAGCCATTTCCTCTTCCAGGAGATCTTCCTGAACCAGGGATCAAACCCGGCTCTCCTACATTGGCAGACAGATTCTTTACTGTCTGAGACACCAGAGGACCCCAAGAAAAACATGTGGTCAAGCATAAAATGATTACTGCTGGTCACAAAGAACAGATATCTCAAGTTAATGGTTTCAGTGCTTTTCTAAATAGGAGAAGATGCAAGAATCTGGGGCCTTTGAAACTTTTCCTTAGTGTCCATCTTCACGGTTGGTGTCTAAGGGCTGGTGTATCCAAGCACAGAGTGCTCCTTGTTTTCCCCCTCCTGTGTTCCCCTCAGGGACACTGTGGGTGGGCAACGGTGGTGCCCAATGGCTTGATCCTTGTAGAACTGGAATGTCAGGCAACAATTCTTTTTCTTTACAGTCTTAAAAGTGGGGACAAAAAAGGGAGACTTTATTTGGTAGGAACAGAGTAAAGGAAAGAAGTAGATGATTAAATAGTTAATCCCACTAAGAGATTGTAAGTAAAGAAAAAGTATGGGAGACCCTCGAAAGTGAATGATCACTCAAGATAGCACTCAAGTGGCTTTCTAAACCTCAAAACCAAGCAGGCTCGCTTATGCAACAGAAACATGAAACATGCCCCAAACAAAAATATAATGATGCCATGAGACTCACATCCTGCCCAGTGAGCTCAGTAAGTTAATGATCCCTAGGATACCATCCTCTGCACACACTCATATATATATATATTATGGAAAAGGTGACATTGTACTAAAACCTAAGCTGATTTTCTATTTTTAGCATATGTTACCACCTTTTTGCTCATTTCTGTTGTACATGACAGTCCGAACTTGACCGTGTAAGCACAAGAAAACTCGCCCGCCTGAAGCGGAGCTGATGATGGAAGTGTGACGTCTATTCAAGAAAGAGGAAGAAAGTCGTCTTTTGCCCCTCTCCACTTTTCCTTTGATTATGAAACTGGAGCCTGTTAGGGGACCAGACCGGAGCCATGACAGGTTCGACAGATTGCACTAGGCCTACGTTTCGAATTCTTGTAAACCTGAGTCATGATTCCGGGAAACTACCCCCTAGGAAAGTCCCGCTCACCCCAGAATGAAGGGCCTAAGCTACTCCATCTTGTAAAAGAATTCCATCCTGCAAGGTCCTGGAGAAAAGAACTTTGGATGCTACCCAACCTGAGCCCACTGCCCATAGCCAGTCAGCCCTCAGATTACCTAACCTAGCCCCACTGTACGTGAGCCAATCAGCCCATAGGCTAAACCTTCTGACTTTACGTCCAGGAGCTTGTGATTTACCTTGAAAGTAAAAACCAATCAAGAATCTACACACAAATCCTATGGAGGGAAGTAACCAACCAGTTATCTGTCAACTCGAACACCCCCCTAAGTGACCAGTCAGTTGTCCTCCTGCCTGAACACCCCTTTTGTACCCTTTTACCTGAATAATTCCCTATTAAAGCAGTGTAGCCCAAAACATGGATGCTACCCAACCTGAGCCCACTGCCCATAGCCAGTCAGCCCTCAGATTACCTAACCTAGCCCCACTGTACGTGAGCCAATCAGCCCATAGGCTAAACCTTCTGACTTTACGTCCAGGAGCTTGTGATTTACCTTGAAAGTAAAAACCAATCAAGAATCTACACACAAATCCTATGGAGGGAAGTAACCAACCAGTTATCTGTCAACTCGAACACCCCCCTAAGTGACCAGTCAGTTGTCCTCCTGCCTGAACACCCCTTTTGTACCCTTTTACCTGAATAATTCCCTATTAAAGCAGTGTAGCCCAAAACTTGGGGCTCCCTCCTATAGCCGCTGCGTCGGTGCCGGTGGGAGCCCTAGCTCAAGCTAGCAATAAAACCCCTTTATGCATTTGCATTGCTGTGGACATCTTATTCTCTCAGTCTTGGGGACTCAGACGTTGGGCATAACAGAGCCCACTAATTTCTTGAGGTGCAGCACCCTCTTACCTGTCTCCGTATATGTCACATAAACTTCATATTCTAATAAATCACTTCATATCTATCATATTGCCTCTTGCTGATTTCTTTCCTGCGCTCAGACATAAAGGACGTGGAGGCCCCAGAAATGCCACCTGGTGGTCACATTATAACCAAATTGAAATTGTGCACCACATTCCCCCTCTGTCCATGGAATTCTCCAGGCAAGAATACTGGAGTGGGTTTCCACTCCTTTCTCCAGGGGATCTTCCCAACCCTGGGATGGAAGCTGGATCTCCCACATTGCAGCTGGATTCTTTACCATCTGAGTCACCCAAGAAGCCCCACATGAAAACCAGTGATAAATGGATTATTTCCTGCCATCTCAGTAAACAGTGATGTCACAGTGATCAGTGATTGCAGCCACAGCTGATGGTGAGCCGGTGTCCCCCAGGGAACTCAGGAAGGAAAAGAATATCTGCCTCCTAGCAACCATCAGACTACAGCTACACCCTAATTGAGCCCTGAGGAAACAGGATGTGAAAACAAAGAATCCTGGCCGCAGATATGTGAGGTGCATATCAAAGGAATAAGATTTCAGAGAGCCCAGACTCTTGCATCTTCCCGTACATAGAAAAGTGCTAAACTCCTCAACTTGAGATATCTAGTTTTCTTTTAGTAGCAGTTATCTTTTGATGCTCCAAGTGCCTGCCCTTTGCTGCAAAAACTTCTACATATCCTGGCTACACCCCCCCCC